>BQMZ01000176.1:0-543349 GCA_036984285.1 Chlamydomonas sp. KOR1 | reverse complement strand
TCAGTCACCACCGGCTATGGAGGCAAAGTAACTTTCTTCAAGAAAAATAGCGGCAGCTGTTGCAGCAGCTCGTTGGGGACGGCAGGACAGGTGCGCAGTTTACGGACCCTACCTCGGGCGCCACCCCCCGCGCTACCTCACCCGCGACCCTTTCGGTTGCAGCACGCTGCATACCTGCTTTGCCTCTGCAGCTTGAATGAGTGGAAGTCGTCGATGTATCTGGCCATCAGCAAGCAGCAGGAGGTCGTGCGCCCAGTGGATGACGGGTTCATATCGCATAAATCCTCCGCTTGGCCCGTGGTAAGCCGCTGCGTTCGAGTGGATTAGCTGCAGGTCTCGACGAAACTCGCTCAGGCTTGAGTAGTAGTGGGATTGGGCACGCTCCAGGATGCGGGAGAGGAACATCTCCTGGTCGGCTGGCACATATTTGCTGTAGTCCGCCACCAGCGCGCAAGGCCGCGAGAAGAAGTCCGCGTGTGGAGCGTTATCTAGTAGATGTTGTACCACATCTTGAAATATCCCGTTGAGCGTGGCCTGGCTTTCGGGCTCCATGACTTGGGCCAGGCAACAGCTCCGCTGTGGACCAAACCAAAGTGCACTACAGCAGTCAGGGAGCAGACAGCCAGAGAGCAATCTATTTTACTATTTCATGTGGAAGTGCAGTATATGGTCTAGCTAGCTTTGGCAGGTCTCAGGTGGAACCTTGCGACCGTAACTCAGCTTGCCTCGGGCGAGTGGCACTACACACTGCTATATGTATATATACTGTGCAATGAAGTGCTGAATAGGGTTGGGGTTGCGGGAGGTGACTTGGCTGGCCTTTGGAGCCCTCGCACGGCAGTTGGGTTGCGTACCTCGCCTATGGAGCTGCCATGGGCGAGGCACAGGCACGAGCCGTCCCACCAACATGGATGCCCAACTATCAAGCAATGGGAATGCAAGGACTTGGTCAGGTGCCGAGGGGTCGAACTGCCCAAGTGGCCATCCGGCACGGCGCGCACTGGCACCACCTCCATACCACAGTTGCGGTCATAAGGACAGCATGTTGCATGCAATTGGGCCAGTTTAACTTGGTCACGTAAGGAAGGGCTTTTGCCTCGTTGTGGGTGCCCTGAGGTAGACCCACCTGCAATGCGCACGCCAACGCGTCGCACGGGACCGCGGTCTAATTCCAGTTTGCAAGACACTCCGCCGGGCCAATGCAATATGGTCGATGCAGCTTATGAGCTGCCAGCAACTGGGGACTTGGGGCCGGGCCGAAGAGGTAGCTTCGTTAGTCTTAGTTGTTGCCAATTCTTCAGTATAGCAGTAGGCGAAGAAGCGAAGGTACTCGGCGCCGTGGAGGTAACTATGCGATACACATTGTTTCTAGAGCAGTTAACGTCATGCAGCCGTGGCGCGACAGATGTTGAGTTTCCAAGGCAGGGCCACTGGCCGACGCCAAGTTGCAAGGAGTTCAGTCCTTGACTCTCATAATACAAGTAATTGTGTTTTATTGGTCCCCACTAGCACTGTACCGACGGGCAGGATAATACGGACCAAACCCCCAGAAATTAGCCACATGCGCAAGGAGCACGACGGGAGCTGAGAACGAGCTGCACCCGTCATCTCTTCTCCTGAGCAAGCGACTGGTCCCATGAATTTTACTTTGCGTTCCGTGCAGACGAGCCTTGGTGCTGTCATGCTGTTGTAAAGGAACTACGCCGCTGCCCGAGCGGCGCCCAACAACCGACACGCTACAGAAGGATACCGGCACGGTACCTGACCGTGCGCGCACAAGCGCGCGCGTTTCATCAGTCATGAGAGTAACAACATTTTGAGTGGCTACTGCAAGCGACAAATGATGTCAGAACACGTGGAACAGAGCACGTTTTCGGTCGGCTGGAGGTGAAAACCGGTGGTGGCCAGGGGAGTTCCCGGCAGCCAGCCGAGGCACGCGTGCACCGCTGTGGGCCTCCTTCCCTAGCCCTGCTTGGCATCCTTCCCGGTCACAGTCGACAAACCCAAATAAACAGAGGTGCATCGCAGAAGTAGGTTCTTCCGTGCTCCAGTGAATCCAAGCCGATACAAGCAAGCAGCCGCTGAAGGACACAGGCGAGTTGCCCCTGCAGGCAACTGCGTTTCCCCAGGGCTCCTCAGACCGCACAGCACCAACGCACGTGAAAACTGGAGGTTTTGTACCCCTTGACTTCCCTGTCCAGTGAGGTTTAGTACGTTGGTTTGCCCTGGCTCCTGTGGGCCGGGTGCCCGGGTCCAGGGCTACCGGCCCGCCCGTCACATGGAGATTTTCTGTAACATACAAGTACCCCCTTTTGTATATGTACCAGTCTAATACCGAAGCCGCCCCCTTGTGTATGTATGTGTCCCTTGGTGTGTCTTTGCAAGGAGCTGCTTGCGGGTTGGACTAGGCTGTGGTAGCGTCTAGCGTGACCCTTTTGGCCCTGATGTTTCCTGCTGCCTAACAGCGAGAGGGTAGAGGGGGGAGACCACACGTGTCCAAAACAGGGTCCCCTGGTCCAAAATGACCTAGGCTCGCCGGACGGGGATGGGCTCTGGGACCAGAACTGTGAAACTGTGCACACGTAAACGCACATGTGTTGCCCTGGAGAGTACAGGCCTTCATCCCACATGCACTTTCTCTTCCTCAATTTGATCACTGGTACGGTACTGCGGTTCTGCACAGCAGGGCCTCTCAACTTCGTGGGTGCAGTGTGCATCCTGCCGGTGGACAACAAGCAACTGACTCCTCTTCGAGCTTTTAGACATCCGCCTGCCAAAGGCTTTAAGACTATATGAGGGAATGAGGCGCACTGCTTGCTTGGTGGTGGCCTTGCTATTTAGAAGGAACATGGGTGGCAGCAGCGTGCCCCTGGCAGTCATGGTACACCACAAACAGCCTGGGCACAGCACAGCACTGCACAGCCAGTTCCCCACCATGTCGCAACATGTCCCAAACCCGCAGCCACAGCGACAAGGCACGTCAATAGGCTTTCCGTCATTGCATCAAGCAACTCGTATGCCAGACAGCAAAACCGGTTGCCTCCAAGACCCCAAGTGCCACGTGGACAAGCCCCTCTGTAACCTCCTCACATCGAAACAAAAGCCCGCTTTTGAGCACGGTTCCTTGCACCAGGGCGCGCAAGGCTGCGCTAATGCACACGCCTTTGCATGGCCCCCGTGAGCGTTTACACAGCCACGTGCGGCCCTCATTGCCCTGCGCTGCGCTGGCCCACCCAGCCCTACTGCCACGGCGTGCACACGCTCCGGCGCCTGCGTTCAGAGCACTACGATGTCAGCAGACAACGCCCAAATGCTACCATGGTACGACCCAACAAGTCCAACTGACTGCTGCTAGGGCGTCGAGTCGAGCTATGCCCACCTCTCTCCGCCATCACCACAGTCCTGGTGGCGAGAACGTGTCGTATCCAGGGCCGCGGTCCGGACTTACCGGCCGCCCGGGAGAGGGCCCCATGATCAAGTAACAGCCGTGGACACTGGTATAGTGACGCCAGAACGCCTGCCCTAGGCGGACCTGCGCAGTTGCGCGGCCGCCAGGGCTTGTCCATGACCATTAGATACCGCCCTCGCCCCCCCATTGTTATCATCACCACCCGTTGACTTCATGTAGACCACCACCACCACAACAGCCACGCCATCGCCGCCACACCCCCTCTTGATGCCGCCCCCCGACGCCCTGACCGCCTGTGGACGCTACGTCCGGACAGCGACCTCTCCTCCACGACCACGCGTGGAAATTAACGACCCGGGCAGCTGCGGCCACCTGCTCCATCACCACAATAAGCAGCACTACCTCCCCTGCCTATTCCACCGTGTCCTTTTCATCCCTTGTTTACCCCGCTCCCCTTCGCTGCTGCCACCTGCTCCATCCCCCCCCACCAGCACTACCCACCTTCCTATTACATCTTGTTCTGTGATCCACTGTCCACACCGCCCCCCTACACTGCCGCCACCTGCTCCAGCAGCTGCACCGGCTCCAGGATGTTGGTCTTGTTGGTGTCCACGACCTGGCCGTTGACCAGCATCTCATCCAGGATGTAGTGCACCTGCGACAGCGTGGGAGCCATAACGGTGCTGCTCAGTTGCATCCATGCAGGTGCGGGAGGCGAACATGGGTGGGGCGCGGCGGGAGGATGGTGCAGAACCAACGCGAGGTGGAACAAACGCGCGGCCTCGACGTGTTTAAGGCCCAGAACCACGGCTGCATGGGGCCCTAGCATCCGCTGAAGCCAGTGTTATTCCATCAGCCGGCACCCCGTGTCATCATCTCACGCCAGGAGATGGGTGCACAGTGCACGGCATGGGGGTATCTTGGTGGGTTCCGCACCACTGAGTGCCATGCTGGCATCAGCTGCAGCCTTCCCTTAACCCACCATCTCGGGCTCGTTCATAATATCCAGCTCGCACACCTGCGTAGGCGACAGGAGGCAGAACGTGGCACTGGTGAAAGGGCCTGCTTGCAGCAGGTGAGACTGGCAGCACGTGAGGCAGAGACAGACACGATGCGGCACGATTAGTTTTAAGAGCACGTGCTGATCAGGGGTGGGTGGCGTGCCGAATTCTTTACGTGTGGTAGGCAACAGCTGCCCGTGTACGGGGTGCCGCACCACATGGAGTGGAGTTGCCAGCTTACCTGCCCGAAGTGCTTGTCCAGCACCTCCACGAAGCAGTGGATGAACTCCAGAATCGCGAGCTCGTTCTACAGGAAGCAGCACGGAAACAAGCGCACGATGTGGGAACATGCACCTCTAACGATAGCACCGCATCAGCCTGACGAGGAAGTGCTGCACCTGCGCATCACAGCACTTGCCCATACCCCAGGCGGGCCCCACCATCCCTGGCCCCCTGGGAACTCGCAGCCTCTGCCAGTCCCTCTCTCCGCGTCACCAGCTAACCGGCTACACGGTGCAGCCGTCACACAGCAGCCAGCCTCATGCCACATAACAACGGGTCGCCCCTGACACACTGGTAGCCCGGTACCTTGAACAGTCTCCCCCCTACCCCAACTCCACGCAGCCGACCCATCTTTGTAAACCTGTTCATTCCGTACTACTCATCATGACCAGTACCTGCGTTTGCATGTCGGCAATTACCAGAGGCGCGCAGCCCCGTCCCTGAGGAGCCCGTAGCCTTTTCAGTGCAGTGCAAGCCCGGATGGCAGCCCCATGGTCCACCCGCCCTCATGCGCCCTCTTCCTACCTCGTCATCATCTACCCCCACCATGAAGAACAGCGAGGCATACCGCCGGTATACCACCTTATACTGCCGGTGCTCATAGAATGAGCACTGGGGCGGTGAGGGGTGGGGGGCCAGGATTGGGGAAGGTGACTTGGCGGGCCACCAGGTGAGCTGGCCGGTGCGTGCATAGTGAACGTGGGCACACGGCTCAATTCGCTGCCGTCCCCCTGAGGTTTAGGGCCTCGCACGCTCGCCATTTCCACAGTGGTACATGCAGGGGCGAAGGCGGGGCTGCACCCCCGAGGGGAGGGTGCCAAGGTAGACCAGCGCACAGCAACGGAACGGACACACGCAGCTGCCGACAGCTGTGTCCCGCCAGATGCGTGCCGCATTGCATACCTGTTTGTCGGTCCGCGAGAGACATTTGCGGACCACCTCCCCTTCAAGGGCTCGTCGCTCGTCGGTGCTGAGGAACTCCGCAAAGTACTTTGCCAGGCGCGTCTGGCCTTGCTTGTTTACCATGAGCATGAATTTTATCATTGCTCAGGTACTGCTGTATGTGATTGCGAGTTGGCTCGAAAACGAACGTCCGCAGCGATTATGTAAAGCAGACAGCCTAGAGTAAGACGCTAGCTGTTGTGTACTATATCTGGGTGAAATTGTCTACGTCCAATTGCTCCTTACTACCCATGCATGACCCAAGCGCTAGGTCTAGACTCTAGAGCACTGCCGAGTGCAGCCTCGCTGTTCAGGAAGCAGCCTCCTATACACCAGCGGGTAAGACCATGAGTAGGTAAAAGCAGTGACAGTACAGAGCCAGGCCAGGGCCGAGTGCAGTGTTTCAGCGACGGTGGTCGGTTGGGCGTTGATGGGGAGGTGTTGCACCTCTCTCCTTGCTTTGAAAGCGTACCCAACCTTGTTTGCTGCAAAAGGATGCTTACCTACTTGTTGAGGCACTCAAGGCTCAATACGTAGCTATCAAACCTCTCGTCACGGCAGCCCAGATTTTGTCTCGGCGAGCGGCAGGCTTAGGACGACAGAGCTCCCGGGTCTGCTTACGTGCTTGCTTAGCAGTAAGAAGGAGGACAGCTATCACAGCAGCCCCGCGAGGGGCTGGGGCAATTGACATGGCAACCCCACAGGCCGTTAGTGCTGTGGTGCGGGCGTCCAGGCCCAACTTCAGGTATGCACTCACGTATCCCATCTGTCCGCACAACTGCCGCACTCCTGCGTTGTAAACTACTTTGTTGTACACGATGTGCAACCTGTGGTGACGTGCGGAGGACCCCTGGGCCGTGCCCCCTGACGCAGCTGCGCGACGGACAAGGTCGTGTTTGCCGTGCACGCAATCCTCTCCGTCAACGGTCTCAGCCTACGCAAACTTGGCGACGAAACGGATGCCGCAGGTGAGCCCTTTTGGGGGCTCCTCATGATGTGCAGTGGGAGACTGCGGCAGCACAGTCGGGTTGTGGTAGTGCATGCCTTAGACCCAGTGCTGTTCCCACAACGGACGACCAAGGGAAGCCAACCAAATCAACTAGAAATGCAGTATGCGTCCTAATCAGGACAAGCCTTGCACCCGCTCGCAGCTGCTCAGGGGCCTTCGGCCCTTCCTGCCGAGGAGATACCCCTGGACGGTTGGAACGCGTCAACCGACCTGTACGCACTGCTGTACGCCCCGCAGGAGCAGCAGCAGCAGCAACAGGCAGGTCCATGCCGCAGCGCCCACGGCATTCGAAGTCACAGTAGTACTGGGCATGAGGCCCCCGCGCACACGTTTTATGTCCACAATCCCATACGGCATTCCATGTCCGCATCCGTTTGCTTAGCGCGTCACAGTGCGCACCTGAGTACTTCGCATCCTCCTGCACAGCCGCATATGCGTACCCAATCCCTTCTCCACCGTTAGCACCAGCTCTTGGCCCCACAAGCAATAATGCACTGTGTGTCTTAACCCACACGCGCAGCTGCTGCTGGTCAAGTGCCTGCCTGTGGACGGCTCGGTGCTGGTGACGCTGGCGGAGGTGGTGTCGGGGCAAGAGCCCGTGTCGCTGGAGCTACAGCTGGACAGGTAAGGCGCTGTGCATTAGTACCGCACCCGCTGTCCATATAGTAGGACGTAGATCGTAGATTGGGATTGGGTATGCGGAGGCAACAGTATGCGCCGCAGGTTGTCAGGAGCATATCGTGGCTTAAGTACCGTGTGTGTGCCCCAATGACGACAGCGTGTCAAGTGCAACTGGGGGACATGTGGGCGGCAGCAGGGCGCTTGTGAAGGCGCATGAGTGGCTCATGGGCTTGCATTTTGAGAGTGGCGGGTGCGGCCCAAGTGGGCCTCGAGAGGCTGCCGCTGCCCGGGTGCTCTGGGTTGGCTGGGCAGAGGATAACGGGTCGTGACGCGGGATGTTCACTACATATCAGTTCCGCGTGCCGCAAGCGTGTGCGAAGCCCAACGAGCGACGCATGGTCACGCGCTTACACCAGCAGCAAGGAGAGGCGCACAGTCATGAGCATGCGTAGCCACTGCTATCCAAGAATGGGTCTTAAGCCATCGTCGTGCAAACCCAAGAACGCATGCCGCCTGCTTACGTGTGTGTTGCGGGGCGCAGGTATGTGCCGGAGGCGGCTGAAGGGGGCGCGTCCGCCTCCGCACCCGGCTTGGGCCTGGGCTTCAGCAACCTGGACGAACTCATAAAGCGCGTGGAGATCGCGCTTGGCGAGGCCCTGCCGGCCAAGGACGACAAGAGCACGCAGGACAAGGTGCCGATGTTTTGCATGCCTTGAGAGGGTGGCCAAGTGTGGGGTGTATCATGTATGCCTGGCAAGGGGGGGTTGGCCGGAACAGACCGGCGTAGCGCGAGGAGAGTTAAAGCTATAATATGTGCGCAGATAGGCCTTGCGAATACGCATCCTGAGCGGTGGGCACGAGTTACCCGCTGTGCGCCACGCCCGCCTGCTGCACGCGTGCTCTCGATCATGCACCACTTGCCAACACCCCCGCCCGCCTAACTCCCACCGCGCGCCCGACTCCTCAGGCCGTAACTGCCGGCAAGGCGGGCAGCACCACCGCAGGCACCTCCCAGCAAGACACCGCAGCGGCAGAGCGAGAACGCGAGCGGCAACGCGAAAGGGAGCGCGAACGCGAGCGGGAGCGCAGCCCAGGCCACGACCCCCTCCGCGACGACCGCTTCCCCGGCCGCGCGCCCGGGCTGCCGCCCGGCTGGGGAGACCCGGGCCTGGTGCCCCCCGTGGGCGGCGGGGGCCCGGGGGGCCTCTTCCTGCCGGACGGCGGCCTGGAGGGGCCAGGCAGCATGGGGCCCCTGGGCGGCGGCGGTGGTATGCACGTGGGCCCTGGCCACCCCTTCTTCGCAGGTGGGTGGGGCGCAACGCGTGACAACGGACAGCATGGTACGGTGGAACATGCTTTGGGTTGCAGTGTTGTTTAAGTCGTCCGTTGGGGGGCGCCTGAGTGGAACTTGAAAAGGAAGGCGCGTCCCGTTTAGTCTGTTACGGTCACACGGGATTTGTGACCAGGCATAACGACTCAGGGCCCCCTTGTGGCTCCGGTGGCCCCAACGTGTGGTGGTATTTTCACCCCCCTCCAGACCGCATGCGGCACCCCGACCTGCGGCCGGGCGGCGGCCTGGGCTTCCCGGCTGCCCCCGGCCGCGGCCCCGCCCCTGGCGTGCGGTGGGACCCCATCAACCCCGAGGGGCTACAGGGGTGGAACCCGGAGGACTTCCAGCGGGGGGGAAGGTGAGAGGCACGGGGGCATGGGGAGCATGTCGAAAGCGTCCTGCAGTTGTACAGCAGCGGAGCCTGTTCGGTGGTAGGAGAGTGTTGTGCCAAAGACACCATGTTGGCGGCAAGCATGTTGTGATGGGTTGAAGGCCATCGTCTGCAAGGTCCCGCGTGCTTCCCAAGCACCGCCATGTCTCTTCCCAGCACCTGCCAGGGGCTCCGTATGCAATAAGCACACAGGCTGCTGCTTGAGCTGTCTGTATGGCTGTGCCGCAGGAGTGTGCGGGAGGACGGGCTGAACGACATCGGGCGGCCGGCGCCGGGGCGGGGGCCGGACTGGGACCACATGTTCGGGTGATGCCGCCGGCCCTGGCGTGGCCGTACGCAGATGACGCCAGCACCCGAGCAGCACCAGGCGAAGCAGCTGGCGGATGGCGCCTGTGCCGTAGCGGCAGTGCTGGAAGGTATGTGCTGGCCGCAGCGTATGTACGAACATTCACGAGGAAAGGCTCCGAGTCTTCAAGTTGTGATTCGCGACGTACCAGGTTCTCTGTTGCTCGGTTGCAGTTGAGCGCTGAGCGGGCGAGGACCGGACCGGGACCATATGTTTGGGTGACGCCGCCGGCCCAGGCTTAGCTGACAAGCACGCCACGTGCACCTAGTTAAGGAGCTGGGGTGGAGGGCTGTGCTGTAACGAAGCTGCGGGAGGGATGCTGGGCAGTGCACACGGACACCTGTGAGACGCGGCACGGCATCTCGGGAGTGCGACATGCAAGGTTCAAAATGTCACTCGGTTGCTGGTGAGAACCGACAGTATGTTGAGTTTGTTAGGGGCAAGGCCGCACGGCTGAGTTCTACGGGAGCGGTTAAAGGGTTGCCGGGGTGCTGTGTTGGCGTTGGCGGGTTGGCCTGCACGCTTTGTGCCGTTGGTTCCTGCTGGACGTCGTTCATTGGGTATCGTGTACGGTTGACGCGCTGGTTCCTGTGCCGGCGGTGTGGGGATTTATGTTGTGACTGGTTGTGACCAGCCTGCAAGTGGGGCCTGTGTGGACGCCCGCACACGCCCGCAACGGCGGATCGCACGTTTTACCCAGGCATTTACAGCTGTCACAACGTACTACGGTATGCTGTTGGGCAAGGAAATTATAAATCCCTGCAGACGTGCAGAGTGCCGCCCCGAAGGTTCGCACACGGGTTACCGGCCGTCCAGTCCCAGGTGCTGAGATCCCTGCCTCTGTCTGCTCATGTCCGCTAACCCCGTGGGCCCGGTTACGAACGGGAGCAAGATGGGACTGCACCCATTGCTCGCATCAAGGTTTGCCGCCATAGGACTGCTTTGCCGTACGCCGTGGGGGTAGCCACGCTCCGCGCTAGGGCCGGCAGCTTCCTTGCGTGGTCTCCCTTGCACAATGGGTGCGCTGGCTGTCCGACCACGTGGCGCTACCACCTCCCCCGTGCGTAAGGCCTTTGCATAATGGCGGGAGCAACGTTTGTCGACAGAATTTTGTGCGAGATAGTGCTTGCGTTTGAGCAAAACCTGCTTGCTCGCTTGCGGCACCGCTGCCGTTGACAGTTGGCAGGCACGGCGCGACTCTCCTGCCTCGACATCTAGCAATGTGGAATAGCCTGCTCTGAACTGCACACGCACACCACTGTCCAGTATAGCTCCATTCCGAAAGCTAACTCGCTGTGATTCAGGCCCCCGTCCCTCAACTCGACGAATTTGTGCCCAAGAGACTGTCGACCTTGCCAACGCACGGACAGGGGAACATTTACAGCAATCCAAAATGGTTACTGGGTATAAGTAACGTTGCTGTGGTGCACGCTTTTCAAGGAAGAACTGTTGCGTATGGAGACTTGAACTATGAGCAAGGCGCTGGCCGACGAGGCCAAGTTGAAGGGAAAGCGCAAGCATGCTGCAGAGGAGACGACGCTGAAGAAACTGGAAACGGGTTTCTCCCTCGTGCATTTCCTCCGGGTCCGGTGTGCTGACTCTGTGAGCCGCAAGACAGTGAAAACTCTTGCGCTCATATTAGTATGGTACGAAGGTTTTGGGGGGAAATGCTGCACAAGCAAGCGAAAGACAGGGAGCTGTGATAACGGATCGCCCCGCCTTTTGGGCTGTAGGTATGTGTTTAGCACCGGCCTGTCCCTCTACAACAAGCAGCTCGTGGGGAAGGAGCATGGGCTGTTTGGGAAAGGAGCTTTCCCCGGTAAGATGCAGCACAGGCTGTTTGGGCTGTCGTGTCCAAAGCCATGCTGAGCCTAAAGACACCTCTCTTCCCCTGCGCAGCGCCGCTGTTCATGTCAAGCATTCAGTTTGCATGCCAAACG
This sequence comes from Chlamydomonas sp. KOR1, assembly GCA_036984285.1. NCBI lineage: Eukaryota > Viridiplantae > Chlorophyta > Chlorophyceae > Chlamydomonadales > Chlamydomonadaceae > Chlamydomonas > Chlamydomonas sp. KOR1. Next base: position 532,078 of record BQMZ01000176.1, on the reverse strand, counting down.
CTGTTGGCGAAGATCACCTTTGCAACCGGCATAGCCGAGCGGACAAACAGTCGACGCATGGCGTGGTCGGACTACTTCCGGTTAGGTGAGGACTGACCCATTATAATGCTGGATGGACTACACATCGTGCGCGGCGCGGTGGTGGTCAGGGGGCCATCAGTACCGCTTCTTTGAGGCTCAGGGGGGCACTGGGTTCACCTGCCGCAAACTGGGGGGCCTTCCGCCCGCCTGCCGTCAACCGCCTCGTCTCTTCCCCCTTTTCCCGCCTTCTCCTCCACCTTCCCCTGCACCTCAGTGGTCCCCAACGGCATCATCACGGGCCTTGACATCGGCTTCTCGAACAAGTCGCTGGTCTTCATCAACCTGTCCTTCTACACCATGTGCAAAAGCACAGTGCCCGTGTTCCTGCTCTTCTTCGCCTTCGTGTGGGGCATCGAAAAGTGGGTGCCTCGGATCCGGTTGCCCGGGGGGCTGGTCCATACAACCGGCTCAGTCTCACAGCCTCCTCGCACACGCTCTGGTCTTCATCCTTCTCTCACGGGCCAATGCTCACAATTTGCTCTAGCTGTCTTTTGGGTCCCCAGCAAGCCCTTAAGCCTCACGACCTGACCCCCCTCTGCCTTTTCCTTCTTCCCGCCTCCGCCCTACTGCCTTATACCCCTCTTCCTTCTCTTCCTCCTCCCCTCCTATCGTCTGATATAGTAACTTCTTTCCCCGCCTCTGCCCCCAGGCCCAGCCTGGAGCTGATGGGCGTGGTGTGCGTCATCGTGGCGGGCCTGACGCTGCTGGTGTGGGGCGAGACCAAGTTCGACATGCTGGGCTTCGGCCTGGTCATGACCGCCTCCTGCCTCAGCGGGCTGCGCTTCACGCTGACGCAGGTGCTGCTGCACGGCCACCACAGCTCGTGTGAGTGAGCAGAGAGCAGCACGGGACGGGGTTTGGCGGGACGGGAGGTGGGAGTTGGGGGTGGACCGGGAGGGAGGGAAGGGGAGGGGAAGGGGCATTGCAGGACGCGAGGCGAGGGGGCAGGGGGGTAAGCGGCGCGTGAATGAGTGCGCTGGGCTGAGATGATCATAGCACACGCGGCGTTCAGCCCCGCATTGGTGAGGTGTCTGAAGGGTTGAAATGATAACAAAATTGTGTCCGTCCGGCATGTGCTGCCGCCGAGCAGGGCAGAGCGTGGAAGGCAGGCTGCACTGCCCGCGATGGGTGGATTGTGTCTTGGCGTATGCGGTGTGCCAGCTGTGCAAAGCAGTGGCAAGCAGCCCGGCGGTGTGCATGGTTGCTTTGACTCCTGCCCCATGGCGTGCTCTTGCCAAGCCCGTCGGCGAACCCATTTGCTAATTTCAAAGTTTCCGCCTGACAGCAACGAACATCACTGATTAGTAATCCGGTACCAAATTTAATCTTTCTCACGCGCAGCTGCCATGGGTGGGCCGCTGGAGGTGCTGGAGCTGCTGACGCCTGTGATGAGCGTCACGGTGCTGCTGTTCAGCCTGGCGTGGGAGGAGCTGTGGGCGTCGCTGCCCAGCTCGCCCTACTTCGCAGGGCTGGGCCACAGCGCGCTCACGCTGCTCATCATATGGGTTGGAGCCATCTTCGCCTTCCTCATGGTGTGGGCGGAATACCAGGTGCGCCAGTCGTCGGGCGAGCATGGGGGGCCGCGCTGCGTGCGGGACATAGGCCGGCCGGCAAGCTGTGGCGGGCTGCGATTTGCTGATTGGCGGAGTTGCGGGCCGGCCCTCTAGCGATGTCGGCTAGGAGACAGGGGCCGGGGGGCTAGGGAACGGTGTGGGTTAACTACCAGGTGCGGAAGGCTGGGCGCCTGGGATAGGTGATGGGGCAATCGGCCCCGGCGACATTGAGGGAGCGAGGTGGGGTGTGTGGAAATGGAGCCAGCCTGCTGGCACGCAGGGCAGGTTCTGGGTTGGGTGGGTTGGCGCTGCGGAGGGCGTTGCGGTGAGCGGCCTTTCAGGGCCGCCACGAGAGCAGGCAGCCTGCAGGTCGTACTCCAGCCACCGGCTTGCGATGTGCATATGTGTCAGCGGGGTCGCGATGTGGGTCGGCGCCCTGGTGGCGGCTGGGGCTAAGCATACGTGGCATGGGTGTAAGGGGGCGGGCGGAGGGCAGGCACTTGCTTGAAGGCAAGTCGGCGTACTGCATGGGGTGTGCGGCTGGGCTGCGTCCCATGGGGTGAAGGAGGGAAGAGGGGAGGAGTCCTGGAGCACTGTGGCCTGTTCATTTGTTGGTGGGATGACGACGGGCTAACCTGTACCAACATGCTGTTGCCCACCCACCCCCAGGTGATCAAGGAGACATCGGCGCTCACGTTCATGATTGCGGGTACCGTTAAGGAGGTGGTCACAGGTGGGTGGGCCAGGGGCCGCGATGGAAACGCAGTGCAAAGGAGGGGGACGCAGTGACTGGGAACGGGATCAGATCACCGCCCACAGAGCTCGTTGACTCCACGGGTTGCAGCACGCTCGCCGTCCCCCGCCTGGGGTCGAACTTCAAGCTCGTTGGCCGTCGGCACCGTCAATACATCCCGGCCGTCCTCGGCCGTCCTCGTTGTAGCATAACGTTGAACCTACGTTGAACCCCCTCCCCACACGTCGTCCGCCCCGCTCCTTTGCCACCTCCCCCACCCCACGCAGTCCTGGCCGCTGTGGCCATCATGGGCGACAAGCTGACCCCCGTCAACGGCGTGGGGTTAGGCATCGTCATATGCGGCGTGCTGCTCTTTAACTACCATAAGTACAAGTAGGTGCCGCATAGTTGGGCGAAGGTTCCGGAAGTTGTGGGGCCTGACACTGGGGCTTGCCTGCTCTGCCCTGGCATGGAAAAGTGCCCAGTTCCCAGCTTGTGGCTATGCGTTCCCCTGCTTGCAAGGCTGTGACATATGGCATCGAGCCTAGGCAGCCGCGCACTGGCCAGTCTGAACGAGAGCCGCGCCGGTACTAGGCTGCCGCGTACCGCACGTGACCGGCGCGGCACGACTCATACCACCAGCAGTGCAGTGGCTTTGCAGCAGCCCTCCCTACCCTTTCCCTCAAGCGTAGCCACTGGTTTCACCGATTCGTGCATGCATCTTGCATCGCGTGGTGATGATCTCGCCCATGAACCATCCTCTGAAGGCTCCAATGCTCCTCCCCTCGCACTCGCAGGAAGCTCAAACAAGGGGAGATCCCCGTGTACAATGCGTTGGCACCCAACAAGGACGACGAGGATGCACCGCTCATGAACGGCCACCACGGCAGCAGCGCCAACGGCGGGGGCGGAGGCAGCGGGCCCAGCAGCCCACAGCGCAGCGCACACGGGGGAGCCAGCGTGGAGCTGGCACCCCTGCTAGCGGCCACAGGGAGCGGCCAGTTTGTAGGGCAGCTAGGGGGTGCAGGTGCGGCCCCTATGACGGGGTCCACAGGGGGAGCGGGCGGGGTGGTGGATGCGGATGGGAAGGGGGATGCGGTGGTGGCGGTGTCGTTGTCAGGTGGGGGGCTGTCGGGCAGGACAGGGGTGGTGCGGACCGTGTCGCACCATGGGTCTGGAGGGACGGGGTCGGGGCAGGAAGGCGATGCACTGCTGGTGCCGCTGCAGGCTGGGCTGCTGTCAACACACAGGTCGTGAGCTGGTTGGAACCTGGGAATAGGCCGCGAGTTTGTGGATTTATCAGGCAGGTTAGCGTCGCTGCGGTGCCGTGTGGATAGCGACTGGATAGCTGGATTGGATGGCGTTCATCCAGGAAGAGACCTAGGGGCGACAGTGCGTCCTGCAGGTGCGATTATGGAGCACGTGTGCCGTAGCACCGGGGGTGAGCGGGCGTCGCATGGCGGCGTGCGGTGCGTAGTGGGATGCATCAGATGTAGCGAGAAACGCCCAGGCGGTTAGTGAGTTGCCCAGCGCCCTACGTGCGGCGTTGAGCACAGTGAGCAAATGAACGAATGAGAGGTACTGAATTCTTTTGTTAGCTGGTCTGGTGCTGGTACGGGTACGGATGGGTGCGATTGGCTGGTGTGTGTGTTCGTGGTCGCCTTGTACAGTCCGTGGTACTAGCGCACGTGCTATGTAATTCACGGACAGGTACCTGGTTGTTGCGCTGGATGCGGTTGCCCCAGTCTGGCAGAGGGCAAGACCACGCAAGGGGACATCGCAAGCACATTGCCACATGCAGACTTCTGATGCTGCCTGTGCTGCTTTCGGACGGGGAGCGTTCGGCACCTTGACATACAGGGCCCAAAGGTTCGCTGAATGGCTGACGTGCGCTTGGCTGTCACGAGGTAACTATGTATGTCTGTTCGGTGTAGTTAGGTGGCGGCGAGCAGTGATACTCTGTTGCATAGCAGAGTACACACGTTCTTGGACACCCACAAGGGGGCCGCCACCTGTCCGTATACTCGTTCGTCAAGCCAACAAACCACTCTGCATGATCAATAGTATGCAAAGCGAACGCTGGTGTGCCAGCCTCAGCGGCCCGAAACGTACACCCTCTGAAACCATGCCAGAACCCCCGCTCTCCCCATCACTTACTCGCTCACCACTTACTGCGCACACCCAGTCGTCCCTCACTCTGGCACCGCTTCAGCCGCGGCGGCCGCCAAGAAATTCGCATGCGCCTCGTCAGGCCACAGCAGCAGCTGCAGGCGGCTAACCCCAAGCCCCCATCCCGAGCCCTCTAAGCCGCCACCTGCTGCTCGCCATGCTTTGCAACTCCTCCGGCGTCGGTTCCCAGCACCCAGCGCCTCCACTCGTGTCATCACATCCAGGGGTTATAACAAAGGCCGCTGGTGCCTGCGCCTAACCAAAGGGCCGCTAGCGCACAGAACCCGGACACGCACAGTGCCTCCGGACACCACACTACGCCACCCTAGCTAGCTACTGCGGATTCATGTTAAAAGACGCCAGCGGGCAAAGAAGCGCGCAGTCGCAGTCATGCTGGCGAAAAGTGCAAGTCTCGTGCGTTTGGTGGCAAATTCTGGCCTGCACCCAAGCAGTAGTCCATCACCGAACCATACCTCAGCGCGGCTCTCCTGCACGCTAGCCACACAATCTATACCAGACGTGTAACGGTACATAGAAACAAAGCTTCTCACTGATATACACGCGGTCGGCCGAGGCACGGCCGACCGTCCAACCGCACGGTGCTTCTCGTTCAGCCCTGTCCCATGCAAACCAACCCGCACCCACGTCTGAACCTCCCGTTTAGCCTGCACTCAGCATGCAGACGCCGGCACGTCGCACCCACAACGTACTGTCCATGCTGACAGAGCCATGCATCACGTGTGGCACGCAGCAGCCGAGACATGCAGGTACATGCACCCTGCCCCCATGCCAGGCACGCAGCAGCACCCCGCGCAGCCTCCCATGCAACACACCCGCCGTTCCAACTCACTCCCTGCACGCAGCAAAGCGTGCCTCAAACCAAGCCAGCGCATCGCCGTCCGCACCGGTCGCCCTCGCATTCTCGACAGCCCGCACCACAGCCCCTTCATCCCACGGCGCGCCCTGCTCCACCAGCCACCGCAGCACGGGCAACGACACCCCGCGCTCCACAGCCCACTGCAGGACCTGCACACTCCACGGCACGCCCAGCCGCCGCAGGCAACCCAGCGCGACAGCGTTGCCAGCGTACCCCGCGCATGCGTAGGGATCACCTCCACTTCCACCTCCCAGGACGCACCCTTTCCCCACAAGCCACTCCAGCACCGCTTCACTGCCGCCCTCGGCCGCCGCCCCGAGCGTCCCATACCCGAACCCCACCCCCAGCTCCTCGTGCAGGTAGCGCAACACCGGCAGGTAGCCGTGCAAGGCAGCTGCGTCCAGGCTGAGTTCCCCACGGACCGGGCACCCGGCCTCCACCAGCGCCCGCACCACCTGCAGCAGCTCCTCCCCACTTCTCCCCGAGTACGACCAGTCGCGGATCACTACCGGCATCGTGTGAGAGAAAGGGCGCCCACTCCACGGGCGCCCCGCCCCCTGCATCAGCCACAGCAGCATGGCGGCATCGCCTGCGCTCGCTGCCCTCTCGTACGCGTCAGAGCTCATGGGGCAGCCCGCCTGCAGCAGCCATGCCGCAGTGGGCAAGCTGCGCGAGCCCGCTGCCTCCCGAAACACCTTTTCTGTCAGCCCCTGGCCGGACGCCTCATGCAGGAAGCGCAGCATCTGCAGCTGCCCCGCCCCCGCGGCTTCCTCCAGCACCGCGTGCACCATCGGCACCCCACGTGCCAGGAGCCAGCGCGCCACCTCCATGTTGCCCCTTCCGGCGACCTCCCGCCACACGCAATCGTGAAACCCGGCCTCGTCTTTCTCCCGTCCACCGGGTTGCCCGGCCCCGTCCTGGCCCACCTCCTGCTGGTGCGGTAGCGTGATCCCGGCCTCGTCCACCAGCCAGTCCGCCACCGCCACGTGCCCGTGCAGCAGCGCCTCGCTGATCACGAACGCCATCGGCTCCATGTAATCAAAGATGTCCCAGTTCTCCATCTGTACGCGGCGCCAATCAAAGCTCTGCTCCCGCAACCGTCTCAGCAGGGGCAAGCTGCCCCCCCCCCCGCTGCTGCCGCCGCTGCCGCCACCGCCTGGTCCTGGTCTGACAGGCACAGCCAGCCGCTGCCAGATGCCACGGACAGCAGCCACTCGAGCTTGTCAGCGGCCGCAACGCTCGACCGTCCCGCGGAGATGAGCAGCTCGCAGAGGGCCTCCTGGCTCCCGTCGGCAGGCGGCTGCCACCCCAGCTGCTCCCACACCGCCTGCAGCCACGCAAGGTCCAGGTGCTGTGCTGCCGCCTCCAGCGTGCGATGCGTGTCGACCGGGGCTCCTAGCTGCACGATGTGAGTCAGAAGCTGCGGATGGCCCGCTTTGATGGCCTCAGGTCCGGCGCCTGTTACGTTGTGCAGTTGGTGACTTGGCGCAAGGGGCAGGTAAGGCTGTAGCGTGTCCCAAGCCAGACGGATGTTGACCTCGCGGCCGCTTGTGGCCGCAACGGAGAGTATCTTGAGGATTTCAAAGAAAGTGCTTTGCTTGATGGCCTGCTGCAGATGGGGCTGCCAGGAGAAATCGCGCGTGTTCTCGGGCAGAGGCAGGCTAAAGCGCGCCGTGCGGTGCTGGCTCCCGCTGAAGCGCTCGCTGATCTCCTTGCTGATGAAGCGTACATTCAGGGCCCTCTCGTTGGCACCCAGGAACTCCAGGGCCCGACAGAGCAAGTCCAGGGGCAACACTGGACCGCTCGCCCTCGCGTTTTCCATATGGAGTTGATTGTATGAGCGCGTCTGAATTCTTTGGCATCAGTTGCGGTTACCGGTGAATTTGTTTTCTCTGCGCTCGGAGCCTCACAAGAGGCCCCCCGCGTACATGTGGCAGGCTGGCAGCGTGCATTGAGGCTTGGCGCCACTCCATTACCCCAACCTTCCCTGGGACCCAAAGTGCTCCCAACCGCCCCGAAACACGTCACACCCAGTTGCCTGGCTATATTACAACTATGTTGGTATTCTGTAACTCCATGGGTACCAGTTCCTTGCTCTCACATGCTGACTCTCCACCAACTTCCGCTACAGCCCCCGCTCCGAACCGCATGTACACGTGTCCAGACCCCCATGTACGCCGTTAAACCGAACCGAACCCCATATCAACGATATGCGCTACCTTCCGTTCCATTACCTTACGGTATGCGTACATACGTACACGGTTTAGGGAATGGCACGTGCAAGAAGACCTGCAGTTCCCATGCGACCATGCTCCCCTGCTGTCCGGCCATACCCATTGTGACTCGCATGTGGCAACGTGGGTAACCAGGAGAACCAGGGGAAGAGGGGATACAGCTGAGCAAAACAGCTCTTCCGTGCAGCTCTTCCGCGCCACCAGGACTCTTGCTGCTGACCAGTCCTGACACGCTGAACCTGGCTGAACAGAAGCCCATGTGCGAGGCGGCAAGCATCGCTGTCTGGTGCCACGTGGCACCGGTAGGTACTGTGTACGGCATACGGCATGTGCGTGTGTTACACGGACAGCGTCATGTTGAAGTGCAGCTCCTCCGCCAACATGGATAGCTCGCTGGGGGAGGCCTTCTGCCGGATGGGCCGCTTGGACATGTCCTGTGAGAAGCACAAGGGAGGGCTTGAAGTTGTGGCTAGTGCAGTCGTCATGAAATCGCGGGGGGAAAGGGTCCACAGGCGGGGCCGGCAAGCAGTAGTGCAGAAGAGGTCAAGGTAAGGGCATGCGGGTGCGGGCAACGAAGCATGCCGGCAAATACTTTACAATCATTAAGCAGGATCTGCCGGGGGCCCGCTACGCTGACTGCTACTCCATGCTCCTGCCCCTGCCCTGTCGAGTGACCATCACCTGCACCTGCGTAGCTTGCAAGGGCTGCAACTTTATCGCCATGCCCGGCCTCCATCTGGCTCCCACCCACCCGGCCCCATGGCCCGCACCCTCGCCCCACCCAAGTATCCAACCCATTCCCACCTTTGCCAGCGCCATGGTCTGCTCCCCAACGTTCCCCCAGCACAGCGCCTCCCCCCAGTCCGTCTCGAAGAAGTTGATGAAGAAATGCACCGAGCCTGCATGTCATACACAGCCGTATCAGCAACTCATGCAAGACCGGGCTCCCCGCAACAACGGCTCGGCTTGGAGGTATTGAGCGGTTCGTATCATACACAGCCAGGGGCAGTTGAGCACGAGGGAGTTGCAACGAAACACAGTCACAAGCGCAATGACGCACCACCGGCAGGTGCCTGTGCGACCGTACTAAGGCCCACTGCAGACTGTCGGGTGAACTTGGCAGCACATCGCACGGTGTGCGCCCGGCGCCAGCACGAGGCGCTAATTGCATGACGTACTGGCTGTGAATTTAGACTGGTTCAGATCACACTACGCACCTGCGAACCCGGCCCTACACACGTATCCCGGCGGGATCTTGGCCATGGGCGCCTTGGTGGTCACGGTGGGGGTGCCCACGTAGGCACCTGGTTTGGGCAGTGCAGGTGGGAGGAGAGGGAGGTGGTCATGGCGGCAGCTGCGTCTCTGGAGCCGGCAGCGGTGTAGCGGTCTGGAAGGCGTGGCTGCCCCCCGAAGGCCTCTACGCAGGGAGCCTTCCTTCATCAGTGAGGATGGTCATGAACCCCAAGACAGCAGCGAGCGTTCAGGCATGTAGGACCCGTGGATTGCACCGTCAGCAATGGCCAAGAGAGCATGGATGGACATGCGGCATGGCGAAGAAAGAGCACCACCCCCGTAACCGTTCGTTCACCACAATGACTAATGGACTACTATGAGCGCTGCTAGCCACCGGCGCGGCCCATGCACCCACCCGGCGCCAGGATGACCCCCTGGATGCCAAAGTCCTCCACGCGGTAGAACTTGCAGCCGCCGCAGCCGCCGCCCTCCACCATCATCACTAGCACCTGCGCATTGCAGACGTTTGTACTTAAGACTCTTTACGTATGCAAGCACAATCCCAAACATCGTGTCCCTGCACAGCGTGTCCGCAGAGAGCTTAGCACGCATCCCAGCGGGGGCGCAGTTCCCTTGGGCGCCGTCAGTAACCAGCAGGCACCGGCACACGCAACACCCAGAGTAGGGTGGCAAACGTCCAGCTGCCAAAATCCCCTACGAAATCCGCCTGCGCACCCACCTGTGCAGCAACCTGTGACCCCATCCCAGCCGCCCTCTCCCCTGCTCCACAACGCACGTGGGCACGTGCCTTGCCCGTGCCAGCTGCCACGCACCTGCCTCCGCAGCTCCCGCACCACCGCTTACATCACTGCTTGCTTGCTGTCTGCAATTTTACATAACCTACCCTCTGGCCACCACAAGGAGCACGGCATGGGGTGGGGTGGGTTGCACGCACCTGCCTGCGCAGCTCCCGCACCACCGCTGGCGCCAGGTCGGGCAGCAGGTTAATGACCAGGTCGCCGATGGGCGTGTGCATGGTCAGCTTGGAGTACCTGCAACAGCAGCAGCAGCAGCAGCAGCAGCAGCGGCAGGGGCGCGCGAGGAGTTACAAATCCGCCATCTCGACTCGCGTCATGTGGCAGCAAAAGCTCACGTGGTTACGATGCTAGTTGTCCCGTTCCTTTAATGACTATGATGCTTGTTATCCGATTACTTCGTATGGCTACGGTGCTCGTTGTCCCGTTCCTTCGTACATGCAGTTCCCTGTCGCTAGGCCGCGGTTTGCAGGGGGCGGCCACCCATGCCAAGAAGCCCAAGTTTGAGTCTGGCACATACGAGCACAGGTGCAAGAAGAGTGAACGCGCAGCGCGCTGTACGGCTGGGTACGTCACACGCACTTGTCGTACGCCTGCGCCATGGTGTCCTCGTCGTACACGATGCCGGAGCTCCACATGGCGGGCCCGTTGTTGGGCCGGGGGGCATCGGCCGGCGGGAGAGTGGCCTAGCGGGAGGCGGGCGGAAGAAGGGGTGCCGGCCTTTCCGCTGGGCGCCATAAGCTGCTGTGACCGCCGCGGACGGGTGTAGCCCTATGTGCGGCGTCCGCAGGCGGCATCCCGACAGCAGGCAACCAAGTTGGCAAGCTGACCACTGCGCCTGGCTTCCTACACTGCGGTGCGACAATGTGGCTCCCCAAGACCGCCCACCACCAGCACGCCGCCTGTGCCCCGAAAGGGCGATCCCGCTCGGCTTGCATGAGCTACACGGTCGTGGCCATCTCGACGCCCCCATAAACTGCCGTTCAAGTATACGCTACCCCTGACGATGGGCGCTGGGAGCCTCTGGCGCAACGTGAGGGGTCCATGCCGCACCTGGTGCTTGAGCCAGCACTCCTGGTAGTGCCCCCCGCAGCGCTCCCTGTCCCCGCACCACACCCAGGTGTTGCAGGTGGTGCTGTTGGGGCCCTTGTCCAGCCCCCCGCGGGCGGCCGCGGCGCGGTGCGCGTGGCAGGCGGCGCAGCACTCACCGGCGCTGCGTTTGGCAAGAGGGTGCAAGTATGGGTGGAGGACGGCATCGCAGAGGGAGAAGTGGCCGAAATTGGTCGCTGGGACAATGCAGTGCAGACGCTGTGCCGGTGGGCAGGTGGCCTGCATATTGGAAAGCTGCTTCTGCACATGTGCGTTAGTGGATTGCGGTATGAATGGTGGGTAAGTTCTGTGGGGTGCCCACAGCGACGAAAGGGCCCGTTGAACACGTGGCACAAACTTAGCATACCTGTACGGTGTGCACCCACGCTGGGTGTGAAGTAGCATGGGTATGAGGATGGAAGAAATGGCCGCCGGGGGCGGGGCATTTCGATGAGCAAGGGAGTGACGGGTGCCGGAGAGTGGCAGTGCAGAGCAGGCGCTGGTGCCAGTGGGCGCGTGTCCTGCATACTAGACGCTGCTTGTGCACATATGCATCAGTTGGGTGTGTGTGAATGGTGGGTTAAGTCCCGTGGGTTGCCCATAGCTATGGAAGGGCCCCTCGAACGTGCTGACGCAAGTCAGTGGGCTCGTACGGTGTGCACCTACGTGCCTGCGTCTAGCCCCCGTCTTGCATACATCCCACGCTCCCCTGTGGCCCAACAGGAGGCGAGCTGCTCCTTGCCTTGGTGTCCGGTGCTGGTCGCCCCACACCAAGGGGTCACCCCAGCTTTCGATGTTCCACATGACCCCACATTGAAGGCCAGCAACAGCCAGTGCCGCCAGCGAAAGCGTCGGAGCTGTTTGGTTGATCTCTATCAACTGGTTTATCTGCGTGACCGCCTTAGACACTGATGGATCGCGGATAGCCCATTCGCGGAGTACAGTTAGGATGCTCCCAACGTCTGAGAGTTCACCGGGAGACGGCGCAAATCGACAAGTCGTCCGATGCACCTGTAACAATGATATAGTAGCTACGGCTACTGCAAAGCCAGTGACGATGGTGCTTGCCCTGACTTTGGGCATTCTTCATAATTGCAACAGCCAGAATCAGTTTGCCGATATCAGCACCCAATGTAAGCCTATAGTAAACATCTTATTGCCACAGTCAACATGACCAGCACTGGCCCATGGTTCGGCCCACTTTGCCTCGGATCTGTCATTGGCACGTGGCACGCCTGCGGGCGCAGACCACACCTGCAAGGCTCCCTCATTGGTGAGCCTTGTGGAATTTGCGACAAAACTAACAGCAGTAACAGCAACTAGGTTAAGTTGGTGGCATTACCAGAGCGCCTTAACCTGCATTACCTCGGCACGCCTGCTCAACCATGCGCCAACAGACAGAGGAGCTTCCGCCTTGGTCGCCAGCCTCCCTAGTAACCGCACACCGCACCGCCAACGCGGATCAGTCCATGTAGCTTTGCTCTGATGCATGCGCTGTAACTCCTCTCTCGCCGCATCCGGCTACAAACAGACAGAGGAGCCTGCAGCGGCTGCACGAGCCAGTGACGCCCCGCCCACATGTGCTTGCCAAGCACCGAATTCCGAGCCCCTGTAACCTTTTCATGCAGTAAAAGAAAAGTGACAGATGCGAGCACTGCCCTACATCTAGGAGGACACCTAACCGTCCTCCGACCCGCCCCCAGCAGCTACAGGTCTTGCAGGGACGACCGGCATCATCTGTGTCTAGATGTTGGCCTGGATGAGGAATGGCCCCGGCATGGCCAGCGCCGCCGCCAGCTGCTCAGCCAGGCCGCCAGCCGTGTCGACACGTGCCGCCGGCACGCCCATGCCGCCCGCCAGCGCCACCCAGTCAATGGCGGGCGGGGCCAGCTCCGTAAGGGCACGTGTGGCGGGCGCCTGGCGGGCGGTGGTGTGCACCCGCTGCCGTGCCGCCTCCACCTGTTTGGGGAAGGATGCAAGCAGGTGGGATGGGGCGGGGCGGGGACAAGCGAGGGCCAATCCGCTAGCGCCATATGCCACGTGTGCAGTAACTCATGATTGGGCTTGTGCTAGCCACGACGCCGAAGAAGCTTCATGCCATTTGAGCGCTGGGCAGCTGGCGCTTATGGCCTTTTGATGCGCTTCTGCTGCTGGCCTGCTGCACATCAGCTCTGGAAGGGGACCAAAACTGTAAAAACATACATACATACATACATACATCATCCTGCTTTAACAACACGGCATGATGCAGCGCCACGCGCTCGTGCCGCAAAGTTACCTTGAGAATGGCGTAGGCGCTGTTGGCGCAGATGATGGTAGTCACAGGCAGCTGCTCCCGGGCGATGCTCCATAGGGCCTGCCGACGGAGATTGAGATCCAAGGTACGGCAGGGTACCGATGTGTGGACAGAGGAGCGGACTGCGCAGGGCATGGCTGTGGTGGTCCTGCCGTCACACCGCGTGGCGATCAAGGAAGTGATAGAAAGTAAAGGTTGTTCACGGTTGTGGGTGTGGTGGTGCAGCTGCCGGCGGTGGAGGGCCAGCTTCGGGTCATCAAGCGCCCACGAGTAGGGCCCACGCGGATGCACGAGTGACGAACATCACGTCAAGTACTGGGCTGCTACTGACGGCACTCCCCTGGTGAGGGCCCGTGCCAACACCCCACCTGTAGGCTGTACATGGCGCTGCCGTCAGCCTGCAGGTTGATGACACGGCGGCGGGCGCCCGCCCCCTGTGCCCCCGGCTGCCGTGGAGGCTCCTGGCTGCCCTGAGCCTCCCCCTCCGCCTCCGCCAGCGCAATGGCTGCCCCCAGGGCCATGGGTGGGCCGCTGCCGATGGCGCCCCCCGTGAGGGCGAGGTGCGTGAAGGGCGGGCAGCCCTGTGGGGAAGGGCCGACATGAGCGTCGGTGGTGCTGCTCAGGGTTTGGGAGGAGTGTGGACGAGGACCACCCGGGGCTTCCGAGATGGGGGAAATTTGGGAAAGTTTGTTGCAAGAAGAACCAGTTGGTCCAAACCCACATGCATGGACTTCCCTGCCTGGCAGAGTAGGGCTTAGCTAGTTGACCGACTGTCTTCACCAGGACAATCGCCTAGTCGCCTGCTGTTGATCACGTGCCCCACTGCCTGCGTACCCCACTACACAACGCCCCATATTGCGGTGCGCCCGCAGAGCCCACTCTCCAGGCACCAGCACAACTGCCCTCACACCACTGCCCCCATGCATCACCACCCCACCTGTGATGCATCCCAGTAGGTGGACCCCGTGGTCAGGGACTCGTCCACCACCACGCACCCCTCCGGCTGCATCGCCGCCACCACCGCGCACAGCCCCGCCGCCGTCAGCCGCGACCCCGGAGGCGGCAGCGGCGGGCGGCGCGGCGGCGCAAACACCCCGCCGCAGTTGACCAGCGGAGTCATAACACGAGCGGGTGCTGCACCCTGGCCGCCACAGTGGTGCACAGCTACTCCTGCTGTTGCTGCCGTAGCTGTCTGGGGCGTGGCTGTGGGAAAGGTGGCCCCCAGCTCAGCCGCTAGCTGCATCAGTGCGCCCTCCAGGCTCCACCCCGCCTGGGCCAGCTCGCCGGGCAGCAGCTCCCACACTGCTTCGGAAGGCTGGGACACCAGCCGGCTTGGCCCGCCACTACGGGTGCAAGGTAGGAGCATGGGTTGCAGGGTGCAGATATGCGTGACCATGACAGGAAGTACTGGACGAGGGCGGAGCGCCCGGAGGCAAGTACGGATTAGCACGGCTGCGCTGCACGCAGTGCTTTGGTGTACGTGTGCCTGCGCCATGAGATGATGAATGTTAGGCCCTCTGCGATGTGCACGTGCCGACGTGGCCGCGTTCTGCCAGCTATGCATGCACTCTCCAGGGGCTACGTAGCCGTGGCATTTGTACTGCTGTATGCGGTATGCTGAAAGTCCACGGACGCAGCATGGAGGGGTTCCGCGCTGCCAAGGCACGGTACGGTACGATGCATGTGCGCTGGTCCCTTGCCACCCGCCGCCCTTCAAGCAGTATCAGGAAACAGGCACCCGCGGGCCGTTCCTGCCCACTCTCTTTCCCGCCCCAGGCTCTCACTCGTATCCAAAGTTGGCCACAGGCGGCCGCGCATCCACCAGAACCAGCACCTGTATGTGGGAAGAGAAGGTGGTACAAGCGCTGCTGGATTCACAACTGACTCGCTTCGGACACGGCCTTGCCCGGCCATGCAGCAACAGCAGGACCATACCATCACTGCATGCCTCGCAGCCAGCGCAGACGCACACCGGGTACTGCAACTATCATGTGCCCTACCGTACCTTGTACTTGGCGAGCTCAGCAGCAGCCTCCTGCGGAAAGTACGGCAGCCGCCGCAGCGCCGGCCTCCCCGCGCCCCTGTCCGCCCGCGCAAACGCGTTCTCGCACAGCACCACCGCGCCAGCTGCCGCCGCCACCAGCCCTGCCGCCTGCAGCGGCCCGCCTCCTCCTCCTCCCGCAGCCGCCAGCAATGCCGTACCACCAAGGTACAGCGCAGCGTTGCCACGGCCCGCGCCCTTGAGCGCCGCCGCGCAGTCTCGAAGGAACGCCCCGACCGCCTCTGACGCTGCGCCTGCCACAGTTCCTCCTGCTCCCCCGGTTGCCCCTGCTGGCATGCCTGGGGCTGGTGCTGGGGCCTGGGCTGGGGCTGTTGTGTGTTGGACATGACTCGCCACGGTCGCTGCCTGCTCCGCCGGCAGCTGCTGCCACGACAGGTCGTGGGGCAGCACCAGTGTCACCACACGGCCGTCTGTGGGGTACGAGTCAAATGTGAGAGACCGTGAGGGCCGGGTAGGCCATTGAGTGCTGGTGCTGTGCACAGCAAGGTCTGTGTGGATACACTGTCTCACATGGCGGTGTTGACGTGCCTTGTCGTGCACAACGCTAACCCTTTCAATAGCAGCGCCTGTTAGCCACCTGCAGTATCAATGCCACAGGGGTCATCAACTCCTGCCCCATCTCACCTCGCACGGGCTCCTGCCCGTCACCCAGCCCTCCGCCGCTCTGATCCCCTCCGCCTCCCACTCCCGCCTCCTCTGCCAGCGCTGATATAGCTTCTACCACCCCTCTAGCCACCGCCCCTTGCTCTGAGCCATCAGCTGCCCTGATGCGCCCTCCCCCGTCGGCCTCTGACCTCCCCACGGCCTCCGCCCCTCCCTGGGCCCCGCGCCCCTTCCCCCCTCCGCACACAACCACGTGCCGTGACACGCAGCCCGCCAGTCGGGCAATGGGCGCCGCCAGCAGCGGGTCAGACGACACGTGCCACGTGGCCATGTCGCCCACCAGGGCCAGTACTGGGCTGGCGGCGCGGCGGGCGTTGTGCAGGGCTGCGGAGGCGTTGGCGAGGCCGGGACCTAGGTGCAGCAGCGCCATGGCGGGGGCGCGGGAAATGCGGTAGTAGCCTGGGGAGCGGAGACAGTGTGGCGGGGGAACTGTGAAGGGCAGGCTGACAAGGATGATGACCCCGGAGGATAGTATGCTGTACGGCGTTGTACGGCTTTCCCTTGACCCCGCCTTGGTTCCTCTTCCCTCCTCAAATCAGTGTAAGAAGAGAAGACAAGAGAAGGCGGTGTGTCGGGATCGTGACGGGCAGGCTGGCCCACAAGCTGTATCGTGATTCTGCTTGCTTGCACATGCTCATTCTGCCTGCATCACGCACGATCACACACGCTGTTGACCACGTTGCGGCGGAGCACGCCGCGCGCACTCTCTACCCACTGCCCCCCTTGTGCGTTGCCACCTCCGACATTCACCTACCATCCGCGGCCCCGGCCGCCACGCCCTCGTGCAGCACCAGCACCGGTCGCACGGCAGGCCACGTGGCGTCCATTGCAGCCACCACCCACATCTCCGTGGTGCCCGGGTTGGCGAAGCACACGCGCAGGCCGGCGGCGGAGGCGGCGCGGACCACCAGCTCTGCCCCCGTGACTGTGGGTAGAGGGGTAAAGGGGAGATGCATGAAAGGTGCGACGGTGGGATAGGTGTGCTCGGGATGGCGAGATGTACAGAATGTAGGGAACTGACATGGAGTCAGGTAGGGTGAGGCGCCATGACGGATGAGGCACCGGGTGACTGGCCCCTGTGGGTCGCTGTGCATGCTGCCAAAACAACATAAGCAAGGTGTGTTGTGAGTGACCTTGCCTGTTCCCCGTGGGACTTGTGCGTTCCACTAGGAGACCCGTGGTTTGGCTCCATGCCGCATGGAGCCAACCCACGCGGCATGGATCCCATCCACGGGTCTCCTAGTGGTACGCACAAGTCCCACGGGGCACAGGCAAGGTCACTCACAACAAGGTGGGACAGGGTGTGCTGGTGATGCTGCCGCGGCACCTACCAGTTGGGGTGGTGATTGGGCCGGCTGCCGTGGCGGCAGCGGCAGTCGTGCTGTACGCGGCCTGTACCGCCGTGGCGGCTGCTGAAGGGATACCTCCCGAGCCCTCACGCCCCATCGCCTCCGTCTGTGGGCCCATGTCTCCTTCAATACAGCCTCCCAGGGCTGGCCTGGGAAGGGGCCGCTGACGCTGGAGCGCCGGGACGACGTGTGGCAGATGCGGAAACCCAGCAAGTAATGTCCGAAAACTGAGGTTTACGCCGCTAGCTACACCTCTTATTGTTACGATGGAAAGCAGCCGGGCAAGAAGGCTGCCCTTGCCAGCTGTGGGTGATGCGGAACCATGCTAAAAATGCAACTCTGGGGAGGTCCCAGCCGTGTGTGATGGGTGTGCGCGCCAATCGCGAGGGCACAAGATATTCCAACGCCTCTTCCTTAACATGCGTCCCCACTGTGTAAGTAATGCTGCTCGGGGTTGCGGGAAAGGGTGGTGCAAGGTGGCTGCAGTCTCGGATGGGCCCATGCGGGCTTAGCATTGGACCAACCAACAACGCAACAGTGTGCGCAACGACCTAAGGGCGTGTGCGACCAGGCTTGCCGGCGAGCTGCTGTCAACATAATACTGCTATGCACTTACATGCGCTGTTGTTTTGCCGTGCGTTGGGAAAGCTCATTGGGCATCGCAGGTAACAAGCGTGCGAACGACAGTGGAAGGCGTGTCTGCGACCAGGCGCTGCGACCAGGCGCTGCGACCCACGATAGTGGGCTGGTGTGCACCCGTGCTTAGCTTGACCGCTGCAAGGCGTCCCCCAACGTGGCCCCGAGACGGTTCGCACCAGACCGTAGATTCCCCTTACAGACCTCAATGCCAGGTGCAAACAAGCTGCATGTGGCGGCGCATGACGTCTCACCGCGACACACCACATGCTCACGACAGCGCTCCGTAACCGGCACCACCTGCCGTACGAGCAGGCATGGTCGCAACTGTACCCAATCGGCCGAGCGCCAACCCTGACTGGACCCACTCGGCCCATAACGAGCTGTCTGTGTGCACAGCTGCACACGCGGCCACTGCCCATCCGCGCCTCTCCCGAAGCTTGTGCCCCACGTAAGTGCAATGCAAGCTGACATTGAATCCAGCAGCGGCTTTCGCTTGACCACCACGTACCACCACGCCTATGACAGCCCCTACACGTTTGCAATCCAGCGCTATCCATCCAGTGGCACAATCCACAGTGCCTGGGTGCGTGGGTGCGCCCCAAGGGCTGTTGCAACAGTGGGTTTGCGCATGCACCAACCAATCATGCAGCCCTTGCTGGATACCCAGCACATCAACACTTTGGTCATAACCCCGCTCGCACGTCATGAGAATAAGCAATTGTTGAGTAGTGCATTCTTATCGACTCTGAATGGTGGTACAAGCACAGTGCCAGTGTCAGTTCACCGGCCACGCTACCCCACGTCAGCACAAGCAATGGGCTATGGACACAATAGCGTCTTGTTCGTTTTGGTCAGGCGGGGCAGTGCGAAGGCCAGTCCTGCCGCGTTGTTGCAGCGGCCCGAGCGTACCATGGCAATGCATGCCGTTGTATGTGGTGTTGTCAGCAGTCAGCTTGCACGCAGCGGGTGCCTCGCACCGGCTACGCGATCGCCCGCCACATCGCGACCCCATCATGAACGAGCTCGTTTGTTGGCAAAGGTGGTGCCGCGCTCGCACCTACCCGAGCGCTCACGATCTCCGCAGAGACATGGACCGACCACGCCCCCATCCCTCCACCGCCGCACCCGCCGTTACCGTCGCCGCCGCCACCACCGCTAGCCCCGCCGACGTAACGCCGCCGCCCCCGCTTGTGTACGACAACAGCCCGCCGCCACCGCCGCCGCCGCCCGAGGACAGCGCCGCGCCCGCCATAGGGCCCCCAATTGTCGTACGGCCAAGGCCCAGGGCAGACGACAGGGGCGCGCCATGCGAGGCAGCGGCCGCTCCTCCGGCTACGGATCTGCTCCCTCCGCTGCCTACGGCGCCGGGGGACGAATAGCTGGCATGGTGGCCCGCCACGGTAGTGGAGTGGTTACCCGACGGTGCCCCATCGCTGCCCTGAATGCAGCATAGGGTTCAAGAGGGGGAGCTGAGCACTTGCACGAGTTGAGAACGGGGGGAGGCTTCGCGGCCTCAGGGCTGCATAGACATGCGTGCGTAAGCGTGGAAACGCCGAGTCCCACTGCCTGACGCGATGTCGCCCGCTGCCCATGCAGCTGCCCTCCACGCATGTCCACGGCTTGCATGCCGTGTCTTGTGCAGGTATGCGCCTCAACCCACAGGCCCACAGCAGCCCGAGGTACCGTACGTGCGTCGCGAGGCGGTTTCGGTAACGATAAAGGCGCAGCACCCAGGGTAGTGCATACGCCCCGCTCCCAAGCGCTACGGACGTCAGACGGCCAGACCAGCACAAACAAGCATGCTCACGCACACCCCCACTCACGTGTCTTACAGCAGCATGGTGCTGCCCCGTGGGCCCCAAGCGGCTCCCCGCCCCAGCGCCTCCTCCTGCCCCTGGGCCTACGCCCCCGCCCCCGCCGGTGGGGCTGAGGGCCCCCCCTGCCGCGTGCTGCAGGTTGCCGTACGACGGCACCCGCACGTGGCTGGGCCCTCCGCTGGCCCCTCCCCCGCCTCCACCCCCACCTGTACCCGCACCCCCACCCCCACCTCCACCCCGCCCCGTGTCCCCCCATGCAGTGACCAGGTGCGCCGTCGGGGACGATGCTCCCAATCGCTGGGCGGACTGCACCTGCAGCTGCTGCTGTTGTGAATGTGGCTGCTGCTGGGAGCTGTGCTGTGAGGGTGTCCGCCCGTGGTTGGGGCCCGGCGGGCCAAGGGCCCCTCCACTGGGCCCCGGTAGAGGTGCGGAGGCGGACCCAGTGACGCGGGGGTGCCCCGGCCCTGGGTCGTGCGCAGCGGGGTGGCCGGCCTCACCCTGCGGAAGGACGGTAGGACGGCGGCAGGAGGGTCATGACGGGGGCACGGCTTCCGGCAGCGACGAGTACGAGAGGGCATCAGGCAGCTGCTACAGGGCAACGCGCGGTGTGGCGGCCAGGCACATGTGCCGGAGGATGCGTGTGCGGCACGCACCCAGGTGGGGTTCCCACATACGCAAACGCCGCAGGGTATCATGGCCGTGTGTCGTATGTCAAGTGTCAGGTACCCGCGAGCTGCTGATTGCCAGGACGGTGTCAAGGGCACGGCGTGACAACGTATATCCGCGCTACAATCAACAACCCTCCCCTCAGCATATGCAGCCTTACCCGATGCGACCGCTGCTGCTGGTGCGGCTGGTGCCGCGCGGGAAATGCCCCGCCGGTTCCCCCAGGGTACGCCGCTCCTCCCCCAGCCCCCGCCCCCACCCCTGTCGCCGCCATCGGCACCAGCCCCAACCCCAGCCCCTGGCCTTGTTGCTGCCCCGCCGCTGCCGGTGTCGCCGCGGCGGGCCCCACGCCGCGCCCCGGAGACGCCCCGCTCGCCAACCGCCGCGATCGCACAAACGCCGCGTTTGCAGCACCTCCAGGCGCGCCTGCCCCACTGCTGCCGTACCCTGGCGGCGCCCCCATGTCCACTGCACGCCGGGCCCCCAGCCCCGCAGATCCGCCGTCGTACCCTCCCCCGTTGTCGTGCAGCCCGCCGCCGTACATGCCAGAGGCCGCAGTACCACGCGCCGCCGCTGCGTGCACCCCCTGGTTCGCCGCTGCCGCCGCCGCCAGTGCCGCCGCGCTGGGCGTTCCGCGCATCCACGCACTGCCCGTCGAAGGCGGCGGCGCCGCCGAGAAGCTTCGGCCGCCGCCGCCGGCGCCCGCCGTCAGGGGGTCGATGCCGTAGAACGGCGCTGCGGGGTCCGCCACCATGAAGAGACCCATGGGTCCGTCGTCGGGGCCACCCAGGCCAAGGGATATCGTCTTGGTCTGTACCGCACGAAACACCTGTTCGGAGGAGGAAAGGACAGCATTTGACAACAACTATACACTAATAAAACGTCAAAGAGAGCGCCGCGCCGGTGATCGGACGGCTGCGGGGCCCGCGGCACAGGCGGTGTGCAAGCTGGGGCAGCATGGGCATGCAACGTACCTTCGGCGGCGCAGGTTGGAGCTTCTCCCTCGCATTTGCCCCGGGGCCAGGCGACTGCGCCGCCAGCCGCGTCCACACAGGCACCGCTGGGGTGCGGGTATCTCGCTGCTTCAGTGGGCTGCCGCCCCCGCCACCAACCGCACCGTCCAAGCCCCCATGGTCCCTGCAGATAGACAACGGGAGTAGCAGCAGCAGCAGCCTCGACAGCGCCCCTACCTCACCGCAAACGGGGGTTACACGATTGCGCCATCAGCAAGCCGCATCAGAGGTGTTTGACCATTGCCATTAACAATCGGCTATAGCTAAGTGCATCGGAGTTGCGGCCATTGAAGGCCGCCTGCTACCATGCTGTCTGCTGATCCGTGGAGGCGCAAGCTGTTCGAGTTGTGCGCCCTACTCTTGGTGCGACATACACCCGCAGAGCCTACCAACGCCACAGCATCCCCCTCAACGCACCCCCTACCCACCCGTGTGCGGTGCCCCGCCTCATCAACCCGCTGCTCGGCCGGCCCGCCCCCGGCAGCCCCAGCACCGCCGCAGAGCCGGGCCTCCCCCGGTTGGCCGCCGCCAGCAGGGCGGCCGCGGTGCCACCCGCCCCGCCGCCCAGGCTCCCAGCTGGCCCCCGGCCGGATGCAGCTGCCGCGGCACCGGCCCCTGCCAACCGGCCTGCCTGGCCGCCGACGTCCCCCGCCTCGTCACCTGTTGCGCGGGATGGGTCGTGGGTAAGAGGCTGGTGAGCGCTGGAGCGCTCGATCATGGCTGGCACTGTCTCGCTACGCACTTGATGAACTGTATGTGCTGGGCTTTGATGGCAAGCGTCAGGCGTCCAGCCGGGCCGCCCAGCCTGCTCAGGCACTCCACTGCCGTCGGTTGAGCGCTGCTACGGGACCGTGCATAGCAGACCCAAGCCCTGGGTGCAGTAACTGAGCCCATCGAAAGTGCAGCAGCAATGGCAGCTGCCTGTCTAGGTGCGCGTGCCACATGTGCGCACCTTCACAGGAGCGCTGGCCCCCTCGCCACCCCTGCCCCGCCCCGCCCTGTGCCCCATGGCCCAGGGGCCCGGCATCAGCCTCACCCTCATCCTCGTCGTCCTCGTCATCCTGCAGACAGGGGTGAACTTGTGTTACATAACGTAGGTGTTGGCGACAGGGAGGAGGAGGAGGGAGGAGGAAAAAGCAACAAGCGACCCAGGGCCGTCCATCTCACGCTACCCAAACTGGCTTTCGTGTGGCAAAAGGCCGAGGGAGACCTCTGCAACACGCCCCACGCCCAGCCCGGTGCACGGTGCTGCTGCAGGGCTCGGCTACACCAAGGTTCATCTCAGCGGCCTCGAGGCCATGTCACCGACAGACTCCAGGTACCCATCACTCCTTCCGTGACGCTCCCAGGCCCCTGCCAAGCCAAACCCTGGCCACACACCCCTCCGGCGCACCCACCTCTAGAAGTACCACGGCCTCCACCACCATGCCCCAAGGCCCTGCTCCCTCGCCCTCCAGACCCCAGTACGAGTCCGGCCCCGCCCCGCCGCCGCCCGCTCCCCCGGCCGCCGACGGCCGTCCCGGGCCGGAGCCGCCCCCAACACCACTGCCGCTGAACCCGCCTGCTGCTGCCCCAGCAGTGCCTGGCGGGTCTGCCGCGTGCGCCAGGGCCGCCACCTTCGCCAGCTTCTTCCTTGTTTTCGTGTCGGCTGCACGGGCAGGAGCATTGGGTACTTTGTGCGTGAGAATGCATGGACGCCGTACAGGGGACCAAGGAGAAGGGAGAAGTCCCTGGCCGCCAAGAGCCGCCGTAACAATGGCGATCCAGTTGAGTAGGTATGCATGAGTGCGTGCACCATGGCCGGAGACCCCGGCTTGGCCAGCTGGCAGATGGCACCAGAGTGCATGGGGCAGGCTGCGTGCTGCCCAACAGCTGCCATCTGTGCAACCAGATGTATCCCGCGTGCCTGCAGGCAGGGGAGACCTACATGGCGCTGGCCGCTGGCCCCCGGGCGCTGCGGAGTTGGCGCGGTCGGGGTAGGAGGCCAGGTCGTCTGGCTCGTCTGCCACTCCACCGCGGAGGCCGGGAAGGAACAGGCGCACCTGCGCAGGGGTGGAGTGCAGAGTGCGCGGCATCCTTGAAGGTGCGATAGGTGCACAAGCAAACTAGAGTGAAGTGATCGGGGCTTTCCCGGTGTCCCACATGGAAAGTGACAGAAGCAAATGTTGTGAGGGTGCAGGAAAGCCGGAGGTGTTGTGACGTGATTTGTGGGGCGCTTCTTGCTGATGGTCCCTTTCATCGCGCAAAGGGGCTGCCTATAAGGGGCGTGAGCAACGGTTTTGACAGGCTGCTCCGGAGACCGTGGTGCTGTGGGTGCAGCTTACGGGGCAGGGGGGCCCGTCAGAAGTGCGGCGACCGACACCTGTTGACGTTCGTTCACAGAGGACTCACCCGCGTTGCTTCCGCAAGCTTGATGCTCCGTGCATTGTACAGGTCAAGCTCCTTCGCCGCGCTTTCGGCTTGACGCTGTCCCCCTGCTGCGCCCTCCATCGTTATCGCCAGGTGTTCCCGACGCACAGTGCTTTGGCACCGCGTTTTACATTACAACAGCAAAATATCTTAAAGCGGGCTTCGGGTGGAGGCAGCATACGCCCACGGTAGAAATGTGGGTTTTCGTCAGTCGCAAGGTTTGAGACTTGCTAACCTAGACACATGGCACTGTATACTCAAATATAAAAATTGTCAAGAAAGATTTGGTGTATGACTCGGCATGAGAAACCGCAAAAATTTGGCATGGCTGAGTTTAATTCGCCGTTGGTCCTTACACGCTGATCTGTGACACTGAGAGCATGTCAGCCCAGTCATCTGCACAAACAGTGGCAACTAACATATCCTGATAGCACATTTCCACCGCGACCTGGGCTTCAGACTGGCGACACCCGCTAGGCACATTCCGACGTGCCCTAAGCCTGCGATAGCAGGCTACGTGCCCAACGCCTGGCCACATATCCTACAAGTGATTAAGGATGCCATATGATGCACAGCCACGACAGACAGCAAACCTGGGGGGAACGGGGGGCACAACCAACCGGATGGAGCGCCCACAGCTCGACTGGCCAAGCACAAAGTACCGGGAAATCGACATGCCGAATGCAGTAGTTATGCAGCGGGCGTCGTCGCCTGCAAAGCCAACGCTACCTCGGCGTTCGGAGCCCCGGACCTGGAACGCTACCACCCGGGAGCGCTACCCCCTCACAGCTTCCCTCACCGGTGCGCAGTTCCCACGCCCCTCCCACGCCCCTTGAACCCCTGGCGCAAACCGCTCCCTCCCTGCAATCTGGAAACACGAACCTGCTCTCCCGCACTGCCACACAATCTAGCGCACGCGCCCCAGCCTGGCACAGTCTGTCCATCTGAGGGCGCCCCACGCTTCCTCCATTTCCAGCCCTCCGCCGCTCTCACACAGCCCCCTGTCCCCCGCATCACCCCAAGCACGCCCCCGCTGTCCTCACGCGCAGCTAGCATCCCACATAATCGATACTCCTCTGCCCTAACAGGTCCGGGCCGTGCGGGCAAGCAGGGCACCCTGCTTGGCGCCAGCGGGGGCCGATACGAGGGCGAGGTGCTAGCAGGCAGGCCGCACGGCAGGGGCAGGTACTACGTCAAAAAGGTATGTCATGCCAGCGTACGAGCAAGTGGGATACAGGCTGCATATCCCAGGGTACCCTCACAGGAGCCACCTCGTTAGCTGCCTGTCAATTTGTTCAGTGCCGCTGCCGTGCGCGGTAGCTCCACTTGCATAGAAAGACGGTGACGATTACCCTAGCAGGGGTCTGTGGGCGCTGGGGCAGGATGAGGGGCGACTGCGTGGGGCGTCGGGAAGCCATTGTGCCTTCCGTGTGGCTCGTCCTGGTCGGTGGGGAGGCTTCTGCCACCTGGCCCGACTAGGTCAAGGAAGTGCATGCCCGCACCGCATCCATATTCTGCTGGTGCTCATTGTGCTGCACATCCACATCCGAACAAACCACACATGCGGCCCAGAAACAGACTTGCGTTCCACAGGTACTTACGCCCGACCCACACCACACACGCGCTCGCACTCGCGTGACCACTTGCTCATTAAGTAGTTGCATCTTCCTTTCCACGCTGATACAGCTTCACAGCCTTCGCCAGTTCCTGTCCCTCTTTTCCCTGTTTGCCCGCAGCCCGGCCCCTCCGACCCCTCCCTGCCACCCGGCGAGCCCGGCAGCGGCTGGACCCTGCAGTTCGAGGGAGACTGGATCCAGGTGGGGGGGGGGGCACGGGAGCAGGACAGCTGGTGTAGTAGGGTGCGGTGCAGGGCAGGACACCTGCGGTAAGGACGCACAAGCACAGGGCCCAGGACACCGCAATGCTTGTTCCCGTCAGCCTGTGGCTTGACTCCACAGGGGCTCCCACGTGAACAACACCCTCCTCTTGCTGTCTATGGACTCTTAATTGCTCCACATGGCAATGTGTGTTCCCCATCCGCTTGCGTCCTGCGCCTCCTCCCCAGGGCCGCCGCGAGGGCACCGGCACTCGGTTCTATCCCAACGAGGAGTCTTACACAGGGGACTGGGTTGCCAACCTGAGGCACGGCATGGGGAGATACGAGTGAGTGGTTGCGCATGGCGGCGTGTGCCATCGCGCCAGTGTGTCAAGGGAGGGGCGTTTGGCATGTCGCCGCTGACACGGGCAGGCAGCACGGGTGCAGGCCTTAGCCGGGTGCGCTGAACCGACGATCACCAACCGCTAACCGTCGCTCACGCCCCAACCAGGTATGCCAACGGCGACCTGTACGTGGGGCAGTGGGCTGACGACAAACGGCACGGCGCGGGTACCATGTACCTTGCCAGCGGTGAGCGGGAAGGGCCGAGGGGAGGGTGGACAATTCAATAGGAAGAGATGTGCAACATTAGGAAGGCACTCCCCGGGTGGTGGTGGTGGGGGGGGGGGTTAGGCGGTAGGACGACATACGAAGTGGTGGTGGTGGTGGGGGTTAGGCGGTAGGACGACATACGAAGTGGTGGTGGTGGTGGGGGTTTGTAGCGCTACTGCCCTACGGGTTGTAGGGGACCAGGCGGTGGTCAGGGGGGAGCGGGATGTGGCACGGGACGGAGGAGGACAGGCAGGGCGTCGGGGTTTGGGAGGACGGGTCGGTCGCCGACCGTTACAGGTGCGTCGCATCCTGCTGACCACCAGCCCAGACCTCGCGCTCCCCTAATCCCTCGCCGATCCCAACATAGTCCGAAAGCCACTCCCTTTCCCCTTCCACACGCGCCCCTCACACTTCCCGGGCACCATCCGCGGTTACCCCATCGATCACTACGATCATCACCACTAGCATAACCTGCGGCCGCAGGCACCACCTTCACGGGCAACATTCTGTCGGACGCCCACAGGCCCCCCGCGCCTAAACCGACAGCTAACCGGCCACGCCCTTACCCTCCACACACTGCCTCGCCCAGGCGGTATTTTTACGAGCAACTTCCTGTCAGACAACTTCCTGTCATGTTGGCTAACGGCCACGCCCTTGCCCTCTACACTCTGCCCCTGTCCTCCCTCCCTCCCTCCCTGCCTCCCTAGGCGACATCTTCACCGGCAACTTCCTGTCGGATGTGCGCGAGGGCATGGGCACGCTGTTCATGGTGTCGCGGCACCGCAAGTACGTGGCGGAGTACGTGCGGGGGCAGCCGCGCTGCGGCACCGTGCTGGGCATCGACGACGACGACCTGGCGCCGTTGCGGGTGGGGCGCTGCGAGTATGGGACGGGCACGGCGAGCAGCAAGGCCACCATGAATTGCAAGCTGTGCTCGTGCCATGCGGCCGGTTTTCTGCCATACATGCTAGCCATCTTCACCCCACCCAACCCTCCGGCGCCGCACAGCCGAACCACGCCTCACTGCAAATGCCTTCATCGCACCATCACCTGTGACCTCCGACCCCCCTACCACCTACTCGCGTTACTGCTTCCTTGTCCCCCGTCCTACCGCCTAACCCCGCCCCCCCCCTTGATCCTGCTATGGTCGTCAGCGAACCTCCGACTGCCTGACGCTTCACCTCACGCATACGGTCAGCTACAAATCATGTTTCGCCATCCTGATTGATCTGCTTTTTTCCCGCCCGCTTCTCCCCCAGGGCCACCTTGCCTCCCTGGCCCTGGCCCGCAAGCTGGACGCGGCGGCAGCAGGGGAGGCCCTGGCCCAGCTGCCGCCCCTGCAGCTGCAGCAGCCGTCCAAGGTGCTGGCGGCGCAGGTGGTGGCAGTGCGGCGCGCGCGGCAGCAGGCGGGCAGCAAGGCGCTGCAGGCGGCGCAGGCGGCCAGCGGCACGCTCAGCGAGCGGGACATCGAGATGCTGAGACACAGCTACACGCTCATGGCGGCAGGTGGGTGCGGGGTACTCGTAAAGCGGGGTGGAGGGCGTGCAAAAGAACTCATGGTTACTTAAGCGCGTGTGGTATGGTTTAGCGTAGCAAAGAGGTGGTGATGACGAGTAAGGGGGACTGGTTGTTGGGTTGGGGTGTGGGGCTACTGAGGGAGGTGGGGTAGGGGTGTTGGGTGCTGCAGGTAGGAGGGTCTTGGGTCCGGGGTTACCGGGCGCTGCGTGCGAGGATGAAGCAGGAGGGGGCAACATCCCAAAGGAGCGATCCGCTGTGCTTGCCGACTGGGGGCTTGAGAATAACAAGGAGCACTCGACGGCGCGCTGCCTCGTCGCCCGTGTGCAGAAGTCTTGAGCCGTCCTAATACCTGCCCATAACCTCAACGTCCCTTACGGTATTCTGCTGCTGCCTCCTGGCTTTTAGCTTCCCTTGACCGCATCTGTCTTTTCCCCACAGGCGACGGCCCCGATGTGGGCCTGCTGCCGCACCAGCTGCGTGAGCTGGTGGTGATGGCGGGGCTGGACCCCGCGGCCCCCGCCACACGCAGCCTGGTGGCGGAGCTCACTGCACGGAAGCAGCCGGGGACGGTGGGTGCGGGGCATGGATTGCAAAGCGGTTGAGTACAAATAGATCCTACAGGTGGGGAAGGGGTTAGGGCGGAGCAATCGGGAGCTGGTGGGTGTGGTAGGCGCGGTGGTCAGACGTGATGGGGAAGCGCCGTGTCACCAGGAATGCGAAGAGAGTCGGGAGGTTGTCTGAGAACTGAGGTGGCCATGATGAAGAGCAAAGATGAGCTGCCGGGCCCTTCCGTCCCCTCCCCGTCCCTCCCCGTTATAGGTATTCCCTTCCCTGCCC
Organism: Chlamydomonas sp. KOR1; assembly: GCA_036984285.1. Classification (NCBI taxonomy): domain Eukaryota; kingdom Viridiplantae; phylum Chlorophyta; class Chlorophyceae; order Chlamydomonadales; family Chlamydomonadaceae; genus Chlamydomonas; species Chlamydomonas sp. KOR1. The sequence continues at coordinate 503,597 of BQMZ01000176.1, read as the reverse complement.
CCTATTTCTGGGCATATACTTTTAAGCGTCATGATCGACCATGTTGATTGGAGAACTTCGTCTTGCGTCCAACCGCCCAACCCCCTATTTCCCCCCTTGCCCCCAGGGCCGCATCACGTTCGACTCGTTCATGTTGGTGGCGGCGCACTTCAGGGACGAGGCGGTGGCGGCGGCGGCGGAGGCGGCGGTGGACGCGGCGGCGGCGCAGGTGGGCGAGCAGCGGGGGCGGAGGGTTAATCATGGTGGGGAGGAGGCACGAGCGGTAGGTAGAGCAGGGACCGCAGCAGGGCGTTGGTGGGGTGGGTGGGTGTATGGGCAGGGTAGCAGAGAGGCGACGGCGGCGGAGGCGCGGCAGGCGCTCACCGCACGGGGCACCGGCATCACTGCCAACAGCTGGGAATGGACAATACTGGCTGGACCAGGCTACCCGCTGGCCGCATTATGCTGCCCAGTTGTCTGCCGCCGGACGCGGTTCAGCACCACCTGTGTCAGCGTTGTGCTTCCTCCAAGTGCGCAGGCTTATGCTGTCTCCTGACTGCCTCCTGCTTCGTCATCCCTGCACCGCGTGTACTGTCGTACCGGTACCCACCCTGTGTTGCTACACTGCACGCAGGCCACCGCCACGCTCCGCAGCACAGGCAGGGGCGTGGCGCCCAACACTGGACTGGCACACCTGCTAGCGGGGGCGGCGGCCACGGCGGCGGCGGCGGCGGAGGAGGAGGAGGCGGAGGCCGATGGCTACGGGCAAGATGGGTACGAGGACGGGCGTGTGGTGTACGGCGGTGCGGCGGAGCCCGTTCCGGAAGGGGAGGAGGAGGGGGAGCAGGAGGGGTATGGGGAGGAGGTGGGGGCGCAGGGGGAGGGGTATGTGGAGGGGGAGGGGTACGGGGGCCAGGGGTATGAGCCGGATGCGGAGGTGGAGGCGGTGGCGGCGCAGGCGTCTCAGTTGCCGGCGGCGACGGAGGGGGAGGAGGAGGAGTTTGGGGCGGCGGAGGGGGAGTATGTGGAGGGCGAGGGGGAGGGGGAGGAGGGGCAAGGGGTGGGGGAGGGGGAGCCGAGCGAGGGGGCGGTGGGCAGCTAATGCGGAAAGCGGGCGCAGTGTGCTCAAAGGGCAGGATGTGTGATTTATAAGTTACTTGCAGGAGTCTTTGCGGGTGATGCATGTTGGTCAGAAAGGTGTGGGAGTTGACCAAGCGGTCGAGTTAAACAGCAGCGCATGACCCTGGGAGGAGCCAGGGTCAACGTTTGCTGCTTGTGTTCGTTGCTGGCCACCGAGCGTGTCGTTCTGTTAGGATGCATTCTCGCATGTATTGGACGGAAGCAAGCGCACTGCTAGGTTGGAGTACTGGGATAGGCACTCCTGTCTTTGTCACGCTATGGCACGTGGCACACGTCAGCACGGCCGACAAGCGTGATTGGTTCTGTGCATGCTTCCGCGCAGCGCTTGCGTCCACGACTTCCGTGGCTAAGTACAGCCCACTCATGCTCAGTAGACGGCCCAGGATATGTTATTGATGCAGTAGTCAAAGTGACCATGCCAACATGCTAGAAGACAGTACCTGATCGAGAAGGCACGGATAACAAATCACAACTGTTCGCAAGGCAAAGATGGACAGAAACTCGCTCTCGCAACAAGCAGCGCAGCTCCAGCGGAGCATCCTCAAAAGGGAGCAGCGGCGCGTCGCGGACAAGGCACAACGACATGTAAGCTGACAATGCGACATCATCTGCCACCTTTAAAGCGCTGGCGTCATGCCTGCTCTTAGGATTTCCAAGCTGAGACGTGCATCGACCTGCTCAAGACACGCAGGAAGCAGCCGAGGCAGCCGGTGAATACAACGGCTCATATGATAGTGAGTGCTATGTTATTGATTTTGATGAGGATGCTCACACGCCATGGCGTGCACCTGGTGCCAAAGCGGCAAAGTTCCCTCCGCGCCCCCCAGCCCCCACCTCAGCACGGCTGACTTGCCACTCTCTTACTATACCAATAACTCCTTCCATAAAAACATTTCGCATCCACCTACTGCCAGCTCCCGACCCTTTCCTGCACCGTAGCACAGGTGCACAGCAACCCTGCATCCTTCCCGGCGGCCTGAAACGAAACGCACCTGCTCCTGTTCCCCTCTCCCCGCCCCCCAGCCCCCGCCTCCAAGCGCCAGGCCACGGGCGGCCTTAGCCAGGTCCAGAAGCTGTCGGAGATCAGCGCGCAGCTGTCCCGACCGGTGGAGGTGTTCCGGTGTGACCTGTGCCAGGTGCGGACTGGGGGTGCAGTTGTGGGGCAGGCGGGAAAGGACACCGCCAGCAAGACCACCAGGACACAAGAAGCAGTGATAATGCACTGCGTTCGAGTGTGGGAACGCCAAAGGCCCACTGGGGTGAGGGTCCACTGGCTTGGCTTCAGCCCCAATCGTGCGCGTTGGGGCGAGCTGGCCGGTGGGGCTGGGGGCCGCGGCTGGGGCCGTGCTGCTGGCACAGAATGAAGGCAAGCGCAACGCAGGCAAACTAAAACTGGGCGTACATTCACATGCGCCCGCAACCCCACCCTCGTCCATCCTGGCTCCTCCCTTATCGGCACCACCGCCATCGATGTATGCTGTTACGGCCCCGTAACTGCACCGCAACACACCGCACCCGCAGGCCACGTTCCCCAGCCAGGTGCAGTACGCGCAGCACGTGGCCGGCCCCGTGCACCGCCGCGCAGTGGACCGCCAGCAGCAGGAGCAGCTGGCCGCGCAGCGGAGGGCAGTGTGAGTGTGCAGCGACGCAGTTGCTGCAGCAGCAAAGCGTAGCACAAACAAGCACTTACCCAGGTGGAGCGGCGCAAGTGGCGGAGGGCAGTGTGGGTGTGGCTGTGTACAAGGGAGCGCGTAAGTGTGCGTGGGATGGCCATGCGGCCCCACATGCAGGAGGAGCTTCCGGAAGCAGCAGTTGGCGGCGCATGTGAGGGCAGTGATATTGGTACTGCTGTAGCCCAGAGCCTGGTGCCGTTGTCTTGCCGTTGTTTCAACGGCGTACCCTCGGCTGCTCTTTCACCTGCGTGCAGTTACCAGGACATGACGGAGGCGGCGCTAGGGGCGGCGGCGTGGCAGGCGACCCACGGGTCGGCGGCGCCGGGGGCCCCGGGGGGAGGGGCTGGGGGAGGAGCAGGGGGGCCGCAGGGAGGGGGCTACCCAGGGATGCAGCCGGGCGTGGGGGCAGGGCGGGGAGGAGGAGGAGGTGCGGCCGGGCGCGGGCGGGGCGCGGGCCCTGGCGGGCGAGGGCAACAGGATGGTGGCAGGGGGCGGGGAGGCAGGTGGGTGGCCCGGGGGAGGGGGAGGGGGAGGAGGGGGGAGGACGAAGGGGGCTTAAGGTTGTTGAAAACTGAGGATGGGTTGGGGCGAAGGCAGGAGAGGGCTGGGGACGCATGGGGACATATGGCCACTGGGCGGTAGGGTGTGTTCGTCTGAAAGCCTGAACCGCATGACCACAGGGGCTACTGCTTCTGGAATGCAAGTCACCTTGATCTGGGCCTATGCAACGCCTCGTTACCGGCCGGAAAGTATGAGCCGTCGACTCTGCCCATGTCCCGAAGTGATGGCCATCTACGCCGGACCCGAGACTCGCACCTGATTTGACCATCTTCCCACATGCTGCACCGGCACCCCGTTATCCCACAGCGCACCATCTCGTTCTTACGCGGCCCTGTCCTGCCCTCCTGCGGCCACGCCAGGTCTGGTGCGCCCGCCCCTGCCCCCGTCCGCCCCGGCGACGTGCTAAGCCACGCCGAGGTGGTGGCGGCCGCAACGCGTGTTGACGAGCCGCTGACCATAGACGGTGCGAGCGGCTGCTGCTGAGAGCTATTGCTGCTGCTTAGAGACCTTGCGGATGCCAACGCGCTTAAGGCAGCTATCCTGCTCAGCGTGCATGCCGTTTTTTTTCGCTGGAGCTGCGCACGGCGCCTTAGTGCTGGCAGCACAGTTGCAGCTCCACCATCGTGCCCCCATGCGTTGACACCAAGCTGTGCCTGCGTGCCGTGCCTGTACATATTCTGCGTCAGCACAGGCACCATGTGTGCGACCTGGTAGAGCCGCACCTCATGCCTCCCATTGCACCCCGGACTCATGGCATGCTCGCTCCCGGACATGTGTTAACCCACTCGCAGGCTGGGCGCCCCCCACCATCACGCTTGCGCCCCAGAAGGAACAAAGCAATGAGGCGGCACCGGCCCGTGAGCCCACAGCCGGGAGCGCTGCACCACAGCATGCTGCTGCTTCGGGCTCTGCTGCTGGTGCTGCTGGCGTTACTGCCGCAAACGGGACGGTTGGGGGGTCGACAGGGAGAGTGGCAGCTGGGATGGCACGGAACGGCGGGGATGCACAAGGGAGCGGGGCAAGGAGCGGAGGCGGGGGTGCACTGTTGGGGTTGTCGTACGGGAGCGATGACGAGGACGAGGAGGAAGAACAGCAGCAGGAGGGCGATGGGGTCGGGGGTGATGCGGTGCAGGGGAAGGGGCCAGAGCAGGGGCGGGATGGCGGCGGCAGTGGGAGTGGGAGTGAGGAGGAGGATAGCGATGAGGATGGGGGCGGGGGGAGGTTCACGGGGTCGTTCTTTTGAGCTGGGGGCCATAGGGGGGAGCGCGACTGAAAGGCCGGGTGCGCTGATATTCGATGCGCTGTGGCTGCCGGGACGGGCATGCGGACCCAATGACGTGGCGTGTGGCGGTTGCCACGCATGTGCTGTAAGCTGTGTGCGCCGGTATGCTGACGTTCTGCCAGGTTGGACACATTTACTGAGGGCGGGCTCGCAAAAGCAGCCCCTTTTCAGGAGGGATGAGCTCTGAAGCGCAACGTTACATAAAGCAGGGGAGAGGCCTCTCCCCTAAGGCATATGCATGGGAGGGGCTAGCCAATCCCAGCCGCACCCACATCGGCCCAAAACCCTTACACGTCGCATGCCGGCATGGGCCAGAAAAAAAAGTCGGCGCCACACACATCCTTTAACTGCCTTGCCTGAGGGCATGAGTACAAGCCAGCCAGTGGACGGCACTAGAAACAACGCGCGCGCGCGGTTGCCGTCCCCTGGTTGCCATCTGGAGAACAAGACGTTATGCCAAAACGGACAAAACCCCACCGCGGGGTACAACCGTGCATGAACAATGCATGCAAACGCACGCACGCCCGACTACGGTACCTCTTCGTAAACGGTATGCATCAATTGACCACCCTGTGCCAACAGGAGCACCCCTGGCCGAGACTGCCCACTATGTACGTGCCGATAATGTGGGGAGCCAATCTCCATTGTACGTTTGGAGGCCCAGCTGCGCATGTACAGAGTATAAATCCTCCTGCAAGACGGCTGCCCCAAATGATGCACATGGTGCACAACTCCAGCAATGAAAACCCTGCCTGCAAGCTGGCTACAAACCAAACACAAATAAATGTCCCCTCAATGGAAGAGGTCGGATTGCATCAACCTGGCTACACTGCTTGCTCTCATGGGTCATCTCATTAGCTTAAAATCATCATCTGCAAGATCCACCAGCCCCTCTGGTCATGTGGGCAAAGGTAGGCATGGGATTTGGCTCAAGAAAAGCTCTGCACTCCTCCCGTGCATGCATTTGCAACTTTGCGCTGCCTCCGCGACTGGCACGGGACAGGCGACGTACACGTGCCAAAGTACGAAATGCTTGCAAGTGCTATATCCCTTCACACGGCTCCCTCAATGCCTCTTTTTGCGTATGACCACCAACTTAGTGGTGTTAAGAGCACCTTTTGCCGCTTCCTTGGGCGGCGGCTTCGGGGACGGTGTTCGCTCCAGTGGGGAAGGGGCACTTGAAGGCGGTGGTTGCGTCAGAGGCGATGGTGGCTCCGACGACGGTGGGGGTTGTGATAGGGGTGGCGGTCCTGTCACAGGCCGTGGCTGGGACTGGGGAGTCGGCGGGGAACGTGGGCGCGGCGGCGGGCGCAGCGGTGACGGCGGGCGATGTACGACAGGCGGGGCGCGTGGCAGAGGCGGCGGGCGCGGATGCGGAGGCGGCGGCGAGGTGAGGGCTGACGGCGGCTTGGGCAGGGAGGGCAGGGACTGGGGTGGTGAAGGTGATTCGGGTGAGGGACGCGGGGAGGGCGTGTGGGTGGGGGAGGGTTGCGGGGACGGCGTGGGTGGCTGGGGGCTGGGTTGTGGCAACGGGGGAGGAGGCGAAGACTTGGCGGCGGGTGGGGGCGATGGCGGCGGGCGCCTCTGCGAGTCTGCGACCATAAGAACAACATTCACATACAAGCAGGGCGTGAGCACATTGGTAGCAGCAGCGTGACGGCCTCGGGCGTCAGGGTGCATGACTCAGGGCGACAGCTCCCATCCAGCCGCACAGATGAAGCCCTCTGCTGCTGCCGCCCGCTCGGCTGCTGTCACGAGGGCAGTCTTATGGCCGACAGGCAGCTGAGGGTGTGTGCACATATGCCTTCCTATGTGGTCAGCTCTCCATCAATGTTGTCAAGCCCACTATGCAGGCTGTCCGCGTGCGGACTCGCTGCTGCGTGCTGCCCCAACCAGGCCCCAGCGTTGCCGGCGCCCTTGTTGAGTGCACAGGGGAGCCCTGCTGCGGGGTGCCCATGAACAACTGCGTGTAACAGGTGCCATGACTTACCAACGATGTCGGCGGGAGGCGAGAAGCCATTGCCCCCGTCACCGACGTCGGGCGGGGGGTAATCGAATGTCCACCACCAGGGCTCAGGAGCCGTTGGCTCGCCTATGATGCCCGGGGGCTTGGGCGGCCGAGGGGGACGATTGGGCGGGTCAGGGGGCCACTGCCGCACCTGGGCCAAGGCTGTGCGGGGACGGGCAGCGAGCGTAGGTTGGGAGGGTGCTTCAGCACATTTGATGGGGATTCGAGGGGAGGAGGTTGGGTGCTAAGTGAGGAGCAGGGCGGGGCAAGTTGGACAGCGGTGCACTGAGTGGCGCGAGCTGGCGGGAGCGCCCAAGCAGCTGGCCGCTTCGTGTCGGACGCTGTTGTTCCGCGTAAACAGCGTGCACACATACGGTCCACTGGCTATACGCGGATACGCCCGTCATTACGTGTATGCACATCCATCGCTTCCAAAGTGCGATAACCGGCATAAGCGGCCTAGTACCATCCCATTGGTACACACTCCTGTACGCTCCCTATGGAAGGACTTCATTACCTGGAGCTGAACATTGTAGAGCAAGAACTACTGCTATGCACTGCATTAGCAGTGCAGAGCCGAGTCGAGAGGCCATCGTTCGCTGCTCGCCCCTGCAGGGCGTGTCCACTCCTAGGCTGCCGCACAGGCTGGATCTATTGTAGTAAAGTGGTGGAATAAGCCGAAAACAGAACTGATGGCTAGGGGCGGGCGGGCAGGCTGTGACAGGTGGAGTTGCTGCGTCGCAACTCGCAAGTACTGAGGTTTCACATTCGGTGCATCGACAGCAATTGCATTTCGTTATGTCTGTGCCTGGAGCAGTGGATGTCCCTATAGCCGCGACGCAGGTGCACAACACCTTCATGTGCGTACTGTCATACGCGTCTTCTCGCGTACGATGACCTCTGGCTTGGCGCTACTACCGCTCTGCATATGGCAATACAAAGCTGCACTCTTGCCAATTCGTTAGTGCGACTGGCTCGTGTAGGGTCGTGGCAAGGAGGCTCCCCTGGTGGACGGGCACCTCGTTGACATCCAGTGCTGGCAGAGGGCCCTCCCCTGGAAGGCCACGCTCGTTTCCGTTTGGGCGGTTTGGCACATTTTGGCCGCAAGCTATCCCAGCAAGCAAAAACCCCTCCGCGCAACGTCAACTGGCGCAATCTGGGTCTGCCTCGCTACCTGTACAGGACATGAAACTGCTTCACTACCTGGGGATGATCAGCTCCTGGACGCCATGCTCCAACAGTGCAACCGCAACACCTTTGTAGCGCGCATTGTGTGCCACTTGCCCGGTCGTCTGTTGTTTCGAACTTCCTGTGAAGCTGAGGCGCGTGCCAAACTTATAGCTTGAAGAATGCTTAGCAGTTGCAGCAGGCGTGCTCAGTATTGGCAAGCTCAGCGGGGCTCCCCTGGCAGCTGGTTCAGGTGATCACCTGGTCCGCAGGTCACGTGGCGGCTACCGTATGCTGCTTCAGGTTATTTAAGAGAAACGATGCTACCATACGTGACGCAAGTTGGCAAGCATGGGCATTACACTCGCAGCCGTGCACACCCAGCGACCCAGGGCGCCAGGGGCAGGAGCCAGGGGCAGCTGCGTGTCCACACGTGTGATGCTGGTGCGGTGGTAGTGCGTATCTTCCAGTTGCCGTGTAAGCACGAACGCGGTGGAGCACCTGCATGCAATAACACGCTGTGATGGGATACACACTGGAACCCTACCAGAGCCAGCCACCACGCACTGTGCGGGCCCCTAACGTATTCTCCAGGCTGTCGGGCCCCTCACACATTGCCTGCCCAACATTCTGGACAGGGCACAACAACCATACAGTTACTGCACTTGCCAGCGGGGCAGATTGGATTGCACCGGCCCACCCACGCACCAAGGATGGAACTGGACAACTGAAGCTGAACTGGACACCTGACCGTTCTCATCAAAAAAAACTGAAGCAGCGGCCCGTTACACCCGGTAGCCTACACAAGAAGCTCTCCAGGTGTCCGTTCCTTGCCCAGGACAACAGGACCCAAGTTGCAGAAACGCTGGGGCCCCGGGGCCACGTCCAAGCAACAAGCACGACAGGCCGCTGTCTCACTAGCACAACGCCACAATGCGAACGCCAAGGGACCCCGTGCATGCGACTGTCAATCAACTCAAGGACAGGGGACCGCCGGTCACCCTCTGCCCCTGACCGCCTGCCGCTCACGTCTCTATGCCCCGCTGCTTCTGCGGTGGCTATGCCGGCGTCCCCGGCATTCGCGGCGGCTGCGGCTGCGGTTGCTGCACCGCCGCCGGGCGCCCGCCAGCTGCCAGCCCCGCCCTCCGCAGCACATCGGCATTACGCTGCCGCACGCGGCGGAGCTGTACCTCGGCCGCCTCCGCCCTGTCCCGCTCCCTGGCCAGCTGCTGCTGCGCGGCCTCCCTGGCCTCCCTTTCCCTGCTCAGCTGTCCCTCTGCCGCCTCCGCCCGCCCCCTGTCCGCCGCCAGCTGCCCCTCCAGCGCCGCCTTGTCCACCGCCAGCGCCGCCGCCCGGGCCTCAGCCGCCGCCAGCGTCGCACGGCTGCCCTCCAGCTCCGCCAGCAGCAGGTCGGCGACCGAGTCAAGGGGGTCGCCGTCGTCGCCACACTCCGCCGCTAGGCCTGCAGCAGGTGGCATGAAGGCATAAGGCGGGTTGCAAATGAAGAAATGCAGCTTATTTGCTTGCATCGAGTCGTGTTCGCAGCTGTCAACAACAGCCCTTTTTTAAGCTCCCTGTATGACTGTTGCACCCGAGCAGCATGTACGGGAGAAACTTGCTTTCGGTCCATCTACGCAAGACATTCAAGCAGCTGGTAGCTTTGCATGCACCCAATAGGATCTCACCGTCCTGCCCTGCAGGCTGCTTCTCCGAATCCTCTGTCTTTATCTCCAGCCGCCGCCACTTGCTCGGCCGCCCCTCCACGCCCCTTGGCCCCTCCACCACCCCTGGCCCCACAGCGCCCGCGGGACCAGCACCGTCCCCGCCGCCGTCATCAGCGGTGCCCAGCGGTTGCTGCTGCTCCTCCTGCTGCTGGGGCTGCGGCTGTGGTTGCCAGGCATCGTTCCCGCCGCCGCCACCGCCACCAGGCCCCGGCTGCTGCTGAGGAGGCTTGGTCGGCGACTGCGAATGCGGTAGCACACGTGTTGCCTGCTGTGGCGGCTGCTGCGACCGTGGCTCCCGCTGCTGCTGCTGCGCCAGCAGGGGCAGCGGCTGTATGTCCTGCTGCTGCCCCCGCGCAGCTCCCTCGGCACCCTGGCCGCCTCCCTCACCGGGTACCCAGTCGGGGTCTTCGCTACCGGTGTCCTCGCCGTCACAGCTCTCCTCACCGTCGCTGCCCCCTGCAGCCCCGGAGTCCTCGTCCACCTCCTCGCTGCCATGCCTAGTGTCACCACCATGCAGCAGCCCGTCTCCGTCCTCACCCTCGGTGTCGCTGACCACCCGCTGCGCCGGCTTCTTACCTGTGCCCACCGCCTCCACACGCTCTGCCAGCCGCTTGCCCTTGCCCTTTCCCTCCCCATTCCCTCCTGCCCCTCCCTCCCCCTCCCCCCTTGGTTCCACCACCAGCCTCACCCTGCCGTCCTGCCCCACCTCACGCACCAGCTGCACGGGGGAGCGGGGGGCCAGGCCCAGGTGCTGGCGCAGGGGGCCCATGCCAGTGAGGATCCACACAAGGTTTCCCCATGTGTTACCGCGACTTGGCGTAAGCTTAACGTCCTGGAATGGAGTGGGCGCGCTTCCATCCCCTGCCGTCCTGCGCGCGAATACCGTAACCATTGCCTCCCATTGATGCGGCGGCTTTGGCGTCCTCAATGCGCGTCCCCTCCAGCAGGCATGGCACAACATCTTTGGTTATTTGTAACATTGACGCCTTCATAAACCTCCGGTCCCGGGACACCACCACGAGGCCGGCGGAGGGGCCGGAAGGGTCCAGCGGGGCGTCTGGGGCCAAGGTACGAGTAAGGGGGAGGGGGAAGGGGCACATCCTGTTTGTTAAGTCATCGTGGCGCTTGGGTGCGCCCACGCCAACGAGGCGGGTAGGCACTCGGTTGTACGAGGCTACTTGTTTGGGGTAAGTTCGTAAGTACCCTTCTGTTACGGCACATGGCCCCTGCTTTGCCCTGATGACTACCGGTACCGTATGCAAATGTGCGGCTTGTGCGTTGCTGTAGGTCAACAGCGCCTTTCGGCTGCCTGCGCATTCCACGCCTGCGGCTGCAGCCCCTGCACACACCAGTTGTGTACGGTGTGTAAGCACCCATCATGACAAGGTGTGTAAGCGCCAGACGTGCCACGGTGTGCAAGCCTCTGCGGTTCGAACGTGCTAGCTCATACCCAAGCACCATGACCTGCCAGTGCTTCTCCTACCTGAGGCAAACACGCCCGCACGGCAGCACGGGTCAGTAGTAAGTGGCTGGGGCTTACCGACGGGTTCCACCGTGCGAACATGCCTCCGATGATGCGGCCCCTGCGACTGCTGCTGCTGCTGCCCCGCCACCTTCTCCACCACCACCGCCAGCCCAGCCCCCGCCGCCACGGCCCCGCCGCCAGCCGCCGCCACTTGCTCCCTCGTGAGCCGCACACTGTCGCCCCCGTGCACGTCGAGCTCATTCAGCAGGGAGACGGTGCCAATCAGCCGCCAACTCTTCGGAGTTCTGTGCAGAGCCACGTTATGGGGCCGTACTGAGCCATCCGGACGCCTGCCGTACACCACTACAGCAGCCTTCTCCCCGTCACTGCCGTGCCCCAGGAACCACGGCCTGGCAGCCGCCGGGACCTGGAGCTTGCGATTAAACGTCACCACGACCCCAGCTGCTGCAACATCGTGACCGCTGGCCGTCCCCACCTGCCCCGCTGCCGCCAGGTCGCCGCCGGCAGCACTGCGGCCATCGACGCCCCCTCCGCTACCCCTGGCGGCCGGTGCACGGCCCTCCATGTATATGACCGTGCCTACCAAAGGGGTGCTCGCTGCAGTCCTGCACCCCTTGCCCCTGACGCGGTGCGCCCGAAGCAGCAAGACACCTGCCAATATGTACCAGTTACCTACACTTATACCTTGGTGCCAGTTCCGACTTGCAGGCTGCGCACGGAGAGGAGAGCGCGCAGGGCGAGCTGAGGGCGCGAACACCTTCCGGAAAGCCTGCGACACAGATCTGAACGTTCAACGCTTGTATGTCATACCGTAGACGAGGCGTTTACTTCATATGATTAGGCTTCAACCCTGCCATTGAGACAGCCGATCGTGCCCGCTGCTTGGCGAAATGCTACCTTGGACCGTCCCGGCACTCCCGGCACCTGGCTCCGAGACTTCCGTTCCGAACGGTGAATAGTTATGGCAACTCGCGCACTCAACTGAGTTTGGAGGTGAGGGCTTGTTACAGCACAACAGCTTGTAACAGCACAGTGCACATGTTCGCTGTGACGCGTGTGGTCACTGCCTCGCTCAGCGTGTCGTAGCACGTGGCACATGCCTCGCCGGCCGGGTCCCCTTGGGCTGGTGGTAACACCAACAACATCCGGGCGTACTCGCGGACGCAAGCTGTGTGCTTCACGTTGCATGGGCAGCAGTGCAATGCCACACCCTTTACACCTGCCTTCGCGGTCCCCACACCCCAACGCACCGGCGCCACCCAGCCCCTGGTCCACCACCCACGCACAAGCTAGGGTAATGATGACGGCAACGGCAGTGTCAACTAACACAGGTCCCATCCTTGGCCCACATAAAGATATTGGTGACTCCAAACAGCAGACCTGCGTGAGCAAAACGGAAGTTGGTAGCGGCCCACCAGATAGCGACGCCGTGCTACGCCAGCAACACTGGTGAGCGCGCGTGAGCGGAACACAGAATAACGGGCCACGCCGGTACAGGTACACACACGAGCACGACACATCATCCAGCAGCACAGTCCGCAGTGGCACACAGCCCTGTGCGCAACCCTGCCTGCAACGCCCCTCCAACGGCAAATGACCAATCAGCCAAGCTTGCCACGAGCCACGCCGTTTCCCTGTCACGCCCATGCACCGCCAGGGCCCACGCATTTGCGTGCGCGCCTGTATTGGTACCCCTTGGCAACACTCAGGCGTGCTCTGTCCCTTACCGGTATCTGCTTATGACAGAACCTCCTAGCCCATGCGCTTGCCAGACCTTGCGAAGCCATGTAAGGGCGCAGCAAGCACATGCTTACGCGCCATGCAGCCCACCGCGCTCTATCCCTAAGACCACATACGCCTGGCCGCAATGGCATCCCCGGCTTCATGCTCCCCGCGCAATGCCCTTCCGGCCATACGCTCAAGCATGCGGGGTTGGCGGTAAGGTGCTACCTGCGTCCTGAACCAGGCAGCGCTGAAGGCCACGGCGAACCGCAACTCCCCCTCCCATCAGGAGGTGGGTACGGGGGCAGCCATGAGTTAGGGACATCCATGGCGGCAGTCCGCGCTGCTGTCGTGCCACTGCTGCCTGCCCTGCGGCGGCTTGGCGGGTGTGTGCGGCGCCTGCATCTCCGCCTCCGCCTTCCCCCCGTCCACCTGCGTCCCCGCCTGCTGCAGCACCCCCGCCACGCCATGTGCTGCCAGGCGCCCGCCAAGCTAAGACTCCGCAGCGTCGGCACCAAGTTATATTTCAATTTTATTAGATATAAAACGAAAACATTTACAAAATATTATTTATCGAGCCCTCGCCGCTGCCAGCCGCTCAGCCGCCGCAGCCCTCTCTGCCGCCAGCTCCTGCGCTGCAGCAGCCTCGGCCGCCGCCAGCTCCTGCACCGCCCGCGCCCTCTCCCTCTCCGCCGCCTCGACCCTCTCCCTTTTCCTGGCCAGCTGTCCTTCCTCCGCCTCCTTAGCCTCCCCCTCCCTGACCCGTTCCTTCTCCGCCGCCTCCGCCCGCCCCTTTTCCGCCGCCAGCTGCCCCTCCAGCGCCGCCTTGTCCGCTGTCAGCGCTGCCGCCTCGGCCTCAGCCGCCGCCAGCGCAGCACGGCTGGCCTCCAGCGCCGCCAGCAGCAGGTCGGTGCTGCGGCGCATGAGCTGGTCCACTCCAGTCGCCGCAGTGTCACACTCCGCTGCCGCGCCTGCTGAGCACAACACCGCACATAGTGGAGGCCGTGGCATTTGGGGGCCAAGGTCATGGGCCTTCATCACGGCATTTAAAAGGGCGACTCTGGGCGACTTCGCCTACGGTAGGGTTGGCGCACAGCAATTGTGGTTCGGCAACGAATGTCGTCCGCTAGTGCAATATTCTTGTCAACCCCACTCTGCCGGCAAACCCGGGGAGGCCGAGCCTACACAAAACAGGCTGGGCTCTGGAAGGGGACCAAAACTGTAAAACCATACATACAAAACAGGCGCTGGGGACACTGCATTGCACCAATGCCGGAAGCCAGTCGACGTCATGGATTTGTTGCCTAGACCCATAAGAACTCATCGTCCCGCGTTGCCGCTGGCCGCTCATCCAACTGGTCTGTCTCCACCAACAGCCGCAGCCGCTTCCCGGTTCGCCTTCCTCCCCAGGCGCCCCACCAGGCCCCGGCCCCACAGCGCCCGACGGCCCAGCACCGTCCCCGCCGCCACAGCCATGGGCGGCACCTAACCGCTGCTGCTCCCACTGCGGTTGAGGGAGTGACTGTTGCTGAACAGGAATTATGTACGATTGTCAGGATTTCCAGACCAGAAGGTGCCGAAATTATGAGCGGTTAGGATCATCCGCCAAGTAAGACCGGAACACTGCCAGAATGCGTGTAGCGCCATTGCCCACGTGCGCCCGGGGCGCATCCAGCCGCATCTAGGGGGCTCCCTTGCCGCTTGGGTGACCTTGCGGACATCCAGTAGGCACCTGCTCTTTCCGTTTTCGTATGCTCAGCGCCAGGGCAGCTCGAAACCCTTTGGCAGCAAACCAGCCTAGTAAAGGCACACACTGCGCGCAATTTCAGCTGGTGCACGCTGAGTCCCACGCTGCTACAACCACATGGGGTGTAGCTCGCTAGTTGCTATTAGCTACAGCACGCAAGCAAGGGACATGGAATTGCTTTACAGCTTGGGGATCAGCTCCTGGGCGCCATCCTCCAAGGGTCCGGACACGCAACATGAACAAAACAGGTAATAATGGGAAGGGCCCAACCCGCGGAGCCGACCACCCCAGCCGTCCAGCGGCGACGTGACGTTTAACCACACAACGCCCTGCGACACCTGCACACAACGCCTGTCCACCGCAAGCGTCTGTTGCGCTTGTACATTGTATTAGGGACGCGGCACAGCTGGGCACAACAGACCTTCGGCAAACACCCCCAATCACAATCCAGTCGAAACCAGGACAGTCTGGTCAAGATAGCCGTAAGCCCGGCAAGCCGTGAGCACGGAGGTGGTACACCCCGCACCCATCACAAGAGTGCGCGCATCGCACCAGAAGCCTTCTGCGTCTCTGTTCATGTCTTTACGTGTCCTCGTCATCCCTGCACCGCGTCCTACTACACCACACAAGGCCTTACGCCGGCGGTGGCGACTGGCAGGGCACCTGCGCTCGTCAGTCCTTGACCATGCACGTCCGTAACAGCACAGGCCCTGTGAGATAGCCAACCGATGCCATGCCCCGTGCCCGCTGCCAGGTGGCAAGCAGCCCCCTACTACGGTACAGCACCACCCGGCCCTGCGGGATGATACCCGAAGCTGCTGATACCCGAAGCTGCCCCCCCCAGCACGCCCCCTCCTGCCGCAACCAACGAAGGGCCCAGTCCGCAACTCTGGTCATCCTGGGCCACAGCATGCCCTGAACCCCCTTGACAAGCACCCCCATGAGGGGCGGGCCGCGGCCACAGCGGCAGCAGCAAGCAGCCGGCGGCACACCTGCAGCGCCACCCCACCCCTCGCCCTGTGCGGCCTGCCTGCAGCTGCCCGTCGACCGCTTCCCCACGACGCGTGCACCATCACCGTGGAGCTGCCCCTGCCGCCCCCTGGTGCCCCTCCGACACCAGGGCGTACAGCACGTGCGTCGGTGCAGAGCGGATGGCGGGCGGGGAGAGTGCGGCTTGCGCGGCCGTTGCCGCCCCCGCCTCCATCGTCGTCGCCGCCGCTGTCGTCGCTGCTGCTGTTGCTGCGTGTGAGACCGTGCCGCCACGGGCCTCCCGCCAAAGACCATCCAAGACCAGCTGCTGCTGCTGCTGCTGCACAAAGGCGGTGGAGCTGCAGCGCTCCGCCATCTCCTCTTCGTTCTGCCGCTCATGCACCGTGAGCCGCACCAGCCGCATCCGCAACCGCGACCGTGCCCACGCCCACAGCCTGCAGCTCCTTGTGCCCCTTCCAGCCGCTCGCACCGACATGCACAGAGGACAGCGTCGCCGCCGGACACCGCCGCACGCCAACTACCTCCTCCCCCTCTCTTGACCCCGTCCAACCCCCGGTACCCGCCATTGCCTCTCCCCTGGCAACAGAACCCCATGTGACTTCCGCATGGCCCCCTGACGCCTCCCACGGCCTTCCTCGCGCTCCACGCGTAACCTGGCGTGCCCCCCTGCCACGCCAGCAGCACGTCCGCCCACGTCCTGCGCCCCATAACCAAACGCCACTCGCTGTCGGAGAGGCTTTGGGACCCCTTTGGCGCCCGCTTTCAGTGCGCGACCGCCTACCACGCCAGCAGCACGTTGGAGAGCCACGCCGCCACGTCCGGCCAGCACTTGCGGTAGAAGCCCAGGTAGGCCACCAGCCAGAACTCGGGGGTGATGGGCGAGATGAGCTTGCCGGTCAGCCACGTCAGCAGCGCCAGGGGGGCCACCACCGCCCACAGCAGGTGGTTGGGCACGAGGTACTCGTAGCACGCCACCGCCAGGATGGCTGCGGAGCGGTGAGTGTGTTGGGAGGAAGCAAGGTGAGAGTGTGGTCGGTGCGATGCTGTAGTACTGGTACCGCCAGGATGGTTTCGGAAATAGGAGACACGGTGGCAAGCGGACGAGCTTTTATTTAATCGAGGGTACCGTGAAAATGCTAGAGGGGGAGGGAGGACAATGTGCTCGGGCGTTGGACTGGCACCGGATGATACTGCCCAAACCGCTGCGGACGGGGCGGAGCAAGTTGAAGGTACTTTGGTACTGCTTGTGCAGGGCCAGTGGTGGACTGTGCAGGCGGCTGCAATCTCAACAGGGGCAGGGGACGTGCGCACGGTCTATTGCGCTGACTCCTGCGCGCCTCCACGTCTCCGGCCTGAAACAACCGCATGGCGCTGCTGCCGCGCCCTAGCCCCCGCGCGCCGTACTCCCCGCCCCAGCACGCCGGACCCTACACCAAGCCCAGCCCGTTCCCCCAGGAATTCCCAGCGTCACTCACGGAATATGAGGCGGTCCCACACGAAGATCTCCCAGAACCACCGCTCGTTCTCCGTGCGGTTGCGCCAGTACCAGATGCGCTCGCCCTCCGCCATCAGGAAGTTCTCGTACCTGGGGGCCAGGTTGTGTGCGGGGAGGGAGGGCGCTCAGGCGTTGTTACCCCGCGCAGCAGGCGAAGGGTGGGGCAGCGGTTGGCGTTGAGGACCATACTTGTGAGGAGCGGCTTTCCGTTTTGGACTGGCCAGCGCTCTAGCGCGGTAGAAGCAACAGAACTACAGCGAACTGGTACCAAGGCGCTCCCTGTACCAAGGCGCTCCCTGACGGGGGTAAAGAGGGGAGGCGCTACCCCGGCAGGTGAGGAGAGAGGGTAGGAAGGACGGGCTTGTGTTACCGGCTTGTGTTACCGGCTTGTGTTTCCCAAACCCAAACCGAACATGTTAAGCCATGGGGCGGTCAGGGCTAAAATGCACCTCCATGCCTGCCAGCCCCCTGAACCCGTCTTGGGCCCTAACGCACAAAGCGGTTGACAACCGCAGCTCCACAACCCCTGTCGCACAAGGTGATAGGCGCTCCTAGCAACACCCCATCCCAGCGACTCCACCGTGCGCCTCTTCCCTCCTGCAGTGCTGTACGCGCCTGACACCATTGCTCGCCGATCCACGCAGCCCCCCACACGACCCCTGCACCCCGCAGCGCTCCTGCACCAAGGCAGACACCCCGGACCCTGCACGGTGTACCTTCCCTTGACCACTCGCCCCTCCTCCCTCCCGTGCCCACACGCTGACGGCGCTCGCCTCCCCACCAAAGACACGCATACGCCTCCCCACGCGAATCACTCGTGCATCGCGGCTGCTCTGGTTCAGACGGGCTAAAACGTGCAACAGCGGCGCCAGCAGCAACCGGTGCACACAACCGTGCACCCCCCGTGCACCACCACTCCACTTTTCTCCCGGGCCCCTGTCCGGCCACGCATGCCCGCACGATTACCACAGCTGCAGCAGTAACACCGCCTTCACAACGGCACACGCTCAGCCCGGATCCACTACACCGGGCACGCGGCCTCCCAGTCCTGCAGCCGTACTCCCGCCATGTGACATGACCCAGTGCCTCCCCTGCTTCCCATGCAATCCCTGCCTCTGTCTCCCCCCCCCGTTCCCCACCCATGCTCCTAACCCCTGCCCCTGGCCTCCCCCCACCCTTTCACACTGCTACTTCGCGCCCTAGCACTCTGCTACCTCCCTGCCAACCCTCTACCTGCAGCCCTGCCCCATACTGCCCCTGCTCCCGCTTTCCCCCGCCCTCCTCCCCATCGCGCACCTCACACGCCCACAACTCTCCCAAGCCTAACCCCAGGCCCAAGCCTGCTGGTCTCAGTACCTGTACGGTTGCAGCCCTGCAGTCATCCGCCCCCTCCCCTTCACATCCCCAACGACTTGGTCACACCCACACCATCGCAAGACCTTCCCTTGTACACCCTTCCCTCTCACCTCTGCGTTGCGAACATCGCCTGCCAGCTGCGGAAGGCCCACGCCGCCATGGCAAACGGCAGCGCCACCACCGCCCGCAGCAGCGACTGCACGCGCACCACCGCCAGCGCAGCGCGTGACAGCGGGTTCTTCACGCTGAGGGTGCGGACACACGGCAGCGGAGGGAGGAATAGGAAGTGGGGGAGGACGTGCGGAATTGAATTACAGGTGGTCAAGTGGGTCAGAGTAAGGAGTGGGGTGTGGGTGCAGGGGCGTGCGGGAGTGGTGTTGTCGTGCAGGGGCAGGGGCAGGGGGAGCGTGGCGTTGGCTACCGAGGGCCATGGTGGGAAGTGGACAGGGGCGGGGTTGCTCCGAGGACGCAGGTGCAGCTGTGGTGCCGGTGGCCTTGTGCGTCCGGCGCAAGCTGCTGCGCCGGTCAGTCTCAGTGCGGAGCGCTGTGGCGTGAAAGCGGAAACAGGGCGGGCCTCTCGCTGCGGGCGAGGGGTTGTGCCGTGGTGAGGTGTGGTGTGTGCGCGGGACGGCAGCCACGGTGCCTGGCCCTTGGGGATCGTGCCGCAGTCCCCTGGCCCTGGGCTTTGAGCCACAGCCCCTGGCCCCTGGGCAACGTGCCGAGTGCGGTCCGGCGGCGCTGGGTGGTGGTAAGACGGGCGCCCGTCCTGCCGCCAGCCCTTGTTGCCGCTACTGTAGCAAGTGCTACACGTCTTACGACACACAGCTTGGAGCTACGGCGCCAAGGATATGCACTTAGGACAGTGCTTGTTGCACGGTGCAAGAGATGGGACCTGGCGATGGGAGATGCAAAGTGCCTGCTGACACCCTCAGTCAAGCCCCCCCAGCCCAGACCCCACACCACCCACCAAGAGGCCCCCCGACCCGTGTGCATGGTGCCATCAACCCATTCCCCCTAGGTTACTCCACCTTTGCGCAACCCCAGGCTACTTACAGGTCCGTACGGGCGCGGTATATGTCACCCGCGACCATGCTCTCCTGGGGCCCCTCGGCCTTTGCCTGCTTCTCCAATAGCTCCGCCTCGCGGTACGCCATAATTTCTTGGCGCATCTCTTGAAGCTTCTTTTGCTTCTCTGCCAGCTCGGCCTCGTATGCTTCCTCAGCGGCAAGGTCGCCTCCCGACTCTGCTTCTTGCAAATACTTGCGGCGGCCGCTGAAGAAGTTTTTGACTCGCATAGCCCATTTGGCGCTGAAATCGGCCTTTTGCTGCTCGTGTTTGATCTTGTCGTCACGGTTGTCTTTCGAGGATGCTCGCACGACTAGCCCTCCTCTCCGCCTGCCTAACCGTGAGCCCACTGATGGGCTATATGAGCTACTGCTGCTACTTGGTGCACATGGTGGAGAGTAGACACGCCCCCGATAACAGTGCAGCGCGGCCGGCGCTGCGCAAGGGAGCGCTCCACCTAGTGCCGCCTGCATTATGTAGATCTTCCCCTACGAGCAATTTGTAATTGTATGACGTTAACGATAGACTCGCTGGGGTGCTGTTGGCCCGCGTAATCGGACGCTCCGTCGCTGCATTACTGACTGTAGGAATTCCTGTTTGGTCTCCCCTGCAACACACTGTCTGAGTCTGTCCGCCAGTAGCTATGCCCGCCCGCATACTAAACCGCATAATTGTAATTCGCCAAATTGCACCAGGTTATACCCGTCCTTGTTTAGTCGAAGCTGTTGGGCTCGGGAGCCACTTCACCCGCGCATAATGCTCGGGTGAGCGTGAGAGCTAGTGAATGCTTGACCAATATTCAAACTGCCCATAACACAATAAATTGCATTGCAGGCGTGCCGTGACGCCGGCGCCGCCCGGTGTTGTCGGGGCACCGGTGAATGACCGCTCCGTTCTCCTGGTTCTGCGGCAACCTCCCTGCCAACCGCGGCAATCCGTTGGTGAGACAAACCCACATTTTGGGGCGCAAGGCGAAGCCGTTCGCGTAGCTTTCATGTTGAGCTCGCGTTGCAGCCACAACAGTCTCCCCTGCGCCGAGACCAAGCCCCAGCTTCCCGCGTTGCCCCAAGCAACACCCTCGCTCCATTCACTGCACTCCAACCCAAACAAAACCACACCAACATCTAAGTTGCCTCAATTAAGCCCACTCCTTGTACTCCGTTGCACCATGGCGTCTCGAACCCGCCTTCTGGAACCCTATGCAGCTTCTGGTGCAACAGCCCGCTCCTCCGGCAGCGGTGGGCGGCCCCGGCTGGGCCTGGGTGGCGGCCGCCGCTCCTCCCAGATATACGAACTTGAACAGGAAGGAGCGTACACCAGCACCAGCACCAGCAGCGACACAGCTCCTGCCCCAGTGGACGACGCAGGGACGTCTCTGCTTGACGATGGCTGGGGTATCGCCGTCACCGTGCCAGGGCCCTCGGCAGCCGGTAAGCAGGACCAGAAGCAGCTAGCGAAGCGACAGTCAAAGAAGCGGTCAAAGATCTTGGGGGACACGGTTGCAGCGGCGGCGGCAGCGGCTGGCGCGAGCGCGGGCGTGGAGGAGGCGGTGTCGGCGGGTACCGGCCCGAGCAGCAGCGGCGGCAGCAGGGGCACACCGTTTGTGGAGGTGGGCAGCGAGGCCGGTGTGATGGGCCTGACGCTGCTGCAGCAGCGGCTGCTGGAGGTGGGGCGGGCGGAGCATGACGCGGACACGAAGGCGCGTGTGGCGGCGGCGGCGGCGGAGCGGCGGGAGCGGCAGATGCGCGAGCGGCAAGGTGGGGCAGCACGGGGGCAGCATGGGGGAGCAGGGGAGTGAGTGCAAGCATGGCTGTGGGCGAGCTGTGCAGCCGGGGAGGTGCTCTGGGTGTCGTGACTGATGTGGGCCCGTGCGTTCCGTTGCTATCACTGACCCTTTCGGCACGCAACATGTTGCATTGGCCGCTGGTTGTGACGCTGTGGTGTGGAGCCCTTTGGTGACCGACATGCTGGTCGTCCAAGCCGCATCAGGCGCATTGAATTGATGATGTTTCGCACCCCGGCCCACAGTGCGTGTCAAGAAGGACTGGGTGGACCCGGACCTGTTGGACGAGGACGATGAGGACGGGCAGGAGCTGAGCGACGCCGACATGATGCGCCTCATGCGGGAGGAGCAGCAGCAGGGCGAGGGGGCGGCGGGGCGGCGGGGCAGCGGCAGCGGCAGCGGCGGGGCGGTTCAGTACTTTGAGCTCAACCTGAACGACGACGGGTCAGCGGTGAGTGGGTGGGGGATTGACGTGCGAGATACCGGGGTGTGGTGTGAAGAAAAAGGGAGGTGTGGTGCCATTGGCAGGGGCGTGGAGTACCGGCGTGGTGTCACCGCACCTGAGGAGCGTGTGGGTGATGTGGGTGCAGCTGGGTCCTGCGTGCCGCATCTCCTCACCGTGTATTGTCCTGCCGGCTGAGGTAGTGCGCCCTGCTGCAAGCGGCGGGCCCTGTTGGAAGGTTGTGCTGCTGCAGCCGCCAACGACCCCGAGCCCCAAGCATGCCAATCAACATAATCCACTCCCGGCTCGCGTCTGCATCTCCCCCCGCCCTCCCCTTTCCCCTGATACGCAACGTTGACGCTCACCCCCTGGTGCCCCCCAACCTCGACCACCCGACCCACAGGAGGTGGTGGACTTTGACAACGACGGCCGCGTGGTGCGCCGCCGAGCCCCGGGGGCACAGCCTGGAGCCGACGGCGCGTCAGCCGCCGCCGCCGGCCGTAGCACCAACGACGACGACGATGACCCGCTCGCCTTCCTCTCAGATCCTTCGCCGCGGCCCGCCGCCGCCGCCGCCTCGGCTGCCGCGCCGTCAACCTCCGCCGCCGCCAGCCGCGCATCTCGACAGCCGTCGCGCTCGTCCAGCCGTACGGCAGTTCCGGCGTACGGCGATGATGACGAGGATGATGACGTAATTGACGACGGTCTGCCGGGCAGTAACCCGATCGCAGACGAGGAGATCGAGTGGGGCTTGGACGAGATCCCGGGGGCTAGCGGTGCCGCCCGGCCGTCGCTGCTGCGCGAATTGGGGGTGATCAAGCCTTCCAAAAAGGAGCGCGAGCAGATGCGGCAGCAGCAGATTGAGGAGCAGAGGCGGCTGATGGGGGTCCAGGGTGCTGGCGGGAAGAAGGGCGGGAAGGAGGGGCAGCAGGGCAAGGGGGGGCAGCAGCCGGTGCTGCTGGATGACGAGCAGGTGGAGATGCGGGGCATGGGCGTGACGTGGGGCGGCAGCGGGGGGGCCAGCGGGGTGGACATGGAGGCGCAGGAGGCGCTGCTGCGGAGGATGTTCAAGCCGCACAAGGTGGGGCCGGAGGGGGTGT
Source organism: Chlamydomonas sp. KOR1 (assembly GCA_036984285.1). Taxonomy (NCBI): domain Eukaryota; kingdom Viridiplantae; phylum Chlorophyta; class Chlorophyceae; order Chlamydomonadales; family Chlamydomonadaceae; genus Chlamydomonas; species Chlamydomonas sp. KOR1. Next base: position 480,877 of record BQMZ01000176.1, on the reverse strand, counting down.
GGATGGGGTGGGGTGGGGCCGCAGGGGGCGCAGGGGGGAGGGTCGGATGGGGGCGAAGCACGGGGGCGAAGGGAGGGTCGGATTGGGGCCTGAGGGGGGCCTGAGGGGCCCGGATAGGGCCTGAGGGGGGCCTGAGGGGGGCCGGAGGGGGCCGGAGGGGTTCAGGGACGAGAAGGTATTCGTTGTGAGCAAAGGGAGGTGGCGTCCCGCATGGGATGCAGGAGAGCGCGGTGCGCGGGCGGTGCCGCTGCCGAAGCGCCAGTCGGAGGGTTGCGCGGAGGACTGGAGGGATGGGATTTTGCAGGGTGCACGGGCGAGCTGGCGGGCGGGTGTGCTGGTCCCTGCTTGGGCGGGGAGCGCATGGTCTAGCCCTGCTGTCGCCGCCACCGCCGCGCATCGCTCTGCCGCGAAGGCTGCGGGCCGCAGCTTGCAGCTTGCAGGGCCAAGGACGCACGAACTCATTCAACCCATTCAACCCCCGTTTTACGCGTAACCCCACCCCTCATGCAGGTTAAGCAGCTGATGGCGCACCAGCTGGCTGCCGAGGAGGAGCTTGCCCTGCTGAAGAAGAAGACCAGCGGGAAGCACACGCTGGAGGCAAAGGTGCACAGCAAGATGAGGTGGGTACAAGGGGTGCCGTGTGGCCGGCCGGGCACAGGGGCCCAGCTGCGCAGCAGGATGGGGTGGGTGGTGTGTACGGGGGTATTGTGTGTCCCTTGGAAGACGGGGGCCAAGCTGCGCAAGGGGATGATGTGCTCGGGGGTGGTGGCGTGTGGGCGCGGAGGAGCAGGGGCGGGCAAAGGTGGAACTCGGCTGGGCAAAGATTGGTGGGAGGGATGAGTACGGGAGCGGGTGGGCATCGCACAAGTGGTCGCGTGCACCGTACGCGGGTGTGGTGGCGCGCTTGTGGCAGTACTGAAGGAGCTCGATTGGGCACGGTCTAGCCCGCGGTGCGTCAAACGGAACCCGCGACTTTGATACACACTTGCCAAGTGTGCGCGTGTTGCTCGTGCGCGTGTTGCTCTTACACAGCCTTCAATTCCAGGAGATGCTTGGGGTCATGGGCTGCCAGTGCAGCACCAGGGGTACGCCTTGAATTCCAGGCGCTCATGCACGGGTGGCCCCTACGTGTGCCCTGCTGCCTCTGACTGCTCTGTGTCCCCACGGGATTATCCCGGGCGGTGCCGCAGGCCCGTGCAGGCCTTCTGCTGCACTCAACAGACGTCGTGACTTGCATGTGTGACGTGTGAGGTGTGTGCGCACCCGCCTCCCCTCGCCTCAGCCGCATGGGCCGCTGCCCCGCCTCCCCCCGCAGGATCATTGCGGGCAGCGCCGCGGGCCGCACACTGGCCAGCAGCCAGGGCAGCATGACGCGCCCCATGATGGAGAAGGTGGGAGCATGGGGGCGGGGGGGAGGCAGAGGTGGGATCGGGCCAGGGCGGGGAACAATGTCCTAAAATCGCGAGAGTGTGCAGCGGAGTGGGGGCCGGGGGGTGGGGTCGCTGGTGTGCGGTCGCGGGCGTGGGGAAGCGCATGGGGGGCTGGCGCCACACTCTAGAGCTGCGGGAACTCGTGGGCGGGCTGCGTTGGAGGAGGGGCGTGCGGCTGGCGCGTCGGCCTAGTCAGCCTGTGCGTTCGGCCAGACATCTCCCGGGCAAACGGCACATAGACGGTTGCGCGCGTTGCACGGTGGCATTGCACAGGGCGCAATAAATTGTACACTTCATACCTTCCTGCTTCACCACTGCCGACGCACTGCCTGCACTCCCCTCGCACACTGCCCGCTGACACTACTTCCACCCCATCTACGCACGAGCCGTGCCCGTCCACACAGCTGCCGCATGCCATCCTCCACTCAACAACCACATAGACCACAAGCAGGCCACTTAACCACACTCACACCCACACCCATACCCACACCCATGGCCGTAAGCTGTCGTACGTACCCCCGCTGCGCACGTGTCCACAGGTGCGGCAGGCCATCTTCAACATGATCCAGTCGCAGGCGGGCTCCTCCGGCGGCCTGCCCCCTGGCACGCGCTGGCTGGACCTGTTCGCGGGCACCGGCAGCGTGGGGCTGGAGGCGCTGAGCAGGGGGTGCGCGGAGGCGCACTTTATTGAACTGGACCCGTGGGTCTGCAAGAAGGTGCGGGAAGCCACCGGGGCTGTCGGGGGAAGCTGGGGGAAGCTGGGGTGGGTTGCGGGAGAGGGGGCGGTGTTTGGGCAGGCGCATGGACGGGCGTCCTGTGGGCTGTGGACAGGAATGGCACGGAGGTTTCAAGCGGGCGTGGTTTGCAGAGCCTGTTGCGCTGCGACCAAGAGCTGGTCATGTGGGTGCGTGTGACGTATGCGCGTGCTGCCAGGGAGGAAGCGGGGGTTCGGAGCAGCACCCCCTGCGTCGTCAGCGCGGCAGCTAGAAACCGAACGGGGCATGTTGTACCTGTCGCACGGAGCAGCAGCTTTGTACGATACCGTGCCCGCTGGCAACGCTCGCCCTGCATTTGGTACTGCTGTGGACACACACAGTTACTTCCGAGCTTGACACGTCACAACTGCGCCCCTGACCCCGGCCCTCCCCTCCCCTGTGTGTCAGGTGCTGTCCCGCAACATCGCCACGTGCGGCTTCCAGCGCCAGAGCGTGGTGCACACCATGAAGGCGGAGGACTTTGTGCGCCGCAGCATCGAGGTGCCCAGGTTCGCAGGTGGGTTAGCCAGGTGCTGGTACGGCAGCGGCACGACACTGCACGATACGGCACAGTACGGCACGGTGCGGCAGGGAACAGAAGGCTGTTGTGCGCCGCGGCATCGGGGTGCCAGGGATTGCAGATGGGCACTGGTACGGTATATGGCAGGGTACCGGTACGGCATAGTACAGCAGGATGCGTGCACGGCGTGCTTGTCTAGCTCGGGGAGGCATGGCAACAAAGGAGGGAGCCACAGGTACAGACCGAGGGGGCAACGGCTGGTTTTGGTGGGGGGGAGGGGCATGATGCAGGACGCACGCAAGTAGGGAAGGGGAGCGGGCGAACGGCGGCTAAGTCTGTGGTGCGCGACGGGGCTCATACGCCGAGCGCGACAGGGGGTTGCATGCACTGCAAGCTGCTCGGACTCTGAACACGTGTCAGTGCTGTGGGGAGATGAGCATCACCACCCCAACCACCTGGGCAACATGGCACTGAGCGACTCAGTCATCACGCGTCAAACACCCGGGCCCTTGCCCACAGTGCAACACTGGATCACCCGAAGTCATGTCCAAGTTGTGTCCGCGATTGTTACGATAATCCAGGCTAGTCCTCTGCCAACGCCGCCCGCACCTGCACCCGAACCCACCCGCTCGCCCGCCCACCCGCTTGTGCCGTACATGCAGGCGGCCCGTTCGACTTCCTGTCGGTGTGCCCGCCGTACCTGGTGGTGTCGTACCCGGAGCTGATGGGGCTGCTGGACCGCTCGCCCCTGTTGCACGCGGGTTCCATTGTGTTCGTGGAGTACCCCAAGCAGCTGGAGCACCAGGTGCGTGTAGCGGTGTGGGCGCTGCTGTGCCTGGGTGTGGGATTGGATGTGGGTTAGGGTGTTCGTGTTCGTGTGCATGTGGGTTCAAGGCTGGGGGTGCATCAAGGTGGCTGAACGTTACTGGTGGGATACGTAGCAATCTGGGTCGCAGGAGGCGGAGGTGGTCCTGGGGTAAGCAGAGAAGCTGGAGCACCAGGTGTTGGGTGGGGCGCGATGGGGTGCGGTGTGCTAGGGGCTGGGCGAGGGCGTGGTGTGTGCAGCCTAACCGTACTTGTTCCCCTCCTACTCTGCCGGCAAACCCTTAGGTGCCGGACACCCTGGGCCCGCTGGTCACTGTACGGGACCGCAAGTACGGCCGCACGTGGATTCGGGTGTATGCCGGGGCGGCGGCGGGCGGCGGAGACGGTGCGGAGGCGAGCGGCGGGGAGTCCGGCGAGGGGCAGGAGGACGACGAGCTGCTGCTGTGATGTGATGTGATGTGATTTGGTGTGGGGTGGCTTGGCATCAGCGGGCGGTTTCCTGTTCAGTGCAACAGGTGGAGGTCATCAGGCGATGCGAGGTGTGCGAATGTGTTTTTCTTGCACGCTTGCGCCGGGTGACCGAGTTGCTGCTAAATTGCTCATGCATGGCCAGCAAAGCGCTGCAGCTGCAACACCTGTCACAGTCACGTGTGTGCATGGGCGGACTCAAGGTAGAGGGATGCAGAGGTTGAGGGGCTCGAGGGATTACCGGCGTGAAGGGAGGTATGTCGGTGGTTGGCGGCGGCGAGTACGGTACGGCATGGTGTTCGGTGCTACTGCCCGCACCAACCGTAAGGCCCAAGGGCTACCACGTCGCAGAAGCAGAGCAGGGGAGAGAAGCAGAGCAAGAGCTACGGTGCGATAATCGCACCGGGTGTTTTCCATGTATGGCACGGTCCGGCGGTTGGTGCGGCGTATGGCAGGCGTTTTTTGCGGTTGTGCAGTGAACGTGGGGGGTGCCGCTGACCACCGCATGGGGGTCGGGCTTTGACCTGGGGGAAAGATGCGGGCGGATAGCTCGCCTTGCACGGAACCAGCGTTAAGAGTCGCGGACCGTGGACCCGCTGAATGGAACATGCGGACATGCTCGCTTCAGGCTGGTTATCAAGCATGTTTCATATTTTATTGCTGATCCTGGCACATCAGCCTGCTACTCCTGATCGTCTCCAACAACTGTTCAATTACCCGCGGGTATGTTTTAAGTAGGCGCGACGGGTTTTAGTTTTCACGGCGGCATCGGTGTTACGGAAGGCCACGCACATGGTATTATACATACAGCAAGCAAGGGAAACTGGCACGCATTTTACATTGTTTACTTGCTCACGCTATATATCACGTGAAACTGTCCCACGGTGACTCGCTCCGTCCTCCCAACATCCCGCAATGATACGCCATCACGGTTCCAGAACGCTCGACGTATGGCTATTTGGATATTTATTCTGGCTATTGTCTGCAGCTCATCTGGCTACGGCTGGCAACTTCAGTGGCTCTGGGACGCATGCTCTCCAGCGAGGCGACATTAAGTCAAGGGGACGCGCCTACACGGATCCAGCAGCCTCTGCTTACGAAAACATCCCGCATGAGCTGAGTGGGCGGTACCATGCCGAGGCTGGACACGCTGTCTACAAGGACCTCGTCATTATGGCTGGTGGCTTTAATGTCACTAACCGACTTTTCCTCCTAGCGGCCGGATATCGCAAGCCAGAATCCGAGGCCGAGATTGACCTGAAGCGACAGCTGGCCGTAAATTGGATTATTGGTGAGTTGCGCGCACACCCATTGCGTGCATATACTACTCTGTCTACTACTCCCTGCTGCTGTACAAGGCTTAGCACAAGCTATGGCCGTACGTGCGCAATACAATACATTAAAACGTCAAGAGAGGACACTGTAAATGCATGCTGCCATTGTGCCGCTGTACAACATACCGCCTCCCGCGTTGTACCGCGGCCGTGACGCACGCCCCTAACGCCACCAGGGCCCCCCGTGTGGTACGTTGATTCGATCGCACCCCAACGAGTGATTCACCCTCAATCTCACCCCAAACAAGCGGCTACTGGTGTACTTGATGCATCAACAGGTTGACGGCCGTGCCTTGCATTGGGTGAGAGTATGCCAGCAGTCAGGCCCCAAGAACTCGAGGCCAGCCACAGGCCCAGAGCCCCAGACGCACCGGTTTGTTACTACCCAACCCACATCAGCCCACGTGACGTGGCAATGAAAATGGGCCGAGCTAAACAAGGCAATAAGCAAGGGGTCCTATTCTGGTGTAGGCAAGGCCCTGTCCTTACTTACGAGGCAGAGCGTAGCGAATCGTACCTGATCGTACTAAGCCTAATCGCCGTGTACCTGCAACAGGCTGCGTGATCGTGCCTGATCGCAGTGAGCGCGTAAATAAAGACGACAGACCAGCAATTGCGTGCAGGTTGGGCGACTTAGGATCAGGAACTTGACCATCATTTGGGGGTTAACCAAGGAAGCTGAGACACACGTGTGCATAACCTAGCAAGGAAGATCCGATAGAGCAGGGAGCACACCGTGGGAGCAATCGCTGTCGTGACGGCGACGTTGCAACGAACTGCCACCACTCTTGCCCGCAGCCTTTGGCCACCCTGCAAGCCACGCACGCCCCAGTCCACGTGCCTCCCTCCCACCCTGCATTGCCTTGCCTCGCCTTGTGTGGCCACACCACCTGGAATGTAACATACAATATTAACCCTGCTAAACACAAAGCCGTGGCGTAACATACAATGTCAAATGCCTGCCTCGCCGCAGGCTCCCGCCTCGTGACCATCTACAACATGACCTCCCGAACCTGGACTGCGGGGCCTCCCCTGCCGGTGGACGCAAACCACAACGCCCTGGTCATTACCCCCAACGGCACCCTGTTCAGCCTCGCCGCCTCGCCCTTCCTGCAAGGCTACATCCCCCGCGACCCCACCTTCCTGCCGTACTTCCATTCCCTGGACTTCGCGGCCCTGCTCCGAGGGGAGAATGTCACGTGGCAGGCACGCAAACGTGGTCACGCGGCAGGCACGACCGGCGGCTTCGGGTGTGCGTGGTTTAGGGAGCGGGTGTACTGCGTGGGGGGAGCCTCGTCGGCAACGCACGTGGACGGGGGCTACTCCGCGGCCCTGACGTCGTACGACCCGGGCACGGACACGTGGCAGACGCACGCGCCGTGCCCTGAGGCGCACCACCATGCGGAGGCGTTTGTGTACGGCGGGCGGCTGTGGGTGGTGGGCGGGATGTCGCTGATGCACGATATGCCGCCGCCGGGGAAGCGGCCATGGGTGTGGCCGCACTACCTCAGGTGGGTGGGTTTCACATCGAGGGGAGAAGGCAAGGAGTACAAGAGGGTCAGGGAGCATGCTGAGCGCGCTGGGGGCGCACGGGACGCGTGTGGGGACGAGCGCGGATCACGTTTTTGGTACGGATTAGACGTTGAGCAAGTCGAGCATGGGGGCAGCTGCTAGATGCAGTGCTGGCTGGGGCGGTGTGCCAGCGCCGTACCGCACATGCGCAGGTTCGGTGCGCTTTAAGCAGACGCACTGCGGGTTTATGGGATGGTCAGCGGCACAGGTAACACTGGCTACCAATGCCACGGCAGCCTACGCACGGCGCAGCACGCTGCGGGGTACGCAATCCCGGCAGCTGTGCCGGTGTACGGGCGGCCGGGCAGCGTTTACCACGCGTTCGTAACCATTGCTTGCCGTACGCACGTGGCCGGCGCCCTGAGTCGGTGTACATGCGTACGGCACCTGCGCCCAGGAGTGCACCGTGCACGTCTGCCGCAGAGCAAGCAGCAAGCATTGGCCGCGCGGTTCCGACCTCAACGCCTCGTCATTGCATGTTGGCATCCGGCTGCTGCACTGACTGCCAGCAGCAACCATTGCCGTACAACGCCCGCTCGCTGCTCGCTCGCCACAGGCTAACCAACATCTTCGCATCGTACGACGCCGACACGGACACGTGGTCTCGCGGCTACCGGCAGCTTCCCGTGGCCATGAAGCAGGTGCAGGCGCAGCTGGTGCAGCGACCCACGGTTCAGGGTGGGCGCCGTACGACACTGCTGGTGGTGGGCGGGGAGCACGCCGTGGGGGAGGACGGCATCGGCTCCTTGGACGTGAGTAGTAGGGGCAGGGCAGGATGGGGCGGTAGGAGCGGGGTCGGGCCGTGGGGCGTGAGTTGGTTAACTGCAGAGCGGCAATATAACAGACACATCGGAAACCAGTAGCCCTTCGGAGAAACGTGGACGCCAGCGGGGGCGGGGCAGGGCGGGAAGGTTGAGGACACGTGTGAAGCGTGAGGGAACAGAGCGGGGCCTTGCGCTGTTTGCTTGGGGCAAGGTCTCACACGGATTGTTGTACAGTAGGTGTACCGGTCGAAATGTTGCGTGGACGGTGCAAGGGCCAGGAGCAGGCTGATGGCAGAGGCGGTGTGTTGTAGGCACGGTGGCTTGCAGGTTGCGGCGCGGTAGGCATGCAGCACGGTGCGGCTTCAGCACTTGCCGTACCTCCGCTCCCGCACATGCTCCCGCAGGTCCTCGAGTACGACTTCGTCACCGACGTGTGGTATTGCCACCCGCAGCTGCCACGTGCCTCGTTCGGTGGCGGGCACAGCTACATACCCGACAGGCAGCAGGTGGTTATCGTGGGCGGCGGCGACAGCTACCGAGTGGCAGCCACGGACGACGTGCTGATTGTTAGATTGGACCAGCTGACCAGATTCGAGGCTTGCATGGTAAGTGAACGGCTGGTCGGATGGTATTTAGTTTACATACCCTCCTTTATCAGCATATCCGTAGATTTTGGGAGCATTCGCTTGACTTGATCTGGTTGAAGCGAAGGAGTGCAGGCGCCAACGATGGGTGTTAAGCGCGTGCAAGGCCTCGTTCTCCGGAGGCAAGGGGCTTGCTCCCGGTGGGCCTCGCTTGCTGCCGCTCACCCTTCGCACCTTTGCTTTTGGCCGCGGCGTTACCGTACCATTTGCTTCACTGCTGTGCAGTATGCGGAGCACAGCCAGGGCTGGTACCTGACGCACCCGGGCCACTCCATGGCGCGACACCACCCGTACAAGGGGCAGGACGACCCCATGGGGCGGCCCCTCAGCAGGAGGCGCCAACAGACACGCAGGCTGCTGCAAGAATTAGAGGAGTCAGACCTGTGATGAGAGGTGATGAGAGGTGTGATGAGACACGCAAATGCTTCTGGGACGTGTTGGGGATTGACTATCGAGTAACGCACAGCGCAAGGGGTTGCGGCGCGGGGCTGTCGGTGTGGGATTCTCCGCTGTCGTTCGAAATAAAAGAGGACCAGCGCTGGAGAGAGTTGGGGTCGCTGCATTGCTGCACAATCTGTCACCGCTGTGCAACAATAACGGCGTAAACAGATGCAGAGCAGTGTGACGCTGCAGGACGCGAACGCATCGCCTGGCCCAAACGTACACGTGGAGAGCTGATTACTGGTGAGCACTGCTGTACCTGCTGAATGTATAACTTCTGCATTTGGATGTTACGCACTGACATTGCTTTTCAAGTCCATGGGAAGGGGTATGGCAGGGTGGCGTTGGGTTGTGTGTATACGAATGCAGTTGGGTTGTGAGTATGGGGTATTCCAAGCTGCTGTGATTGGCGGAGCCAGCGATAGCGCCATGCGATGCAGTGTGCTGCGTTTTATCCTTTCCAACAATGCTTATACTGGTTGACTAGTCTTCGGAGCTCATAGGACGTGGCTATGCATGCGTGTTGCGTGGCACTTGTGTTGCTGCCGTACAACACAAGAAGAAGTGGCTGAGCGGGGCACGGAAGGCCGTGGATCCAGATGTGATCCAGTGTTGCACTGTGGGCAGAAGCCAGAGGGCCCAGAAGCCGAATGTGTACGCTGACTCAAGTGGAAGGCCGCGGCCGGCGGCGGCGGTGCGGGTACGGGCGGCAAAACGTCGGACGAGGGGCAGGAGCATGAGGACGGGGTGCTGTTGTGGTGTGGTGGTGTGTGATGCCGTATGGGCCTGCAGTAGAAGGCCGTTACCTGGACAGAATCAGTGGGTGCTAACCAGATGAACGAGACAACTGCGCGGGGTTTTTTTGGGGGGAGATAAGAAGACAGTAAGGCGAGTAGGTAGTAGTGGTAGTAGTTGTAATGGCACTTTGGGGGGGGGGGTGATAAGTTGCTGCTGATGGTGTGGCGCGATTGTGCGACGCTCTGTGGGCTAGCAGTGTTGGGCTGCCCTCTAGTATCTAGCCAAGGCAAGGGATTGTATGCAAGCACGTGGGCCACAGGGAATACATGTATTGCCGTGGCGTATTGCCTTGTGGCCCTTCCAGTGACCTAGTTAAGTGTGTTGGGGTGTCCGTGCATGGATGCATGGGGCCCCAAGGGAGGGGGATGTTTTGCCCCGGAGGTTTCAGGTATACGGTGTACCTGGGTGTACAGGGACTGCGCACGCCTACGCCCTGGCCCTGCTATGTAGTCCTGCAATCTCCCCTGGTGGGCCATGGGGCGGAAGCACATGCCCTCGCGTCGGGTGGCACGCCCGGCCCTGCCACACGCACGCCGCTGACACCTCCGGTGCACTGCCTGCCGTGTGGCCACATGGGTGCGTGGGCTCAGCAGGGGCTCCGTCAGTGCAGCGGGGCAGTGGGTGACTGGTAATGAGGGGAGGCATGCCGGTGGGGCTTGACGGTGTAGGCGGGCGGGACAGCCCCTGCTTGGCGACCGGAACGGTGGTGGGCGCGACAGGCTATAGCTTGAGGGTTAGGCTACTTGTAACGGATGCGGGTGCGGGATGCAGGCAAAGTGAGCCTGGAACAGGTACAGGCGAGCAAAGTAAGGAGTCAAGGTGTGGCAGGGCGGAGCAGGCAGGTGGCAGGTCGGTGTCTTGTGGAGGGTCAGGCTGTGCGTACGGGTGGCATGGGAAGGTAGCGAGCCTGCTCGGTTTGGGGCCCTGGTTTGGGGAAACATGGAACACCATAGCGGTGCGGAGAGACGCAGGCAACGGGCACGGACCCACGGTGCTGAAGCGGGCAGGAAGCCATAAAACAGTCTAAGCGTTACCGCACGGTCCTACCTGTGCCGATGCTTTCAGTCTGTCGCCGTTCTCGTTACAAACGCCGTTCTCGTTACATCCGCTGTAAGAAGTCCTCACAGGTAAAGAGGGCCGTAGAAGGCGGCCCGCTTGCTCAACAAACCAAGAGATGAAGTGAGGCAGGCACGTGGGCAACCTTCGAAATATAATGTAACAAATAGCTAACCACAGCCACGCGACCCCGCGACTGCGCTGACCATGGAGTCAACGGAGCAAGCCCGCGAAAGCGACGCTCAGCAGCCATTGGCTAGGAAACTAGCTTATGCACTGCATACTAGCATCGCCGCTGCGGGTGGGGAGCGCTCGGCTGAGACTATGGCTCGTCTGGGAGGGACGGACCTTGAACCGGCGTTTCAGAACGACCGGTTAGGTCCGCGCCCACAGACGCAGCTCCGTCTCGGTTCGACCCCTCAAAACCCCGGTTACTCCCTAAATGGCACGCAATCGACCGGCAGGCCTGGCGTGGCTATGTTGTCGACATGCGCAATGTCTCCCGGCGTCTCACCGCCTCCCCCGACACAGCTTGAACCCAATGCATTGCACACATGCACTGCCCAAACGGGCGAGGGGTACCCGACTGAGGATAGGACTCGTCTGGGTGAGACGGACCCTGAACCGCTGCCTGGCAACCGGTTGGGCCCGCGCTCACAGGCGCAAACCACGTTAAGCTCGGCCCCTCATAACCCTGGGCCTCCTTCCTACGATACACCAGGGCTCTCCCTCTGTGGAACGCAATCGCTGGCCGCTGGGCCTGGTTCGGCTAAGCCGGTTGCATGCGCGACTCTTGCAGACGTCTCTCCGTCTCCCGCAGCGCAGCTTGACCCTCCTGCATCGCATACTTGCATCGCCTTTGCGGGGGAGGGATGTCCGGCTGAGGATATGATTCGCCTGAGTGGGACGGACCTTGAATCGGCGTATCACCGCCGGTTAGGCTCGCGCCCACAGACGCAATCCACGCTCAGTTCGATCCGCAACCCCAGGCATTCTCTCTGCAACACTCAGCTGACAGCCCATCACCCGGGCCCAGCTACCTCGCTCGAATGCGGGCACAATGGTTGCGACGGGAGCGTATCTTCCTCCACTGGAACTGCACCATTCAACACGACACAAAAGGATTACCAAGAACAATATTCTTTCAGCCCCGGGCCGCATGAGAAGCCCATTCGCAAGTCGCGTGGGCACACGCTCTCCCCTGTCACGCCCGGCACCCTTACCTCCCTGCTGTGCACACTCGTAGCCTCGCTCTGCGCCTTCGTCCTGCAGTGTGAACAGAGGGCCGCTCCCGCGCCCCTTTGGCTTTGGCTGGTCTGCAGCCTTGACTTATGGTTGTGCTGCTGGAGGTTGCGGTGCCGTGGCACTACAGCGAGCTGCCGGCCCATATGCGAACACCAGCGGCCACCCCTAAAACCCGGTAAGGGGCCGCCGGTCTGCGGCCCAGGCCTGTGGCCGTGCTGCTGGGGCCCTAGGCACCTCGGCACCCTAGCGCCCAGCCAGCTGGCGTGTAAGTCTCTGTGGCCTGCGATGCAGTACTGGCCTCTATATGGCAGCCCCCCGGGGAACACCCCCCGCCTTGGCAACTGGGCACGACTTGCAGCTGCAGAACCACAACCCTCGCACCAGCTGGCTTGGACCCCGCACTCCCCCTCCAGTGCACGGCCCTACTTTGAAACCCAGCCACCCAACAGCCACCAGTGCCTCGTGCGTGCCCTGAACAACTGCTTTGGGCACGCTATAATTAGCCATAAGAATGTGGTCGAGCACTGCATACGCCACCACTCCTTCCTTCTGGCCCATGTGCCACACGCAGCCTCATGGTGGAGCCACCACTACAGCCCCATTACAGGAAGCCTTAATGACATTGCCCTTAACCACTACCTAGGGCACTACGTTACGGTTACGGACACACCTTGCCCACGCATCACTATTGCAAGTGTAGGCACCCCCACGGCGCAGGGCACCCTTGCCGAACGGCTACAACAGATCCCTGACACGGCTTACCGCCACGCCTTCATCATTTTCGAACCCCAGCATGCTGTAGCATTCCGTCTATTTCGCGGCGAGTGGTGGAGGCTCGACTCCCTAAACACCCGCCCATCGCCCCTCTCTAGTAGTAACACCATACACGGCCATATGTTCTGCATTTTCAACTGCGATCCCATGGACCCTGCCTCCGCTCACCCACTACACTCGAATTATCGCATCCGCGCCAGCCAGCCGCCCTACGCGCACCCAACACCCGGACCCGGACCCCACACAGCACCCCCTGCACCCATCCCCACTCCGGCTGCACCCACCCAAGGTCCGAACGCAGCACCACCCCCACCCGCCGTTCCCATGCCCCTGCCCCCCCACCCTGCCCCACCGGCACCTCACCCCGACGCCGACCCTGCCCCAGTCCACAAACAACAACGCATCACCTTCTTCGCGAAACGCCGCGCTGTCAACCCAGCTCAGCGCCCTGCCCCTGACCCCACCCCCAACCTGACCCCATTACGAACCCGGTCCACCCGCCAGACCCAGCCCACACCCCGGACACCTCCCCTGCCACCACCCCCACCCCCGTTGTCTCCGCCACCCGCACCACGCAGCCGACCAAACGGCAAACCCTCGACCCACAGCCCTGTCGTGCACCAACCCCAGCCCGACCCCAGGAACACACCCGCACCACCGCCCCTACCCCTCCTGTCCCCGCCAACCGCAGCAAGAAGCGTGCCAAACAGAAAACCCCCTACCCACCGCCCTCTCGCGGAACCTCGACCAATCCCGCCCCCCGACCCCCGCCCCCACAGCCCACCATCGACACGTTATGGCGTCACGCTGCCCTCACGCTCGCAGGCCTCGCCCCCACACAACCCCTGGCCCCCACACCACCCCCTGCCCCCGCACCCCCAGCCGACCCTGTGCCGCCCCCAGCGCCCGCACCACCCCTTGACCCCACCCCAGTCATACTCCCCGCAACCACCACGGCCCCCGCCCCACCCACACTCACCGGCCCCCGCCACCTCCTGGTCACTACCCTGAACACACGCGGTGGCATCCTTGCACACCGGGAAGACGTTGCCGCCTTCATCACCGAACATAACCCTGACGTGGCTGTTATTACAGAAACTAAATACGACAACACCCGCCCGGCCCAGCGCAACCTAGTCCGCAGCACGCTGTCAGGATACCACCTGCGCGCCAGCACGCACCCGGGCAAGGATGGCACACACCGCCGTGCTGGTGTCCTCATTGCCGTCGCCCCCCGGGTCAGCCCGGCCCACATCCAGATCGTTGACACCCCTGTCAGCCTACAAGGCCACGTCAGCCATGTCACCCTTCACCCCCAGGTAGCATCCCCACACACGTTGTGGGGTGTACTGCCCGTCAGACAACACCACCGATGCGAACGAGCCCAGCACCACCTCCGACCCCGACAGCGCCACTGTCCGCAGCCGCATCTACGAGTACTGCAAACGCGTACTTGCCCAGGCTAACGGCACCGAGGGTACCCCAGCCGCAAACGTCATCGTGGCCGGGGACTTCAACGCTGCCAGCTGCGCCTCGGATCGCAGCACCCAACAACTAAACACGACTACTGACCCGGCGCACATTGCCTTCCTACGTGCCACGCGCCTATGCGCAGCCGCCACCCCTGAGCACCGCTGGCACACCTACTTCCAAACTCCTCAAGACACCCCGGACTCGCACACTCACACAAGCCGCATCGACGATATCCTTATCAGCACGGCCACCCACACACGCCTGCATGACTACCTTACCCTAATCGGCCCGGCGGCGGCCGCACACGAAGCACCCTACGAGACCGTCGACCGCGTTGGACCCTCTATGGACCACCGTGGACTCTCCGTTCGCCTTCCGTTGGCAGGCCTCCGCCTCCTACCCACCCCGCATGCTGAGCCCGAACCCGACCCCACCGAAGACCGCCGCTGGCGGGAAGTCGTACTCCCCATCCCCGCAAACACCCTGAAGGCTGCGTCTGAGGCCATCCGCAAGACCCTCGCGCCGCAGGTGGCCCTCCTGTCGCTTGACCAACGGCCCTATGCAGACCTAATACACCAGGCCGTACGGGAGCTGCCCCAGCTACACGGCACCCCCGCCTGCCGCACTCGTATGCAGACCCTGCGCACCCAACTTGCGGACACAGACGTTAGCGCTCAGGGAGACAAACTCCTTGACCTCCTGCAACAAGCCTTTAACATTTTCCTCACCTTCTGTACCCGCAAACCCCTGAACACCGGCCGCCGACACACACCCCGCACCAAAAGCAAGCGCCTGGCCCGTGAACGCCGCCACCTCCTTGACTTGGAGGGCGAGCTTGACTCCCTGAAACAAAGAATAGCTGCCCTGCGTACCGGTGCCCCTCAGACCCCAACCGCGCCCCATGAGCCCCCAGCGCCAGCAGGGGTGCCCCGCACCACCCCAACCCCACGCCACCCCAGCCCCCCTCCGACCACACCCCCGCACCCAACCCCCATACCGCACGCTGCCCCGCCCCAAGCCACACCACCGCTCCCCACCACCTCCCCCGCCACCCCTCCTGCTCCCACCCCACCACCTCCGCCCAACCCCACCGACACACTCGACGACCTGCTTGCCCAGTGCGCTACCACACTGGCTACCTACCGTACCCTGAAAAAACAACACCGTGCCAACCTCAAAGCCCACCGCAAAACACAGCAAACAGCCTCCGCACGCCGCTTCCAGCGCATGCTCGCCAAACAACCTAAACGTGGGCACAAAGCCATCTTTGCACCTGACACCCCAGCCCAGACACTGCGGGCGGTCCTACACCCGGCAACCAACCAAGTTGTACATACCACGGACGATATCAACTCCGCCCTCCACCACTACTTTCAACGACTGAATACAGCACAATTTGGTACACCAACGCGCCTCTACCGCCCTGAGGACACCCCTCGCTCCGATTACCCCATGACATCCCCCACGGCCCCCGACCCCCTTGACGGACTGCACCGCCCGTGCGATCCTGACCATTACGAGCTCCTCAGCACTGCTGCACAAACAACCACTTTTGAAGGCTGCCTCCACAAACTGGCGCGGGGCAAGGCGCCCGGCCCCGACGGCATACCCAACGAACTGCTGAAAACCCTGCCCCACACCCTCCGCCGACCCCTGCACCAGCTGCTCCTCCTCATGCACGCCAAAGGGGAAACACCTGCCACGTGGACCACCTCCAAAACGGTACTAATACCCAAACCAGGCGTGGCCGACCCGACGCTTATAAAGAACTGGCGCCCCATCGCACTCGCCAACACAATCTACAAGCTCTGGACCAGCATGCTCACCACCTGCCTAGCCAACTTCAACGCCCAACACAACCTCATATCGGATGCGCAAGGCGGCTTCCAGAGGTTTCTAAACACCGAACGGCAGTTCCAGCTGCTTACCAGAGCGTGTGAGGATGCACGCCTCAACCACCGCAACATGTATGTTCTCTACGTTGACTTCTCTTCTGCCTTCAACACAATTGACCACGACCGGCTGCTCCGCCTCATGTACGACCAGGGAGTGCCAGATGACGCCGTACGCATTGTCAGCGACCTCTACAGCCAGGCTAACACCCACATCAGTACCGTGCACGGCCGCACTGCCGATATCCCCATACGGCGTGGCACTATCCAAGGCGATACGTTGTCCCCTGCACTATTCAACCTCTTCATTAACCCCCTACTACGCTGGCTCCAAGCCGGGGGAAGGGGCTACCGATTTGGTTGCCTCACTGACTCCGAAAACGATCAGTACAACCTCTCATCCGCGGCCTATGCCGACGACCTTGCCATTGTCACCAGCCGGCTTGACGACTTGCAGGTGCAAGCACGCAAACTTGCCCTCTTCGCCGACTGGGCTGGCCTGCAGGTGAATCACGCCAAGTGTGTGGTTACGGGTCTGTTGCACCGCACTCACCCTCAGACAAACGCCTGCAACCCCAACACCGCTCACCTTGCTACCCTGCAACAGCAGCTCCAGGGCGCCATCCGCGTTGGCGGCACCCCCGTACCATACGAGCCCCCACACACGCGTTTAAGTACCTGGGTGTCCACATCCCCCTGACGCTCAACTGGGGTGCACACGTTGCTGCCGTGCTCGACAAAATCCGCACAAAAGGGGCTGCCCTCATCGCCTCCCCCGCGACCCCCGACCAAAAGCTGCGTGTTCTGGACAGGGTGATCATCCCGGCAGTGGCATATTCCATGGCTGCTGCCCCAT
Organism: Chlamydomonas sp. KOR1; assembly: GCA_036984285.1. NCBI lineage: Eukaryota > Viridiplantae > Chlorophyta > Chlorophyceae > Chlamydomonadales > Chlamydomonadaceae > Chlamydomonas > Chlamydomonas sp. KOR1. The sequence goes on along the minus strand of BQMZ01000176.1, from coordinate 464,030 downwards.
ACAGTCGAGACGATATCCGGCTCCTAGATGCGGCAGTTGCCCGCATTGCAAAACGGTGCTACTCACTCCCCGCTTACTTCCCAAACCGTCTGGTCCATGCTAGCGCCCGACAGTTCGGCCTTGGGCTCCCGTCCCTCCTCCGGCCTTACCTTCGCAACGCCGGCCGCGCCCTAGTCCAATCCCTCAATGACACTGGCCGCCTTGGCCACGTCACTCGGGCTGTGCTACAGCAGCAGTACTACCCGGAGGGCTGAAATCACCCTCAAAAATCCGCATCGTGCCAAAAGGGCTGGGCACGAAATCGCTGGAAAACCGCATCGTGCGAGCCTGGAACCCGCATCGTGCAAGTACAGAACCCGCATCGTGCGACCCCAGAACCCGCATCGTGCCGAGCCCAGAACCCGCATCGTGCCGAGCCCAGAACCCGCATCGTGGTTGGGGAAGGCCCTGCGGCCAGGGACCCCTGTTGCCGCCTCTATCCTGCTGGTGCTTGCGTGTATTAGCAGCCCGTGTACCGTACATGCAAGCCGGCATGTTTGACCAGTGCCTGTGTGTATACTTGTATGAAGTGAACGCTGCGTTGCTTACAACGCAACGTTCATAAGCATCTCCGTGTACGGGAGTCTGTGGCGTGTACCCCCCGGCCACATGTCTCCCTGCCCCCTCCTGCCCTCCACAACACACGGTACTACCCATGCACACCCCATGCCACGTGCGCTCTCAGCTTCCCCATTGTTCACTGAAGCACTCCGTTCAGCTTCACGCCAGCCCACTGACCCGACACAAGTGAAATACAGGTCTATTACGTACAACTGCCTGGTAATTTCATTCCATGCAAGGAAGTTGCAGGCCCCACATCCCCAACGCCGCGTCCCCTTGTGCGCTGTGCTGCCACCGCCATGCATCCAACTTAATAAGGTTGTGGCCATATATGCATGTCAGCTGTGGTGTGGTCACTGGTGATCCGGAGACGGCCTTTCGCCCAAGTCGCCCAATATAGTGCGGCCTTCGCAGCCTCTGCCATCTGAATGATAAGAACAGTCACATACATTGTTGGGGTCGAGTCCCGGCGCGTGGGGCGTACATACAAATGCCGGGGCTCGACGCGCTTCGCGCCTATGGCGCACACCGGCGCAGGGAGCCCAGTGCGGCGCCAGCCCCGCCCAGGCATCTGTGCTGGCTACCTGCGCAACTGCAACATATGTCGCCTGTCTTTCTGTGGCTGCATATTATACTGTACTGACGCTTGATTGTTGTAGGACATTAGGAATGTAGGACAGGGACAGTAGGAGTGCAAGACAAGAACATGACATGGGCAGAACCAGAACCATTCGGGTAAGGGAGCTCCCCTGGTGTCTGGCACGTGGCATTCTGATTACCCACACAGTGTACCTGGGATGCCCAGAATGCACATCGTCCAAGTCCTGGATGTGCAGAATCCACATCGTGCCGAGCCTAGAACCCGCATCGTGCCGACCCCAAAAACCGCATCGTGCCGACTCGAAAACCTGCATCGTGCGAAGGCACGATTCGAATATTTCACATCGCTGTGCCCAGCAGGTGTAGAAACTTCACTCGCATTTCACCCCTCTGTACTACCATGCTGCGCACCTGAAACCGCACACCATGAGAGGCGAATTCAACAGCTACTCCACCCTGCGCCTTCTCACCCTCCTAGCTGACCACAAACTCACTATCACCAACCGGGGCGCCCCCTACACCGCCCCCGTGAACCACCTAACACAAATCCTGAAAACACACTGCCCACCAGCACCACCGGCCCAGCGCACGCTACTCAACTGCCTCCTCACCCTCTCCGAACTGGGCCTCCACCTAGGCAATCTTCGGGAGCCCTCCAACCCCGATTACCTGATCGACACAACGGCGCTTCGTCGCCACGCGCATGTTGACGGCATACCCATCCAAGACTCACACCTTCGCGCCCTTAACCGCCTCTGCCTCACCCTCAACCCCGTCACTTCCCGGCGTGCAGCACACAGCACCGCGCCCCTAGCCGCCGCACTGCGCCGGCTACCCTCTGACATCTCCCTCAGCCTGCTGGCCGGGGCCCCGCCACAGCCTCTTTGCCGTGGCCAGACCAACCTCCCACTCCCACGCCGTCCCACACATGCCGCAACACTGACCCCCAGCCCCACCGCCCAGCCGGTGCCGGCCACCCCCACCCCTGACCCTACCCCAGCGAGCCCAGAGCCCCCCCACCACCCGACCCCGGACCCAGAACTCGCCCCCCGCCCTGCGACCAACGTGTGGATGACCCCCCGACGACCCCTCCGCCGCCGCCGCACGACAGAAGCCGCTAGGCCTGCGTCCCCGCCTCCCACTGGCGAACCCACCTCGGATGACTCAGCCTCCGCCGATGATGCCCCTAACATCACTGCCCTTGCCTCCCTGCGCGGGCCCCGGGGCAACCCCCCCGAAGCCCCGGCCGCACCCCCAGCCCGTATGCACGCTCCCAAACGTGCCAAGGCCACTCATCTGACACTCACACCGAACACCAAACCCCGCAAGAAACGCAGCGCCCCTCGGCGCACAGCCGACCAGCAGTGGGCTGCAACAAACACCAACACTGAGCTCCCCGCCACCAGTGCTAGCTACGCCCGCGGCCTACCCTGGCAGGCGCTGGCTACCGCTGACGGGCCACACCCACTGCAAGCGCAGGACTTGGAGCAAGACCCCACAGCTCGGCACAACGCCATGCTGTCTGAGGCCTTTCTCACAAAACTTATGGCGGAGGTCCGCCCACTCGGGCGCATTGCCAACCCTGGTGGACGCTACCCCCGCCCGACGGGATATACGGCCCCCGCGCACCCGGGGGCCCGCCGCCCCACCCACGACTGGCGCCTTGCCGCCTGGCAGCTGGGCACAGGCCAGCTCCCGTTTACCGGTGCTAAACTGAAGCGCTACCTGGACATCATCCGTGCGCACCTCTACGCAGACATGGATATCGTCACTAGCATTGAGAGCGGCCCCCACACCAAGGCCAAGGAGCGCATCTACCGCGTGCATTGGCAGCCGCACGTGACCCTGACCGCCCTGGTCCCCCTTCTACAAGCGCACCTTGGCCTGACGGAGGCCCCGAGTACTGAAGACACTGCGCCTCTCAGTGGACCATTCGACACACCGATCCGGCTGTGCGTCACCACGTGGCCAGCTTCGGACTGCAAACAAGCCGTCCTAGAACGGGACTTCCCTGCTGTGCTTCAAGCGTATGACCCCGATCGGGCCCGCCTGCCGGCAGCCGCACGTGACACCCACCTGACCAACGCACAGAGGCAAGGATTCTGGGGACCCCGGCCTAGCCCAGGCCAACCGCCCTGCCCGGCAGCAGACCAAGCGCTCCACTCGCATTGCGTATTTGACGTGCAGCCCTGCAACCCCGACACAGACCTCGACCTGGCACCCTCCGATGCACCTACCTACCGTGCCCAACTGGGCCTCCGGCCTTCACGGCATGAACCCGCCCCCGCACCTGATGCCTCCACACCCATGTACGTGTACCATCCGGACGGGCGGTGTGCTGGTCAAGTCTCCCAATCTCGGTTCATGGCACTGAAACACCGCTTCCGCCATGCTGTTACAGCCAACCCTGACCTGCTCTCGGAACACGGTCTCTCCGGCTCCTGGCAGGAGGCCTTTTTGCCCGCCCTCACCCACCTGCTCACCCGCTACCAGCCAAGCCGCCACACCCACAAAAAGCTGGTCACTACCCCGGGCGAACGCCGCCTCCCACCAGGCCTGCGGTGGGCTCTTTACCTGCTTCGGGTCGCCGGACGTCATTGACCGCCTCTCCTCGCCCCTGAACACCAGCATCCACGCCTCGCATTATTACACCCCTTTCCGTGAGGACGCACTCTTTGGTGCCTCACACGACGCCTTCTCTGTCCCCTTCCATGGCCTGTCCGTTGCACACCCGGAGGACAACCCCGACACAATTCGGCAACTCCTCGCGTGGGCTGCCCTCTCTGCCCGCCCCCCTGCGCAACCACCCACAACCCCACCCGGTGCTGCTCCTAAGCCCCCGACGGTCACCCTCCTGGTTATCCCCGGCTCACACCGAGCCCTGTACGACCCCCACATCAATTCCGAAACCGTGCACTTGGCTGCGCGCGTCATCTGTCACCCTCGACCATCACATGAAGCCCTAGGACAGGACCAATACACACCCACTAAACCAGAACGGTACACCGTCTTGGCGATTACTGATGATGCCGGCCGTGACCTGTACCACTCCACCATCCACCCTGAGCTCTGTGCCCGCCTGGCGGCAGTCGACGTCCCACAGTACCACCTCGAGCTACTACCCCCCAACCCCGACCCCCCTGGCCCGCGGCCCCCCACCGCTGCGGGAAAAGCCTCCTGCTGGGCCCAACGTGCTATGCGCGACATGCACAGGCGTGCACCTCTAGCACCAAACCGAACGGTAGCCGCCCAAGACTTCTCGTGCGCCCACCTACCCCCCCATGAACTCCACCCACTGTACGAAGCCACTAGCCCCTACCATGCCACCATTTCACTTCGGTTCGCCACTGCGCACTCCTTATACACCGACGGCAGCCGCACTGGCGACCGCAAATCGCCCAGCCTTGGCGCTGCCGTGTGGGACGGACACACTGGTACCACCCTACACGTAGATCCTAACGGCCTCGACTACACCAACACCATCACGCGAGCAGAACTGGCCGCTGTCCTGGCAGCCCTGGACCTGCTCATGCAGCGGGAACAACACCACGCCGACATTTTCACCGACAGTGTGGCAAGCATCCACCTGATCAAAAAGTACGCAGACTGCCCTGAGCTCCTACGCTACAGTAAGCACCGCCCTCTGCTGCACGAAATCGTCACACGCCTCACCACCCGCGCACATTCTGGCCATAGCACGCATATTCGCAAGGTCCCAGCCCACGTGGGCATCCGGGGCAACGAGCTCGCTGACCAGGGGGCGACCGCGGTTGCCAATGGGAAAGCTGTACCGAGGTATGTCTGCACAGCTGACAACGAGCCATACCGACGCCATTGGTGGGTGGCTCGCAGCGACACCCAGAGAGTCGCTTCTGACCTCAATCGCGGGGTACTCACTCTCCTGGACGAGGACACCCACGCTGGTTACAGCAACTCCACAGTGTGGACAGAACTGATCCGAACCAAACTCCTAGCCCCCGGTGCCCTCAACCTCGACGTGAGCACACACACCCTGAAACACTCCACCAACCACCGACAGAAACAACGCCTTGTGGCGTGCCTCACTGGCACCCTGCACTGCGCCAAGCATGACCTGAGACACGGCACGGCCGCTGTACGCAAAATCACCAACCCCCGCACCGGGCAACTTGTGGCCGCCTGCCCCCTGTGTCACAAGGCACCTGACTGCACGAGCCACATTCTAGGCGGCTGCACACACCCAACCATCATTGCGATGAAAATTGCACGGCACAACAAGGCCTGCGCGCTTGTGGCTGAAACCATTGCAAAAGGCGACGAAGGTGATGGCTTCATGATCCTGGATGCAGTGGCGTCCAACTGCCTCCCAGCCTATGCACACGGCACACGCCTGCCGAAATGGCTTCTCCCTGCCCTTGATGACGACACTCGTGTCAAGCTGCGGCCGGACATCCTCTACATCCCCAGCATCAAACCACACTTGCATGATGCCAACACCTTCGGTGAGGCCCTGCTGCAACTGACCCCCGCGCAGCGGGCGCAACACCCCATCATCCTCCTTGAGGTAGGGTACTGCTCCGACTTTGCCCACGACGAGAAGGTCACCAAGAAGGCAACGCAACACGCCGAACTTGCCCAGCTCCTTACAGCTGAGGGCTGGCCCGTCACTTACGGAACGGCGGACGCTATTACCCTTGGTGTCTGCGGAACCATCCCTGCCCCCCTGACAACCCGGCTCACCAAGCTCGGTGCCTCCCCTGCCCAGGCCAAACGCTGTGTACATGCCCTCCACAGTCACGCGGTTTACTGGATGGACCGCCTTATTAGCAAACGGCGATGGCTCCAGCGCTGTCCTAAAGACGCCAACGGGCTCCCCATTGACACCGGCGACCCTCCATGAGGAGCCGCAGCCCTACTCTTATGGTGGTGGGAGCTTGGGGGACCTAGGTTCCCCTGTCCCTGCCTCCTGAACTTCACGCCAGGATGGATGTCCGGCGTCAATATTATTATTATTATTATTATTATGAAGTGAGGCCTTTCCCTGGGTGGGAGGGCGGGCTCTCGCTGAACAAACGAACAAGATAGCACCGAAAGCGCAGCACACGCCACAAAGTGCAAGCCAGGTTGTACGACAAGGCTCCCGGCCCTAAGCTAACCTCGCAATTGCTCTGCTATGCTCCCATTAGCTCATCGGGCCTCACGCAAAGAAGTTCTGCCATGCGAAAAGATAATTAACGGTTGAAGTACTGAACCGCGAGAGAGGCAACCTGGCGGGAAGCCAGGGGGCCGAAAAACGCAGCGGTTGCCCCAGATGCAACCACCCTGAACCACCCCCATGTCCAAATAATAGTTGATTGGTGGAACTTGGTGTCGGTGGCACAGCACACGGTCTTCCAGTACCGTCCCACTAGCTGGAAAGGGAAGGTGTTGCAGCCTCATGAAGCGCCTGTCCTGCAGTTGCCTATTACTGATGTGCCATCCGTTGCGGAGGCCCTGAGGCGCTTCAGCCGCCCAGATGGCCGCTCGTGGTCGCGGCGCTTTACCACGCCGCAGGCAGAGTCGTGGTTTCAGAATGTTTTGCGTAGGTACGGTAACGCACACCTTGTCAACGTGCATACTTTGTACAGTTTGCGTCGTGGTGGGGCTTCGGCTGCACGGGCTGCTGACGTGCCCATGGAGGTAGTGGAGAGCTTCGGTGGCTGGAGTGCCAATTCGCGTGCACTGTGTGAGCGACAGCAAAGATGCAGGCCGAAGGAAAGTGCAAAACACGTTCTTCGGCACACACCTGCTGCAGGCACACGCCTCACGACACGAGAGGCCTGCGCGCAGCGCTTGGCGTGTGGCAGCCCTGACATGTGGGGTGTGACTATGCGCAATGGGCAGAAGCACGTGAGCCGTGTGATAACCAGCATGAGTTACCGTACTGCTGCAGCGTGCGTGCTGTGTTTGTGCGTCACGTGTGCACAGACAGGGAAGCAGAGAAGCTTGCTGTGGGGGATGCTGTAGACCATGGGCAGTGCCTACCCTGGTGCATTCTTCACCGTATACACAGCTTCCCGGTTGGAACCGTCCCTTAACGCGGTCTGCTTGCAATCATGGTTGTACGCTGGGCCACCATGTTGATCCCCTTCGTACGCGTACTCAGCACACGTGTTCGTCCACTTCGCCTTCCAGTACCAGGTTCGAGAACCTTTCCGCTTGAATCGCACAGTTCCTTGCTTTCGCCAAGGTAATCCTCCTGCCCTTGCCTCATCGGCGTGTAACCGCACGCTAACAAAATATCTGAAGGCGTCGGCGAGGAAAAGCGCACCACGGCTTCCCACGAATAGACGCATGACAGATTATCAGCACTCACACGAGCAATTGCTCAGGGAAAACCTGCGAGGCCCGCAGGTTTCTCCCGTGGGTCGGTCGCTGTCGCGATTGCGGTCGGTGCTTCTCCTCACAACTGAAGCCCGTTCACCCAGCTGAAATAACAAAGTAGATAGGCACTTAAGCTTCAGCACATGTGTCATGGAGGATTAGTTTTCCTGTCCACCGGGATTGGCGTGAACAACAAAGTCGGTACTGTAATAGCTCCGGTCGAGCCTTGCTAGCTATTCTTTCTGCTGGCCTTCACAGCCAGGAGTTATTATCAGTCATACAATTCTTTCCCAGACAATTCAGCCCTTGTCAGCACTCCCCCCAAGTTGGTCGGTCCTCCAGCACCTCAACCACAGCCGTGCAGCAATGCAGTCTCAGGATACTGCAAATCTGGCGAATAAGGTGCGACGTGGCGGTTTGCATCGCGATCGGACACAGCTACGCGCGCTTACCCGAGCACAGGACCAACCCGCATTCTGCATATGCTCCTTCAGGAAGTCGTGTTCGATCTGGACGCTGCTGCATTCAGGTATGGTATTGCAGCCAGCGTTGAGGGTAGGGCATGCGCGCTCTCAGAAAGCCAGCATCTAGTAGGCTTACCTGGCTCTCGTTTTGCCGTTACCGCAGTTCGGATGAGTTCCGCATGTTTCAGTTCAAGGTGAGGCTCGCGTTGGGAGGCTGAAACCGGTAGGGGTACAAGGCCTCGCCGTGTTACCTCAACGCGACTGGATGTGGCGGTGTTGCGCAGGTGAAGCGCTGCCCTCGGGCGCGCCCACATGATTGGACACAGTGCCCGTTTGCGCACCCTGGAGAGAAGGCGAAGCGCAGGGACCCGCGCAAGTATCGCTACTCTGGGACCGCATGCCCGGAGTTCCGACGGGTAAGGCGTGACAAACGCTGCACGGCTGGCCCTGCTGCTTCAAACCTATCACCATCGTTGCATGTTTCAATTACATGTCGTGTGGTTGCGATGTCAAGTTCATCTTAAACGTGTCCGCAGAACGGTTGCTGCCGTCGCGGCGACGCGTGTCCCTTCGCCCACGGTGTCTTCGAATGCTGGCTCCACCCGTCCCGCTACCGTACCCAGGTGTGTTTAGCTGGCCCACGTAATTCATGTAGATATAGCTAGATCTTTCTTTCAGGCAAACCTGCGTTTGTTCAGGAGTTACCAGCTGCAACACAGCTGCGCTGCTGCTGACTGACAGTGTCAGAACCTCCAGGACGACACAACTTGAATTCTTCCGCACGTGGACGGTTTGAGTTCAGTTAGGCAGCCCGAGATTGCAAGCAACAGTCGGATTGCTGCGACACTTCTCCACCCAAGGACAGCCCCGCCCCACCCCGCCCCGCTCCACAACCCCAAGGATTACGGCACACCCCAAACACGTCATGCAGCTGAACCATGAGCGTGGCCCCCCCCCTTTCCCCACGTGCAACGTCATCCCCTGTTTCTCCTGAGCAACCCTTTGTAAACCTCGCGCCACACCCCTGCAGATGTGCACTGACGGTTCTAGCTGCAAGCGCCGCGTGTGCTTCTTCGCGCACACGGAGGGCGAGCTGCGTAAACCCGAGGAGGACCCGCTGTGGCTGCAGCAGCAGCTGCAGGCGGAGCTGGCTGCAGGTGCGGCAGATCGCTCGCTGTACGGGAGCAGTGGATCCATGGCGCGCGCGAGGAAACCGTGTCGGGCGTCAGGGAGCAGCGGGTGCAGCACAATCCCTGCACACACGGATCGTAGGGGCTGCAACCAGCTGCCGAGTGATTGGACCCAGCGCAGTGCTGCAACTGCGCAAGGATTTTGGAATCAGTCGACATCTAACACTTCGTAAGGGTTGTGCACTCAGCGATAGGCTTGTTGGGCGGGATGCCAGGAAGGCGGTGACCCGCGTCACCTCAGGTTGACCGACAGGACATCCTTTGTCCTCGATAACGTCCGTCAATTTTCAATCCCTCTCACTTTGAGCTTTTGGTGGCATGTTCACGTCATGCACACTTGCTCACGCTGCAGCCCAGTACTGTCTTGATGTGGAGATTCCGAACATGGACTCGCACTCGACTCGTTCCCCCCCCCCTTTGCTGCCCGCCGCACGTCCCTGCGCCCCACAGAGCAGCAGGTGCAGCAGCAGATCCAGGCGCTCAAGGTGTTTGCCAACATCCTGGGGCCCAACACCGCCACAGTCGGCGGCCAGCAGGCGGCGGCAGCGGCTCCGGCCCCGGCCCCCGCGCCCGGCATGGACGTGAGTGCTCTGCAGCATTACTGCCTGGCCACGAAGCTCTACGCTCCTGTTGTTGTGTCCGGTGTTGGGCCTGCACCAAGCACCGGGACTACTGCTCTTCGGTCAGCGGCTGAAGGTTGCACACCTGTCTCAGCAACACTCGGGGGCTTGCCCTCCGTCCACGCCGGTCACGACATCGGCGGGTTGGAGGATTGAAAACGGGGTGCAGCGACATTGCCCTGCTCATACGGGCGGTCGCCTCCGCCTGTATGCAAGGCGCCCGGGAATAAAGGGGCCCGGAGGCCGCAATGTATGCTTTCAGCCCGGAAAAAAGGGGTCCGGAGGGTAACAGATAGCGCCCTTTGTTGGTGGTGGTAAGAAGCACCAATGAACGGCGCTATCTGTTCTTATCACCACCCACGGCACGGCTTTGCTGTAGACGTGATAAAATGTCCATCCTGCGCCTTCCATGCAGATGCTCAAGAACCTGCCGTCCGCAACTCTGACCCAGCTGCTGGGGGCGGTGGGCGGTTCAGGAGCAGCGGGGGGCAGCGGCGGCGGCGCAGCACCGCAGGCCTCACAGGTGGGGGCCTTCTGTTGAACCATACAAAGCATCACTCCACATGTGCTTTGGGGAGTCCGGGAGTGTGCCAGTGCATGTGACGCTCGCCTGAGGCTACGACACTTCACAAGTTTTGAAGTTTACTTACAGCGCCCCCACAACAGCTCACAACCGGCATGGCGCAGAAGATGTGCGTCCGGGCGGCTGTGCGATGGGGTGATGCCAGCAAGCCCGGTGCTGGTTACCTGCGGCTCCATCCGACAATAATCCCTTCTTCCCTCCCTCGTTTCGCAGGCAAGCGGCGGTGACCACCTGCTCCAGCTGCTGCAGATGGTGGAGCAGCAGCAGACAGGGGCCGCCAACAGCGCTAACACACAGCAGCAGAGCGCGGCAGCAGCCAGCCAGCTGGCTCCTGCCGCCAGCGCGCCCGCCAACCTGGCGGGGCTGCTCAGCGCGGCGGTGGGCGGCAGCGCCGGCACGCAGTCGGGCGGTGGCGCGGCACCGGGCGGGCAGGCCGCTGGCGGCTCGACGGCGGCGGATGTGCAGCTGAAACTGGCCCAGCAGCTGCTGCTGCAGGCACAGCAGGGGCAGGGGCAGGACGTGCAGCAGGTGAGGGGTGTGCGGGGTGCTGCTGTGTTGGTGTGGCACGGATGGGGACGGGCGGCGATGCGCATCTTGATGTTGGCTGTAGCTTGGAGCACGACTGCACATATCACGGGAGGGGGCGCAGCAGCACATGCAGGAGCCGACCGTGTGACATGGTTCCGTGCCGGGGCAGGTGTGACCTCATGCACCAGGGGTCGTGTACGTAGGGGACGCAAAGCAACGAGGCAACCCTGGGTACTGAGGTAGACCGTGACAGGTTGCGCTGGTCCGTACGCAGGCCCAACTCGCTGCACAGCTGCTCGGCCTGGGCATGCAGAAGCCCAACGGGACGGCAGGCTCGGAGGCCGACAAGCAGCAGCAACAGAGCGGCGGAGGCGCGGCCGGCGCCAACAACATGGCGCTGGAGCTGCTGAACATGCTGGCAAACCAGCAGCAGCAACAGCAGCAGAAGCAGCAGCAGGCTGCGGTGGCTGCGGCCGCAGCTGCTGCCGCCGCCGCAGCGGCGGCCCAGCAGCAGCAGCAACAGCAGCAGCAGGCTGGCGCGGCTGGCGGCGGCGCGGCGAACGCTGCTCTGCAGCAGCTGGCGGCGGCGCTGGGCATGGACACGGCGACGCTGACGGCTGCGCTCGGCGCTGCAGCTGCCGCCGCCCCTGCGGCGCCGCCACCCCCGCCGCCGCCCGCTGCCGCCACTGACCAGCAGGCCACCCTGGCCGCTCTGGCGGCGGCGCTGCAGCCTCAGCCCCAAGCGCAGCCCCCCGCTGCCCGCGTTTCTGGCGGCGGCAGCTCCGGCGGCAGCGCGGCACCGGCGGCCGCCCCGGCGCTCGACCCGCTGACGGCTCTGCTGGCGGCGGCGGCGGGGACGGGGGCCACCCAGCCGGCCCAGGGCGGCGTGGGGGTGGCGGGGCTGCAGGGCCTCCTGGGGCAGCTGTCCCTTGGCGAGCAGTCCCAGCAGCAGCAGCAGCAGCCGGCGGCTGGCCTGCAGTCGGCCTCGTCGCTGCCAAGCTCCGCCCCCTCGCCTCCGTCGACGTCCTCCGGTGGCGCGCCCGCTGCAGATGCTACACCCGCGGCCGTCGCGGCCCTGGCCCCCGCCAGCGAGGCTGCAGCCGTGGCGGCCGAGGCGGAGGCGCCAGCCGCCGCCGCCGCTGCGGAGTCCAGCGGCCCGGCAGCGGATGCCAGCGCGCTGGCGGAGGCGGAGGCGGCGCAGCCGGCGGCCGACGGCGGCGCATCGAACGACGGCGCGCTAGCGGCGCTGCTGTCGGAGTTCTACAACAAGCCGGGCAACATGGCGACGGCGCAGGCGTTACTGGAGCGCATGGCGGCGGCTGGCGGGGGCAATACCGATGTGTCGGCCTTGGCGGCGCTGCTCGGCGGCGGCGTGCCCGTGGCGGTGGCGGCGCCCGCCTCTGCGGGGTCGGGCGCTGGCGGCGCCGGTGCCGGTGAGGAGCAGGGGTCACAGTGAGGCCTTTCAGTGCGCGGGCTGGGTAACCACGGTGACAGGCGTTGCTGTTGCTGTTGTGGAAGACGTGCACCTGTGGGGAACCCAAAGGCTCTGGTGGAGCCGGATGGACGATATGTGGCTACTGGTACGCGGTCGTGCCGGGAGCGCCTAGGACGGACGGGAGGGTGGCTTGGGGCGCGGCTTTGGTCCGGAGCAACAGTTCTCGTGTGGCATATCCAGGAGGTGGCATACCCGGGAGGTGGCGTACCCTAACATGTTGCGATGGCTGTGGTGGTGACTCCTTTGGGGCTGGGATCTTGTGGGTTGGCACGTCTAGCGTGCTGGTGGGGCAGCGAGCCAGCCCATGTCACTGTGCGTCGCAGTCTTAGTGACGGCGGGCGGCCTGGCGCTTCATGGCGGAACAGTGGCACCTCGGCGGATTGTGCGCCGTCGCGTGCCTTGCTAGGTTTGACGTGCTCTGCGTTTCTATCCGCACCACACCTGCACTTGGAGCGCGGGTGGACGTGGAATGGAGCGTGGGGCGGAGGGAGGGGCGGAGGGAGGAGCGAGGCGGGCAACAGGTCTCAAAATGTGGGGCTAGCATGGACATGGATGAGTGTGCCCAGTACGACGTCGTGCCTACGAGGGCTGATCCTGCGTGTTTGAGAGGGTGCTGTCTGTGCCGCGGTGAGGGTGTGTGGTCGCAGTGTCTTTGATTTTACGCCATGGCACCATTGGCCCTTTCCCGCGGGTTACGTGTCTGAGTAGTGCCTGGTGGGTGGCGCCACGTGGGCGGATTCCCTGGTCGTGCTGCTCAGCACGTGAGTGCCAGTGCTCTGCGTGTGCTTCAGAAGGCATGCAGTGAAGGGTTGGCCACGAAACTCAACCGGAGGCGCGCTGGGCTACGCTTTCGCTTTGCTATGATCCAGCGCTTGCCAACAATTGCAGCGCGAGAGACATTTTTGCTGCAGAGTCGATTGAACCTGCGCTTGCACGCTCGCTGATTTGGGCCAGGTTGTCTGCGGCGCGTCGCGTGTTTCATGCGGCCTGCCATGGAACTGGATTTGAACAGTGTATCGAGGAGAAGAGAACTGGTGATCTTGTGCTGAGGAGTCTAGGTGAGCTGGTGCGGCCATGCTCTGACATCAGCTGTGCTGACGGCTCTGGGCAGGAACCTGGCGTGTGCGCATGTCATGTTGCTCAGGTATGCCAAGCAGCTCGGCCCAGTGCATGGAGCGTGGCTGGACTTTGGCTGCGTGCACCCATTGTTGGCCGCCAGATTTTGATTGTGGCGTGCCGTGTGGCAACCGCCTCTGGACGCAGTCCGTGGCGCAGTGCCGTTGTGGGACCCGCCGGTTGGCAGGTGGTTTGGGCCTTTCCGTCTCAGGGCGTCTGGAATCGCGTGCGCCATGGGTCCCATCCTGTCAGCTGACGGGCACACATCTGCGAATGCGTTGTACGACGATGTCAGTTGGGGTGCTAGGCCGGAGCCAGGACGCTCCCACTGTTTCAGGACCTGTGGTCAGAGGCTGTGGGTTCGGAGTGGGTGCGGTCAGGTTGACCCAGAATCATAAAGGCGCTGTCTGCCTTGGAAATTTATCGGTTTCTCGGATAACTTGGGGCCTGTTCGTACGTTATGGCATGGGGATGCGCGGTATGGAGAGGGCCCAAACATGTGGAAACGCGTGACGAGAGGGTTTGGCAGTCTGGCACTGCACGCACCTGGTACCTTTGGCTCGTGCCCTGCAAGGACGCTGCATGGGCTTGTAATCTACTGAACGTGGGTCTTCTACGTCGTGAATGTGCAGCGCTTGGATCACTGATGCAGTTGGAACAGGGTGCTCTGACGCCACGTCGCCTTTGCGCACAGTTGAAGCAAGGGAGTCCTCCGAGGCGCCGTGCGACCTTAGAAGGATGTGCAAAACTCTGCCACGCTGATACCGTGCCCTCACAGACAGTGCAAAATCTGTCCACTTAGCAAACCGGTACCGCGTAGGGCCATACCGGCATTTCGGTAGGAGTTGCCAAACATTGCCTTCACCTCTTCATCGATCTCCACTGCATAGCCGCTGTGAACGTCAGAATCAAAATCGGCAGTATATATATTATCACTTCTTGCGTACGTGGTGAGAAGACAGCGCAGGCCATTGCACCCAATAGCAGCATCCCCCTTGTAAGGGGCCACGGCCAGCGGGCGCCGCTACCTGAACTGAGCAGTCAACAATGCGGGACGTAACCAAATACAACCCAAGCGTCCTTATTGGGAATTGGCAAGAAGATCGAGAGTTGCAGCGGACCATCCTTAAGGACCTCCTAGCAAAGAAGGGAATCGGGACACTGAAGCTCGATGCGTAAGTTCTGTGGTATAGGTCATCTCAAGGGGTACGCATCTGCGGAGGTCTGGCGACGCTGTCCACGTTTGTGCAGAGGCCTGCCACCCCCGGAACAGCTGTCGCGATTCAGGTTTTCGGGCCGCATGCACAGTGCATGTCGCCTGACTGGTGTCATGTCGCGAGCAGTAGCCTGGCACAGGGCGTTTTGGGGGGGGATGTCGATGTAAGTCCGCTACACAGGGCTGGGACACCAGCTCCGTACGGCACCCTCAGCCTTGCGTCAGAACTCCTAGCCCATCCTTGACACCAGCGCCCGCGGAGCTGGGGAAGCACACTGGCTGCAAGCCCTAATCTAGGAGAACTGTTTAACAAACGCTCACTGGCCGCCCAATTCACTTTAAGGCACGTGCCCGGGCACACGGCACCAATCCACAATCCACACACTGCAGTTTTACTTCAATAACCTCCTCCCCCAACTCTTCCTCACCCTGACCAAATGGTCCGCCAGCTACCGGCAGCGCCTGTCCCAGACGCTTGCGGAGGTAGAGCTGAGCCGCATCGCCGACGATCCCTACGTCCATTTTGGCGACGTGGTGCAGTTGGTGCACGTGGACACCGGCTGCGTGCTGGCGGGGGACCCGGGGGAGCAGGTGCGTGGGTTAGCGTGGGTTAGCATGGGGCAAGGGGAATGGGGCGCGAGGCGCGGGGCGCGGGGCAGGGCCAGCGCGAGTGGGTGACTGCAGGGCTTCCGCCACCGGGTCAGGTGGTGTGCGTGGCTGGGTACGGAAACACATCGGTACGTACCGTGCTATCAGGAGGCAAGGGAGTAACGAGGAAGTATTTCATGGGTGTTCGTAGCGCGCAAGGAGTCCTAATGTACGTACGGACTCGTTGTGGAGGTCCGTGCACGGGGCCCGCTTCGAGGGGGAACGGGCGATGGCAAGCATGGCCGTCTTGATGCCCGTTGTCCCGGATGGCCAGCACTGGTTAGGTCATCTGGCGGCCTGTCGGTGTGTGCACTGCTGTTCCGGGTGTGCGGGGGTGAAGCGGTGCAGCAGTGGGAGGCGGGGCGCGTAACGCGGTAAAGCAATCACGTGCTGCAACACTGCGACCGGGGTTCCCACTGCCGTGTCCTTGTCGCTTGCAGCTGCCGTAGAGTGTGGGAAGCACGGTTGCCACACACAGTAGGAGGGGCATCGGCCCCGGCCTGCTGTCGGAATAGACCTTGTGGCTTAGCTGCAGCAGATGATGCCAGGCCGCGCCTTTGCGCGCTTCGGGCCATGCACTCCCTCGGGTGAGGTGCATCCTAGTCCACAACGCTGCTCGTACGAGCCGGCTGCCTCTGAGCAGGTGGTGTGACGTGTCCTTGCAACCGCGCACCGAGGGAGTGCAAGAGCGGCACCGTCAGCTCAGTTGCCGCCCTGTGCCTCATCTACGGTATCAACGAATCGTTGCCCCGTCGTGCTATCCCGTCATGCTGCCTGCGCGCAGGACACCCGCCCGGGCGAGCAGTCCTGCCTGGCCTCCGCCGCACCCGACGTGCGCGCCCCCTGCGCCCGCAACACCCTCATCCTCACCAAGTACGTGGCCCCAAAGAGTAACGCCTCCGTACTTGACCCGGAGTACGACGACGACGTACTGCACTACGGGCAAAAGGTACGGACCCCGACAACGCGGCGCAGGCGGGCGGGCGAAAGGGTGACGTAATGGCGACCTCAAATATCTGTATACGTCGCGTGGTGCCCATCCTTTGCCGTCGCGCCCATGCTGTTTCGGAGTTACATCTGGTAAGCTGTGCAAGACAGGATCGCATGCGTGCCTTTCTGCTCCCATGGCCTGGCCAAGATGGCAACTTCCCGCGTGCTACCACGTGCTGCCCCAGCTACCTCCCGCGCAACACACGCAATCCACACCTTTGTGGCGCCTGGCCCCGTCTCCCGCCCTCCCCCTCCCTCCCTAGGTGCGGGTGGTGCTGTACCCCTCCGCCTACGGCCCCCAGTCGGACGTGACCTCTGCGGGCGGCCCGCGGCCGCTGTGCCTGTTCTCCAAGCCCATCTCCACCACCCACGCCGCCAAGTACTCCCGGCAGCAGCTGGTGGGATTCACGTACCGCGCAGACAGCTACGACTGCGTGTGGCAGGTGAGGGTCGGGGCACCGTGGACGCGTGGGGTGGGGGTGGGGGCACCGTGGGGCGCTTTACCGTATGCTCATGAAACAGCCGGCGCCCTTGGCTCCTCTCGCCGTATAGTTTTGGAGAAACCAGGCTTGGGTAGAACACCCGTTGGGGGCGCCAAAATAGTCGTGTGCACATGGCTGGGATATGGCCTGCATTGTGGGAAACTTCAGGCAGGGGAGGGGAGGCGCACCCTGACCACTGCCTCCGGGCAGGCGAACACCACCGCTGATCCTGGGGCCAGATGAGGGTACCTGCACCCCAGACCCAGCTGGTCTCCGCCCCGGAAGCACATTCCGCAAAGCGCCCTCGCATCATCATATAGCTCTGACGGTCTCTCCCCGCCCACGTGTAGGTAGTGACCCCTGAACCCGCCATGCGCGCCGCGTCCGAGGGCGTGGAGGTGGCGGTGGGGGCTCCCCTGCTGCTGGTGCACTGCGCCACGCAGAAGCCCCTGTGCGTGGAGGCGGCCAAGGTGCCCACAGACTACGGCATAGAGCTGGAGGTGGGGCGGGCAGGGGCACGGGCAACGGGCATGGGTACCCTAAGATTACTGGCACCGGTACGGTTACGGGCGCCGGACTTCAGGGGGCTTTGAGGGGTGAAGCATTGGGGGGAGGGGTCTGCGTGGTCGCAGGTGTTGGGGATCGTGGCTTCAGTGGGACGGTGCAGGATACGGTAACGCAGACGGTACGGCGGCAATACGCTTTAGGGTGCTTTCTGGGTTTGTGCGGGGGAGCTCCTTGCCCTCGTGCACCGCATGCTCGCTTGCGGCTTGGCGTGCATGGCGCTCTGCACCCCAAGCCTCCCTCTTGTGGCGGACTCCCGCATCCGCATGCGTGCGGGGTTCTTTCAGCTGCCCTGCCCGAATGTGGGTTGCCCTTCCGAAGGCGGAATCTGTGCGTGTCCTGTGCGCGCAGGTGTCGGCCCGGTCAGCCATGAACAATGGACTCAAGCTGGCGTGCGAGCAGGCAACGATGGCAAGTTCCGAGGGTTGACTCACCCCGTGCCACAGCTTCATAGCGACTGCGTGAAGAAGGACCAAAGCAGCCGTGCATTCTACCACGTGGGCAGGGGCCGGCATCATGCCTGGCAGTCAATACCATGTTACAGCGACATGAGCTCCGCAGTACGCGCCCGCCACTGAGATTTCTGCACTGCATTGGCTGGGCGCATGAACGCACTGCTTAACTTCTCTAACACGCCAAGAGGAGTCACGTGATCCCACCTCAGCCCCGTCCCAACCGTTCGTGGGCCCTGACGAGGACTCATCCTCAACGCAAACACGCCCCTTGCCCCCAGGGTGTGCTCAAGGGCTTCCTGCCCAAGGGCGAGCAGTCAGACAACCACTGGGTGTTCGTGGGAGGGAGCAGGGTGGCGCAGCTGCCGCAGCCCAGGTGCGCATAGCCGCCGGCAGCTAAATAGGCCGGACCGCGGACACATCCATACCGTACATCATTCTTTCCTTCCCCGTGTGCCTCGTGCGCCAAATCAGCTGTCAGGGGTGTGGCTGGCCTTATCGCACCCGCACCCGCCCATCAGAGCTCATGTCCAGCGGCCCTGCAAACAAGCTTCACATGTTCCGTCACAGTTCGCCGTTTCACATGGGCCCAAAGTGCCGTACACATGCCTACTGCTGTGTAATGATCCTCGTGCTGTGTGCGTTTTGGCCCCCAGCAACGAGGCCCAGGCTTCCGCGTCCATGTACGTGGAGGGCCTGGTGACTGAGCTGGCGGGCAGGGGGCAGGGGGCGCTGAGCCTGCTGGAGCGCAAGCTGGTGACGCTGGAGAGCAGCAGCAGCAGCCTCACAGTGCCAGGTGGGGGGCGCGTGCGGGTGTGCTCATACGGGTGTATTGGTACGGGTGTGCTCGTATGGGTGTGCCCGTACGGTTGCTGGGCCGCGTGGGTGCGGGGGTGCCTGGCAGGGCAGCAGGCGTGCCGGTAGCCTGACCGCAGCTCGGTGCCGGCCTTTGGGTGCGGATGCAATAACCACGCTGGGATCATGGATGGCTGCGTTTGAGTCCAGTTAAAAACCAAGCCGTGCCGTTGTGGGCGGAACCTGGTCTTAATGGATGTGTCTGGCACGTCCTAGGATGTCTGCGTGGTACGATGGCATGACCCGAAGGACCCTTGTGGATAAGCACACTGGACAGCCCTGCTTTGTCTGCATCATCAAGCTACCCTGCATGCGCCAATGCGGCAACGAGTAACTGCAGGCTTACCTGCCGTACAGCTTGTGCTGGCTGTGCACCACGGCATTCCTCACATAGGGGCCAGCCTGAACGAAAGCCGTGCCTTACTTGTCGCGTATACATGCTCTCTGTTCCCCGCAGAGTTCAAACTCATCCTGCGGCAGCTGGGCAGCGTGATGCCGGACGACGGCGTGGCGGCGCTGGCGGCGCGCTTCAGCACGGGGCGGGCGGGGCAGATCGACTGCGGGGAGCTGCGGAGGGCGCTCAGAGGGGCCATGGGC
This sequence comes from Chlamydomonas sp. KOR1, assembly GCA_036984285.1. Lineage (NCBI taxonomy): Eukaryota > Viridiplantae > Chlorophyta > Chlorophyceae > Chlamydomonadales > Chlamydomonadaceae > Chlamydomonas > Chlamydomonas sp. KOR1. Next base: position 444,688 of record BQMZ01000176.1, on the reverse strand, counting down.
GCGGGGACGGGCGCGTAGGGAGGTGCGGGACGGTGCGGTTTTGCACCTGTAGGACTACATAGTCCGGGAGGACGGGGCATCGCGGGACGGGGCCTAGTTATGTTTTGCTAGGACCGACGGTTGACGGAAGGACGAGCAAGAGGATGATGGGGTGGTCGGAGTCGGGGCCAGTCTGTCTGGGGACCCCGGGGTGGTAGCGGTCAGGGGCGGGCAAGAGTGCGCTGGTAAGGCGGGGGAGGACCTGCGCTTGGTACAGGGTACTCGAGGATTGGAGCAGCAGGCATGCACGCTGGTGTGGAGGTGCGGACGTACGTGGAAGCTGCCGAGCTGCCGAGCTCCGAGACGGGGCAGGCAGGTGCAGGGGGCTGGGTCAGTGGTCTGCATGAGGGTCTTGTACGTAAGGGCCATCACGCTGTTCGTGGGCGCCAGGGACCCTCCCCTCTTGGGCGCTGTGCTGCATGCCTGAGCTTGGCCTTGTGGTGTGCGGGCAGTGCGGCCTTGCTGAGTTGAATGTGACCACCACGAAGAAAGTCTGGTTGCGGGCCGTGGCATGTAATCAGGCTAACAGTTTTGCAAATCAAGCTTCCAGTGCTCAAGTGCTGCAACCCAGAGGCTGCGCAGGAAACCGCACAGCCGAGCCAGCCGAGCACATTACTCTGCTGGCCCGCAGGTGTGCGAACCTAGAATACGGAGGCAGGACCCAGGATCGGTGTATTCCCGCCTGCTTCATTCTGACGCAGCTGGGTTGATTGTCAGCTAACCGGTAACGGCATACCAACAGCGTGCCGACAGGCATTACGAAACCTACGCCGTAGGAGGTCTGGCTGGGCCTGGCGTCACGACAGCAGCGCACAACACAATGAAGGACAGGCCTGCCTTCAGCACGATGCAGCTGCGAGCTGCCCGTGCACACGCGCAAAACCATATACCGGTATGTACCAGTCTAATACCAAAGCCGTGACGTTGTAGAGCGGAACCTGGTCTTGGCGGAGGGGTAGACATGTCTTTTTGTGTATAAATGGTTCCGCTCTACAACGTCACGGCTTTGGTATTAGACTGGTACATACACAAAAAGACATCTGGTGATGGAGCAGGGGCAACACGTGCAACAGTAACGGTATGCCGGCATGCAATACTTCAACTGAGACGCCAACAATGACACCAACCGCAACCTCTTCTGACCCCTCCTAACGCCGAAGCTGCCCTGCATCTCGGACGGTGCGTTGCCATGCACCTTGTCCGCATCGTAACAACAAGAACAACAATGCAACCGCTACTTCGCATATCAAAGTAGTGCGTCAGGCTATGCACCACGTTTGGCATTAACGGGGGGCGCTCCACGACGCCAAGCACAGCGAGCAGCCCCACAGGTCCGAGGCTATGCAGGCCGCACTTCCATCCGGCACTTAAATCCGATAACATGATGGTGGCATGGCTAGCGGTGAAGGTGGCCGCCGGCATTTGCGCACCAAAAGCAAGCCCGTGTCAAAACCGCCACCAATGCCTCGGCCAACCAGTCGACTGCCTTACTACTGGTACGCGGTGCTCACATGCACCATGCCGTCGACCCTCAGGGCCACCCATCTGCCCTTCAGCACATGTACTACTTGTGATGTCGAACGCACGGCAACTTGCAGCACCGGACGCACATCTTATTGCTGCACGCCATCGACGCCGTTTTGCCGCACCTGCACAGCAGCTGCTGCAACCCCAGCCCCTGCGCCTCCTGCAGCCGCTGCGCCCTCAGCACCCGCTGCTCCTTCCGCCGCTGTGTATTAGCCTCCTGCTGCTCCCTCCGCCGCTTTAGGTGCGCCTCTAACCGCCTGTGCTTCTTCACCCTCGCCGCAACTTCCTTGTCCGCCTGGTACGCAATCCACAGCTTGGCCGTGCAGGTACCCGAACCCGGCTCCCTCAACCCCAGATGATTGTACACACGCTGAACCAGCCCCACCTCTGTGCCCGTGGATGGAAGCCACAGGGTAATGGCAGCTTGCTGCAATAATGATGCAGGACAGTCGTTCGGGTTACGGAACACCTTGCTCCAATCGTTCCACGTGAGCCTGCCGGGCATCCTCAGTAACCGGTCTTGCAACACGAAGCCGAGTTCCGGTATGGGCACAGCTTCCTCCAGCTTCCTCCACGCGCCCGCCGCCGCCACGTGCATCTCACGGCACGCCAAGGACGCATTGGCGATGTCGCGGCTCATCGCATAAGCGCCGTGGTCGGGGTCATAGTACTGTGTGGGCGCGACCAGCAGGAACGAGATGACACGGCTCCACACGTCCTGGGGGGTAGGGCAACGTAGCACAGGTGTTGGCGAGGACAGCTCGGCGGTGGGCACAGGGAAGCAGGAGGTGTGCTCGCAGATGCCCTGCGAATGGTGCGTGGCCTGTAGGGCGTGTTACGCGTCGGCGTTGGGGGCGGCTAGCATTCGGCCCGTGTGGGAGGGGGTGTCACTGCGGCGCTTTAGTGGCAGCGGGCAAACCCCCCACGCACTTACAAACTACCATCCCAACAAAAAGTCAAGACCGCGGCTCCTCACCGTGGGAAGCGACGCGGACTCCTCGGGAGCCACTTCTTGGGCAGCACGGCCGCTGGTCGAAGCCTGGATCTCCTGACGCCCCCGCTCTATTGAACCCTGCTCCCGTGTCTCCGATGCACCCTCATCGGACGATCCGTCGTCGCATAATTTGTCCTGAGGGGTATGCGTCACTCCCAATAAGGGCTTGCTCTCGAGCTCTCGTTGAGGGAAACTTGGCCTGCTGAAGCCGAAACCGACCTTTTCATCAAGAGCCTCCTGCTCCGCAGCAGCAACTTCAAGCTCTTGTGTTGTGCCTGATGGGTGCTTGTGCTGACCTGCTTTGCTCTCTACTCCGTCGCAGCAGTGCTTCGTGTCAACATGCTCGCACTCCTGGCTCAGGCGTGCGGCGCGACGGGGAAGCATGCTGGGACGTTCTGACACAAATACATTATGAAGTTGAGGACTACAGCGTATTAGAAGGGCTTGCTGGCATGCGTCCATTGCAGACACGTTGACGGGGGCCGGCAGGCCCCCTTTAGTACCGAGCGTGGCATCGGATTGCATCCATGCATTCCCGTATGCAAGTACTCCTCTTGGAGGACGGGAAAGCTCTATGTTCTATGCGCCTTCAAGCTGAAGGTGATGGGCCTACATCAGTTGACAACACATGCGGGTTAAGTCCTTTCTGGCCCCTTCAAGTCTGTAGCGGTTCACGCCGGGAAATGCGCCAAGTTGCCACTCCTTACAGCCACGTGCTCCAGGCCGCCCAGGGAAGGCCCCGTGGCCCCATGGTCGTCTGAACCCACAGCGCACCTTCGGCCATGATGATCGTCGACATGCCAAGGCAACAGCATGGAACCACGCTGTGTCACATTGCAACCATGTCTGCCGGGCGAACGCAGAGCACGTGGCACGCGCACTGCCTAAGAAGCTGGACGAACCTGCTACCGGTATCCCTAAGCCGCATTCTGCTACACACATGAACTCCTGAGCTGTCTTACGTGATCACCTGTGCACGCTATCACACACATGGCCGAGCATGGCCCAATGCTTGTAAGGCAAACTCCCCACACCTGATGGAAACGAGAACACATTCTTTATGGTCAGATCGTGGAAACGCTGCAACACGTGCATGCATGCATTTTCGTTGCCTCTGAATGCGGATGACGGTGCCCACCTGCCTAACCACAGCGCCATGACCTACCCGCCGCCCCTGGTTATCACCCATTCTGCTCACTGCATACACGTTCCTGTCACGCCTCAGTAGATATAAACATTATGATACAGGGTGCGTACTTGTGCAAGAAACATTGCCATACAGGAGCGTACAGGAGCGCAGTCAGCGTCGTACGGCAACCAAGGCATATGGCATATTACCCGAACCTTCCAAGCACCCTCAATACAAGTGCAGTGTGCCCTGACATTGGTACCGCTTAACGAGGAAGTCGAAGTCGTGCATGCAGTTGCGACAGCGCCGACCCAGCGGTGCCAGGCTGAAAGCATTCTCAACCGCTGGCCAACGTTGAGTGCCATGGCCCCTGCCGTGCACCTCACCGCTTCTTGTGCCGGGCGCACGGCCCCTGGCAGCACTTGCCGCACTTTTTCGTACTGCACGCAGCGGATGTCATATTCCCGCACGCGCACATCAGCCCCTGCTGCTGCAACTCCCGTTTCCGCTGCGCCTGCATCTCCTTTCTCCGCTGCTCCGCCTCCTTCTGCCTCTGCTCCCATTCCCACGCCCAAGCCTCTCTCTTGTCCGCCCGGAACGCCACCCACAGCTTGGCCGTCGCCCCGATCGGCTCTTTCAAGCCGATCTCCTTGTACACACGCACCACGAGCTCCGCCTTTGTGCCCGAGACCCGAAGCCCCAAAGCCTTGGCAGCTTTTTTCAGCAGCGGCACGACGCAACCATTTGGGTTGCGGAACACCTTGTCCCACTCCTCCCACGTCATGCCCCCTGACAGCGACCACAGCCCGTACGGTACCCCGCTGCATGTCGAGGGCCCAGCTTCCTCCAGCTGCCTCCACGCGCCCGCCGCTGCCACGTGCATGTCGCGGCACGCCCGGGACGCGCTGGCGATGTCGCGGCTGATGGCCGCAGCGCCGCGGTGGGGGTCGCGGCACGTGGATGCGGCGAGGAAGGAGAAGACACGGCTCCACACGTCCTGGGGGGTAGGGCAGTGGTGGATGGGATGATGGTGGGTGTGGGTATGAACAGTTGGGCCGTGTAGTATCATGCTCCAGGACCTGGCAGGGACATGGTGGTGGTGCCGCACAGCTGCTGTTGGCATGAGTACAGTTCTGCACAGGCGCATCTCTGCAACTGCACCACGTGTTTCATGAAAGGTGAAGCGGCGCCGCTAGATTACGGCATGCAAGAGCAAGAGCGTACCACTGGCATGTAATCTTACGGGCGGCAGGGGCGAGGACCCATGGTGCGCTGCCCTGGGGACCTTGGCGACGAAGGCTCCGACCACAGCGCGTGCCTCCTCCTTGGCCGCTAGGGCCCCCACTAGCCGGCTTTCCCGCCGCAGCTCCCTCCAAGAGCAGTGTATTTGCGATTCCTCCTGCGATAATGTGCCAGTACAGTTACATGCCCCCTGTTCCCCTGGTAATGGCTGTGTCCCTTGTCAGTCATCTCGCTTTCTGTTCACCGACCTCAACTGCGCGCTCCGCAACCCCTGTCGCAGCCGTTCCTTGAGTAACTATCACCGTCGCAGCGCGTTCTTCCGCTTGGATCTCCGTTGTTTCAACGCAGCGCTTGCCATCTTGCTGGATGAGACGCGGAGAACGACGTGGAAGCATTTTGCGCACAAGTCTGATACTTTCATTCAAATATGAACTGTTAAGGATGAGCAAGGAAGTGATACCACAACTGATTGGGTTCGTGCTGCACATGTTGGAATAGGATCTCCCCTGGCAAGACGCTCACGTCACTGGGCCTGCTGCACTTCCCTCACGGCGAACACATGGGACCTACAACACAGAATGCCTGCGGTTGCGTGACCCAGTGGAAGGGGGCACGTACCAGTTCCCTAAGAGGGCAGCCCGTGCCTGGGGAGCACCTGCGGGTTGCCACAGCCAGACCTTTCCCCTCGACAGGGCGGGCTCCCCTGGCCCCCACCTGTTCCACGTGCAGCAACGCCACAACGGGACGCCACAATGGGACGCAGCGGTCACGTATGATGTCTGCTATGTACGACACCGATACGTTATAGACTACACGGACAACGCCTCCTTGTAGCCAGGTAGCATTTAAAGCACGAGGACAGGCTAGGCTACTTTGATACTATCAGTGTTCAACGTGGGCAGTCACCGCATGGCCAACGCAAACAGAAGCCCGTGCGCTGGACCGACGGCTTCACAGACGTGCTGCGTCTACCACGCCAGACTCTGGCATGTCGCCGGCCCTAGTCCCTCCTCCCATACCAAGGAAAACCTCCCTTGCACTCCCTAGGATATCAGGATCACAGTGACACATGAGCTGGTGAGGGCTGTGCCGACGTGGTTCAGCTAAAGGACACCCCTGACTACCATGCAGGAGGGGCACGTGCACAACCCCGTTCACTGTGGCACCAAACGCTCTTATGCACCAGACGCAGAACTGTACTGGTACGCGACCGTAGAGTTGCAGCCGATGGTGGGCCTGTGGGTATGGCAGCATGCTACGCGCGGCGAACAAACGTCTCCCAAACTTGTCACGCCACCTGGGGTACTTTTGCTCCATCAACGACGGCGCCCAGCAGCAGCTCGTGAGCTGTGTGCCGCCCCTCAGGGTACCCCAAAGTCCCTCCGAGTCGTCAGCAGGCTGCTACCCCCACCCGCACCACACGTTCACCGGTTGTGCCGCGCACACGGCCCCCTGCAGCACTTGCCGCACTGGCGGCTGAAGCACGCCAGCGACGCCGTGTTGCCACAGAGGCACTTGACCTGCTGGCCGTGGTGAGGCTGCTGCATCCCACCACCCCACACCATGCCCTCCGCCCGCTCCAGCTCCCACCGCGCCTCCTGCTCTTGCCACCTCCGCGCCTGCTCCTCCAGCATCGCCCGCTGCTGCGCCCACCTGCGGTCCGCCTCCTCCTTCCGCTTCAGCGCCCACTCCCTCATCTTAGTCCTCTCCTTGTCCACCTGGCACGCAATCCACAGCCTGGCCGGCGCCCCCACCGGCTCCTTCATCCCCAGCGCCTCGAACACACGCAGCACCAGCTCCGCCTTGGCACCTGTGACCGGTGCCTTGAGCGTCCTGGCAGCCTTCTTCAGCGTCAGTACAAGGCAGCCATTTGGGTTGCGGAGCACCTTGTCCCAGTCATCCCACGTCAGGCTGCCGGGCAGCCAAGCAGCGTGTGCAAAGCTTTCCGGGGGGTCGGCCGGTGTGGGTGCAGCTTCCGCCAGCTGCCTCCACGCGCCCGCCGCTGCCGCGTGCATGTCACGGCACGCCAGGGACGCGTGGGCGATGTCGCGGCTGACGGCCACGAGGCCACGGAAGGTGGCGGGGTCCTGGGATGCGACCAGGAAGGAGAAGACACGGCCCCACACGTCCTGGGGGGTAGGGCAGGGGAGGCGGGTAGGAGCAGCAGGCTGGAACTAGCGCTACGTGGGACCGGACCAGCGCAAGTATTGTAACGGCAGCAGTGAAAGCGGACCCCGTTGCCCCTGATAGCTACACGGGCTTGAAAGGATGAAGACAGCTTAACCACCTGGCCCACCGTTCTTCGCAATCACCACTCCTGGCAACACGTGTCAGTGTCGTACCAATGTTGCACCCGCGTCCATGCCATTTGACTCCGGAGTAAAATTAAGGGATTACAAGCTGGAGCGCAGTTGACTACCTGCGGCGCAGCCAGCACCCTACCGGCGGGAGCGGCGTGGAGCCGTGGTGCACCACGCCCTGCGCCTTGGCTGCAAAGCCGCTGACCACCGCGCGCGCGGCCTCCGCCGCTTGGCGCTTGCGCTGCCGCGCCTCCTCCGCCCTCTGCTCCTTCAGTTCCTCCGCGTGCTCAGCCTCGTACTTCTTGCGGGCGGCCTTCTGCTCGGCCAGCGCCTTGACCTGAAAAGCATAGGATGGGAAGGCGCAGGCAGGGGAGGAAAACGAGGTAGGGCCGGAGCGAATGGACGTTAGCAGGGTGCAGCTGTGGGAGCTGGTACCCGTGTTGGCGCGTGAGCGTTCACGTGGGCTGGGACGGGTGGACGTGCACGGTTCCACTGCTGTGAATAAATTAAGGTTGCCACTCCGCAGCGTGCACATGGCTGGTGCTTGATGCTAGTCCTGGCGAGCGAACCCGACATCCGGTACCAAGCTAACACGCAGCACCCGGGGTTCCTGAAGGTTGCAGGGGCAAGACGGCCCACGGTGGCCTTGCTCGTTGGACACATGCGTGCAGGCCATGGTCGCCTGACTTGCAGCTAGTAGGTTCGCACATGTATAGCAAAGCATCGGCCATTATCTGACGAGCCTCCCGGGTGAGCGGCTGTACATCTGCAGCTCTGACACGTGGAGACCGGAACCTAGGGATCACTGACCTCGTGCTCCAGGTACAGCTTCATCGGTGCGCCGTAATAGTGCGGGTTGGGGGCCGACTCGTAGCTCAAGGCCTCCAAGTCGCGATCAGTCAGGCCATGGTCCCTGATAAGGGCCATGAGTAGCATGTAGTGAGCCAGCCATGTCCCATGTGTCAGGGCAGGGGGCTTGCTGGTGCATGGGTGCGTCCGCTGTGACTGTGGTTAGCAGGTAGTGCCTGTGTGCAACACGCTTGCGCACTTGCGGCTGCGGATACGGGCGCTCACCAACTACGCAACTGGCTTTGCTAGTGTTCAGTATGGCCGAGGGTGGACAGGGCCGTGCACTAACCTTTTGGCCCACGAGGCGCAAATGCGCTTCGTGGGTGGCTTCTTCTCCTTCTCCTTCTTCGCCCTCTTCTTCTTAGGCCTTACGTCAGTACCACCTGAGCTCGCTTGCAGCTCGCCCTTATCTGAAGGCGGCTCGGTTACTTCGCTTTTTGCCGGCTGTTCAGCAGCGGCCTTTTGAACACTTTCCGGCTTGGTGACGACAGCCGGCACCTCTCGGCGCTTCTCTTGCTTAGGTATAATATCATCCTCTCCTTCGCTTTCCGTTTCGTCACGATAGCGCTTCCTGGTCCCGCCCTCGGCTTTCTGGCTAAGCCGCGCTGAGCGACGAGTGGACATCTTATTGTTGCGTTGCAAGGAATGTGCAAAGTTGCAACTACGTCAAATATATCGACAAGCTGTGTTGACCCGTGCACCCGTCAGATCGCCGTGAGCTACTGCCTGTGCCGTGCGTGCTGACATGCCTCTTGCATGCATGGAAGGCCGTTTCAGGGTGAGCACGACCCCACCACCTCCGGTTGACTTGCGGAGTACATTGATAGTTGCTAGATCGTGCTAGGCGTGGGCGAGCGTGGGCCGCGGCGCCGCCACGGCCTGCGCTGTGGGCATGCCACCAGCATAACGGGGCCTCGGACACCCCGTGAGGTTGGCGTAAGCGGGTGGCCTGAGCGCTGACCACGCAAGCAGGTCTTGCCCAGATGGCAGATCACGAGATCAGTCCACAAGTATGGGCACGCCGTCCCACGGAGGCTATGTATGTGCTGTATGGTAAACTGACCACGTCAGGACCAGGGGGGTCCCCAGGTCAGGACCACGCCTGGTATGCCTGCTGCTCCAAACCCACGAAACAATCAGGGAGCCTTCCAAGATATAGATAGCGTATCTTGCCCCGCATTGCTGGACATGGCATGTTTGCGCAGCGCAGCACAATGACGGTAACCAGCTGTAGCGCACTGTTTTGGCAAGAGCCTGGGAGGAGATGCATGGCACCAGGGGCCCCCTCCCAGCATGGCACCCCTCACGCACCCAAACGGTTACGCCCAAGGCGTAAGCACTACCCCTGGAACTGTCTCTCATCAGTTGCTTTATGTATGGCACACATGGGTGTGGGGCACGTCGGGGCTTCAGGCGGAGCTGTGAGCTCTCGCCCGTATCCTGATGCGGCGCACCGCCCTGCCAGCTGCACATATGTTTGCACGATGATACAAGCCCGGTCTGCGACTGACCCTGCAGGGTAATATCTTGTCAGTATAGTCGCTGAATAAGGCAGTACCGCTGGTCATACGGTGCCTCAGCGTAGCCGGGGGCTTCACTCGAAGTACCCTCCACGCTCATCGGGCGTAGTGTCGGAGGCCAACACCTTCGCGGCAGTCAAACGTATAACGCTAAATAACAATCAAGAGGAGACATCACCTAAGCAGATAAACTTTATTGCCGCTGTCCACGCAACACAAGAGGATGGTCCAGTTAGAGCCAAACCTGACGCTGGTGCTAAAGCACCTAGCTACATGTGGAGCAGTAGTATCTGCAGAACAGCAGGTACTGAGCACCGCTATTAATGCGTCACTCTTGCTACAAGTATAGAGCACCATTTCACAAGTGCCGCGGTCTCGCATACAGGCCGCTCTCGACCATTCTATTCCTATCAAGCGGATTGAAGCCGGACTAAAAACGCTGGTGCTGTGGGGGAGAATAACAGCGCTGAACGGCAAGGTGCGCTTCCTGCACAGCCGAGACCGTGTGCACCTGCACGCAGCCTAGGGCCGTCTCAGCAACCGTCGGACGCTTTGCTGTGTGTAGGACTACCTGGTCGCGGAGGGGTACAACACAGCAACCTGTAAAGCGGGCGTGGTGACGTACGAGACCAAGTACTTCTACAGCCAGGACGGTGCGCGTTGGAGCGACCTGCAGCCCGTGGACTCGGAGACTGTGAAGCGGGCGGGGCGCATCAAGGGGCAGCTCAGCGGGGACCCAGCCAAGAACTACGAGCTGGAGGAGAAGGACCTCAACGCACCTCCGCCTGGGGAGGACGAGGAGGAGAAGAAGCTGGTGTTCCAAATACCTGAGCTGTCTGTGCTGCGGTACCGGGTGGACAGCATCGTGTCAGCAACTTCCATCATCCCCACGGTAGGCGCTGCGCACTGCTGCGGGGCCGGGTTTCACCTAGGGTCCGGCCCTCGGAGTCATGGGAAGTTGGAGGACCGTGGAAGACATGTGCTGACCACTCCGTGCTCGTCGTAAAGGAGCTGCAGCACACTGGGTGTTAGGTTGCACACGTACCCGTGTCCTTGGGGAAAGGACCGCGTGAAACGGGGGTTGCAACTGGTCCAGGACCACCCCAAGTGCGCCAATGCTCGCGCTAGCTGACACTGCATCGTCCGTGGGCCTGTGCGGGTCAACGTGTGCAAGGGTCAGCCCACTGGGCGGCTAGCACAGCCCAGGACAAGTGAACAAGCACAATCCTGGGCCCCCACCACAGGCAACCCTCGCCGTAATGCCAGCCACCATATGTATTTTGCCAAGCCACCATATGTGTGTGTCACGCGCTGCACAGCGCCCAGCTGGCCCTGCCGATTAGCACCCCCTCCCATGCCTGCTCCCCTGCCCCGTCACAGAACTCGACGGTGCTCAACGCCGCCAACCAGGCCGTCCCCAACCGCCTGTTCGCGGGCTGCCAGTACCCGGAGAAGCTGGAGAGCTACGCGCACCGCACGGCGGCGCCCGGCAGCGGCGTGACGCTGTCGGCGGACTTGCGCGGCACGTGGTGCGTGCACTACGACGCGTTCAAGGGCATCGCGCAGGTGGGGCGGGGGACGCGAGGCGGGTAAGGCGCAGTTGATGGTCGGAGGACGCTTCAGGCCGTTTCCTACGGGTGTAAGGCAGTGTTGGATTGGTTGGTGGGGGTGAGTCATGCACGTGGAACAGGGACGGCTTGTGGCCCAAACGGGTGATGACGGGGAAAGGATAACCCTTGCGGACTGACCCACAACCACGCTGGCATGGCTCGTGGCTGAATGGACTGGACCACAGCGGAATCCGAAGCTGCAAACACGCTGCAGGTCTAAGGCATGGGGGCGAGAGCCCCGGCGCCTTTCGTCACAGAGTGCATGCACCCCCTATCCGCTGACGTGCCGCGCGCAACTTGTCCCTGCCCCACGCATTGTCCCTCTCGCCCCCGCCAGCTGCGCTCTTTGCTGTGGCCCGGCTACTTCTTCTACTACGCCGCGAACGAGCTGACGTGGGGCAGCATGTACATCGGGGACGGCCTGCGCAACAACGACCTCATCTTCATGCTCTAGGCGTCCGTGGCAGCGGCACGGTGGTAGTCAAGGGCTCGGCTGCGTTTGGAAGTGGCGGCAGCGGAGGTACGCGGAGCTGGGGGTATAGCGAGAAGGGCTGACGTGTGTATGGCAAGCACGTGGCATGGAGGACAGGGCGTGCTTTGGGTAGATGGCACGCCGAAGACGCGCAGAGGCACTGGCGGCGTCGCTGCTGAGCCCTCACTGCTGCTAGTCGAAGGCAGGTGTGGTGCTGCCCTCCAGGCGGCATGACATGGGAGGCCTTCGGATGAGAATACTGCGGGGAAGGTCTGGCGCAAGCAAAATGTATGGAAGCGGCGTGTTGACCGTGGAAGGCTGTACGCGGAATCCTGTCCTGCGGTGGATGCACAGATAACGTGCCGGTCGGCTGGTCAGGTGCATAATTGTTTCTGATGCTGCGTCTAACGTGCGTTGCTCAAGGTGGTGTCGAGTCTTACGCTCAGGATGAGACTTGCGCCGAAAGGTACATGATCGTCACATTGATCTGCATGGCAACGGTAACTGACGTGACGCAGGACGACCCACGAAGACGACCCATGTATCGTGTGTCTTATATCGGTACCCGGTCTTGCCCGCTGTCACCCAATCACCGACTTCCGCCAGAGCCGGACTGCACAAGACACAGATACGGATCCCAGAAGTGGATGTTCTTGATTGCTGCAATGTGTGGGGTCAGGGACAGCACTGCACGACCAAGGGGCTCTTCTCGATAACCTTACATTAGGGTAAGGAAGCTCCGGTCCACGAACATGCCAGTACTGGTCAAAATGCCGACGCGGACACGAAGCTACAGCAACGCCAACACACTGTACACGGTGTTGACGTGCCGATTACCCACACTGCTGCTGTCTTCTCTGCACGCCGCTGTCGTGGCGGCCCCCTTTTGGGCACCTACCACCATCTCACATACACACGGCTATTGATACACGGAGACCCCACCCCGTCTTCCGAAAGACCTCCACACCGTCCATGCCGCACGTGCCTAAAGCACAGCACAGCTCCTCCAGTCGCCGCTGAACTCGCTGCGCTACGCAGTCCCCCATCAAGCTGAAATGTGGACAAATCAGGCTAGATGTCCATGGCGAGTGCGAAGCGCTTAGATGCGAGCGCGGACGGAGCCACCCTTGCCGTTCTCGCCGCTGGTCTGGGGGCCCTTGGTGATGGGCAGGTCGGCGTCCTTGGCGCCCTTCAGGCCGAAGGTGGCAATGGCGCCAACGCCGACTGCATGGAATAAGGGCAAGCAGGAGGCCTGAGTTCCTGCCATGTCCTCACGTGTGCGTTCGGTGGCGTGTAATTCAATTACGGGCAGTGGTCACCGTGTGTGTGTATGTCAGCAGACCTAGCAAACAGCCAGATGCAACCACCCGGCCCCACCCCCATCTCGACCCTGACTGACGCGTACAAGCCAGAGCGTGAGTGGAGACACGTGTGCCCATACTCACACAGGGCAATGAAGCCGCGCAGGGCCTCACGGCGGGTCAGGAACTCAGCCGACTGGCTGAAGAACTTGTTCTGCAGGTCAGGGTAGCGCTTCTTGTCCTCCTGGCCGTACATGTCCCACGAGCCGGTGGTGTTCTCCAGGTCCTGCGAGCCGTGCCGAGGGACCGCGCAAGCCTCAGCCATCGGCACACCCGCACCCTGAAAGCTGCTGACTGTATAAAATAGCATTGCCCAAAGAGACCGCTGAGATTTTAACGATGACATGTACACTTCAACTGCTGGGCACTGGCTGCTCCGGCTGAGCCACGCACTCGGCCATCACAAGTCCTGATAGGCCTCCAAATCGCCGCCTAATGCTGCTGCGAGACCTCATTCTGCTGCTCGCAGAGATTGCATTCCGTGCGCACCTGCAGGTCGAAGTAGCGGGACTGCTCGCCATACTTGGCGCGCACGGTCACCGCCCTGCATTCGGGAGGCGTTCAGCGTAAATTAGCTGCTGTGATTCCGTTGAAGAAGTTTGACCAGAGTACATGTGAAAATAAATTTTCAGCTAACGCACTTGCGGGCAGCGACGCGGGGGCGCTGAGCGGCGACGCGAGCGCCGAGGACGGGGCGCTGAGCAATGCAGGCCATCGTTACAGGACGAGGGGTTGTGAGAAAGTGAAAGTGTTGAGTGAGCTCGCTGCACAACAAGCAGGCCATGTGCGCTGCGGGAGGTTCACTTGCACCCCCGATCGCGAGATCGTCGGCGGCCTTCCTGGAGCCTTCATGCGGCAGTTTGGCACCTCTGAATGGCAGCAACACACAATACAACAGTAAACTTAATGCTACTAAGCCTGTAAAACTGCCGTCTGAGTAGTGGCAGCAGCAGAACTTGGCCGTTTGTAATCTCCTACAGCTGCGGCCAGGCTGCGATTGCAAACTGCAGACGTTCATTGTTCTTGTCCACATCTGGATTGACGCCCCTTAGGCTTGCTCCACGTTCCAATATGCCAGTGTGCTGTACTGTAGCGGGCTGGGGAGTACAGCGGCAAGGGAGGACCCCTGTGTGCTGCTGGGTCCCAAGGGCCCTTCCATTCCGGAGGATGTCAGCGTGTCGTGGGTACTCCCTCTGCACAGGAGCCTGCCACGTGGCTTGGTTGGCAATGTGACGCAGCTTACACGCCCGTGATTGCAGCCGCGAGCCTGGTCCTCCCCTGTGAGGTGGCAACCCCTGTGGTTCCCTGATCCTAGGCATGCATGATCTGCCTCCTTGCTTACGCCGCTTACGTGCAGCAGCACACGCGTTGCCAAGGGCCTGGGGTGCATGCCGGCTGCTTATGCACAACAATGGATTACGGGGGCTCAGGTTGACAGCAGGGGACTGCTGGTACCCTGACCCCTTCTGATGGCATTTTGTGTTGCTGTCCAGCTGGTGGTCGTGGTGCGTGGTGGTCAGCGTGGTGGTGGGGGGATTCTGCATCCCAGTCCTGCACCTGTGAACTGTGCCCGGGAGTGCGTGGCGCAGTATGACAGGTCCTCTTTCCTGCCAAACAGCCAAAATTGTGGGTCGGGGATGGCCGCTTGGACCTGGCGTGCAGGCCTGGGGGCGTGAGCTTCACATATTCCATCCCTGTGGGGCTTCACTCCGATCCCCTGGGGCGCAGGGTTAGTATCGTACATAGGACCGCGGGTTGTTGGCTGCTGGTGGTTCGAGGTTGCCGTGGGGCTGGCCCCTTGTCAGCCCCTCGCGGCTGGCCGTCTGCGCTGTGGCTCCGCCTGGCTCCGCAAGCACTTTGAATGGCCGCTACATTCACTTTGTTGCATGCCTCACTCGAGCTCTGTGATCGTTCCCATGATGCAGCAGGAAAGCCGCCGTGCGGCAACTGTGCGTGCGGGGACTTGCGAATCTGTGCAGGCAAGGGCCTTTACCTGCTGAAGTGGGTTCGTGCGACTACGGTATGGGCAAATTCCTGCCGTGCCCTTGTGGAGTTTTCAAGGCAAGGTGCATGCATGGCCGCAGTGCCCATCCTTGGGAAAAACCTCAGTGAACAAGTTGGCAGACACTTCCTTCGGTGCCTTTCCACTCCACCATGAAGCGCATGCCCTTAGGGTGCCGTGCCCCGGCGCGGCTTTCAGTGCTGCTCAGGAATCCTGCCACCTCTGGCATGTCAACGCCTATCGGTAGGTATTGGAGCTGCAATAAGCCAGCCGTACCAGGGGTCCAAGCAGCTAACACTCGGGCACTACGAAGGGAGAGAGAGAGAGCAACCGTGCATGTACTGGTATGGCAGGCGGAGGTTGAATGGGCAGCGGCAGCAGCTGTTGGTGTGCCCCATTCAGTGGGTCTTCAAAAGGTGCAGCGGGACGAAGGTAGCCCACAAGCACCTAGCCAGCGTCTGGCACTCATCGTCGCCGCCGAGGGCTAGCGGGCTTCCCATCTCACGCTCTAGGTGGCACGTGCCAAAGCCATTGGCCGGCCACGTGTCCAAGTGCCACGCGTGTGTTGCCGGACGAGACGTACGAGGGAGCAGCCACGCATGCACGGCAAGGGGCGTGCGCCAGGTTCACTGCAAAGAGGGCCCAGTAAGCCAAATCCAGGCCATATCAATTCATGCTGCAGTTTTCCACGATTCCAGCCTCAGCACCTGCGGCAGTCCCTCCCTCCCTCCGACCGCCGTTCCCGTGGCGACTTCCCCTCGTTTGAATCAGCGCGCTGGAAAACGGGAAGGGGTTCGGGATGGGGCGACCCTGCGTACCAGCATGCCATGCATGCCGCCGCCGGCTTCTGCCGGCATAACATTTGTAACAGCGGTTGGTACCGCGACTGTGTAATACAGGGTGCTCCTTGAGTTGCGGCTCACGCCGTGGAGCATGCCGGCAAGTACCGGCAGCATGTGCAGTGGCAACACCTACAGGCGGGGAAACAGGCCATCAGCGCTGCCAGCTTATACACTGGGAAGCGGAGCTAGCTGCACAATTTCCCGGCGGCAGGAAAGACACGTGGACATGACAGCGGCAACACGCAGTCCATACCATGCAGCATCGCCTGTTACAGTGACTTCAGTGTTGGTGGATGCGGTGCCAGGGGCCGCCGGCTTCGGTTCGTTGACCGACTGAGTGTGTAAGTTCATTCCGCTGTACCAGGCTGTACGCCACCCAGCGCACAGTTACGGTACAGTCGCTTCCTCGCTCCAAAGGCGGGTGTGGGGAGTAGTGCTGTAGAAGGGGTGTGGCGACCCCGGAATTGTCACCTGAGCTCTTACAGCTCACTCAGCTCGGCCATACATCTGGTCCTGCCTACTTAGAGAGATAGCGGCATCGCTGGAGTGGCGCCCAGGCCAGGTGCTCGCAGGGACTCTCGCATCTAAGTGGGGAGGAGTGTAGAAGGGGTGTGGCGACCCCGGAATTGTCACCTGAGCTTTTACAGCTCACTCAGCTCGGCCATACATCGCCACAAGTGCTGCCTGCTGCTGCTAAGCGCCTGACGCCCTGACCTCAGCCCTCCTCCGCAAGGGCGCGTTGGAGACGGTATGCTGCAAGTGCAGCTTGCAAAGCGTCACCACTTCCTCCGAAAGGACCCATTGCAAGCAGACGGCTGGGTGCTTGCGACAGGGGCTAGCGGGTTCTTGTACGGGCAAGCAGACAGGCGGCACCCAGATGGGTGGGTAAGGATTGGTTGCTAGCTCCGCCAGCACCGCCTGCCTTGCATGCTCCTCCTGCTGCAACTGCCCTGGCGGCGTCCATTGTGACGTACCCTTATGGCGCTGCCTGCAATCTCCTACAGCTCGGCCTGAGGCTGCGGCTGGAAGCGGGTGCGCTTAGGGTCGCGGCAGTTGCGGCCGTGGCGGGGCCGCGCAGCAGCTACAAGCCCTGCGGCGGGTGTGCGTGTCACCAGAGGCGGCGGGCCTGGGTGCCGTGGAGTATCAAGGGCAGGGAATGGCGGACGGGATGTGCAAGCAACAGAAGTGGTGGAGAGGAGGGGTAGGTGGTACTGGGGCAAGGAGGCGCAGCTGGTGCGGTGGTGGTGGTGTCACGGCATCTAGCACCTGGCGGGCCAGCAGTGTGGGCGTGTGGCAGCCGTAAGCACGGGCGAGAAGGTTGCCGCGCGTGCGTTTTGGACCTGTATAATCCAAAGCCGTTGGTGGACGGAACTTGGCCGTGGATGCACAGCCAGTGTACGATCTGGCCCAGCACGCTGCCACCATGGTTGGTTCGTTGCCGGGCTTGCCCCTGAACAGGCGGTGCGCCACATACAGCTCGGTACCTGCCCACACCGCCGCTGCTGGCTAGCCACGCCTGGGTGTCCCGCCGTCAACATGGACCCCTCTGCTTTGGCGCTGGCTGTGCATGTCTCGAGTTACATTGGGCCTTGCCGTGCTGGTACGTAGCCGGCCTTTGCACACGCTGCCAGGCAAAGCACCCGGGTTGGCTGGATCCACATGAGCCCTTCCTGGCTGCCGTACAACGAAAGTGTTGCACGGTAGTCCCGACGCCTACAAAGGGTGTGGCGTGCGTCGCTGTTCATGCGTGGCTGCGGTACCGTAGGTGCATTGAAGCGCCTGGCGCGTGGACCAGCACTCCAGGAGTGAATGGCACGGGCAACCTGGATCAACAGGCATACATCTTGCAGAGCTGCACATAGTGGGACTCACCCGCCGTGCTCACCAATATCCGGGGGGCCAGGGTCCGCAAGAGGAACCACCAGGATGCCTGCGGTCAGCTCGGGGGCGCGGGGACTGAGGGGCGAGCGAGGCGCAAGTGCAACGCCTACTCCGTCGCCTGCACAGGGACGATGCGCTAGGTAGGCCACAACGCGCCACGGCAGTGACCGCCATGGCAGTCTCCTGCGCTCAGAAGCTGTCCGTCAAGATACGCTCACCACTTGCGGTGGGTCGTAGCTCTAATTTGGTGCCGTCCAGGTCATGGCGTGGGTTAAGTAGCAGGTGTTTTGAGAAGGGGATCAACACCAAAACCTGTAGGCTTGACGTTCTGCAACAGGCCATATGGCGTTGCCAATTGAATTACAGTAATTATTGGGCGTGATTGGGTGAGTGGTCCGGGACCCCTTTTTGGCGGGTACTCCAGCACGCGCCAGCGTGCGTGCCGCAATGCCCGCAGCCCATGCAGTGTGACACATGGCGCCTGGGCGATTAAGAGGGAATGCAGAGCGCACTACACGCACACAGCGCCATCCTAGTCGTTTTCTACAAAGGGCCTAGATCCCTTCGACGCTCTTCCCGGCCTCCCGGCGCCGTGAACAAATTCCTGCAACCTTGGGTTGCGTAAACACACGCATGTCTTGGTAATATGCATTCAAATCCTCTATCCAACCTAGCAGCATTCCATTTCTAATAGGGGCTATCGCTATATACCCCCGACCTGTTGTTCATCTTTCCGCTTCCGCACCCCCGAAGCCTTATTGGGGCTACGCAGCTACAGCTAGCAGAGAAACGCATAGTTGTCCCTGCTAGCCTCGCTTCCAAGAGGTAGCAGCTATCTACAGCAGCGCCTGTCACAAAAGGCAGGAAAGCGACGGCGCCATGAAGGTACACATCACTAGTGTCAAGGCATACATAATGGGAGGCCATGATCCTCTTGCCGTTGGGGCAGCGCTTGAGTTAGCCGCGGGCAGACACTTACAACCTGCAATACAAGTGACACAGTGGCACAGCTGCAGCAATCAAGTGTCCTGAATTCGCTCCAAGCCAAAGAGACATGCAACCAAGGCCCGGCACGCTGCACCGCAGGCTCTGTGCTGTCGTCGGCGGTCTGGCAGGAGGCAAGGTGGAGGGGCTGAAACCGGCCAAGCGCGCTGTCCCAACAGGGCCGGTGTTCGTCTCCCTGGATCTCCTCATCATTTCCTTAAACACGTGCTAGTCATCCGCGCTGGGTGCAGACCCGCTGGCGCTATCCAGCCAGGTAGGAGGAGCAGGGGATCGTTCCGTCGCTTTTTCTGCCGGCAGCATATCACGTCGAGCTTGGGGACTTTACCTGTAAGATCGATGTGTTCTATATTCCTTGAGCAATGATGCAGCTGGCATGCAGTACGCTACAGACCACGTTAAGAGCTATCGTCGCTGGGTGTTTTGAAGTTCCCCCGTGGCTCCCCGGCCCTGTGACAGGTTGCCTTGCGCTGGGCTGTACCAATCGTTCGTCACCTCCTGCTGCACAGATCCAGGGCGTGGTACTGCTGGTGGGTGGACGGTGCCGTTGGCAGGATGTGCCTGCCTGTTGGCTGACTGCAAGGGAGACTCCCGGCCGTTACGCACAGCACGTTTCACACGTGGCACAGGAGTACACATGGCAAAGAACGCAAGTGTCTTACACAGTGCACTTTCCACACGGAGGAAATGATAAAGAATTGTCTTGGTCTTTGACGCCAGTTGCGTCTTTGTGGCAGAGGAGCCAGCGTAGCTCCCAATGAGCACTGTGACATGCCTGTCAGCACGTGCGCGCCCTTCCCTTCCGCACGTGCGCGCTTCGCCTGTCTGAACGCCTAACCTGTGCATGATCCCGTGCGTTTAGCCTGGCCTATACCCTATACCTGCCCTGCACTATTTCGCACTTTGCGCAACAGCTTGCACAAAGGGCAAAGCTCTACACGAAGCACTGCGCACAGCCGCCCTTCGATACCTGTCATATATGCCATAATGATGAGACATCCACATGTGCTCAATACCGATACCAACAGCAACGAAAAGGCCTACCTAGCTGCCCTGTCCTAGGCTCAACATGCACCTTGCATTGCCACCACCTACTCGCTGACTCCTGAACTACCTTGCATGCTGCCCGCTCTTACGGGGACTGCCTATCAGGTCGTCCAAATGTGGTCATGTCAGGCCAGCTCCTTAGGCGGGCGCCAGCCACCACAGGAGCTAGCAGTCGGCGGCGTCAAGTGCATGCGTCCACGGGCCGTAACCGTCAGGTATGGTACAGATGCGGGTCGAATGAGTCTCAACTGCTTGCCCGCAGCACTGCCACCGTTGTAGTCATGTCAATCGCTGTCATGGGTCTGGTCGTTGAGTCCGAGCAGTCGTCGGTTGTCTGGTTGGTGTGGTCAGCTAGCTAGGTCTGCGGATAACAGCAGCGCTCCCACGTATCTCAGTGCCGCAACGGACGCTGCCGCCATGCAGACGCTAGCTAGCTCGACCAGCCTGGCGCTGGCGCTGTGGTGAAGCCGGCGTCGTGCAACGAGTTGAAGTCCGCCGGGTTAACCGCCAGGCCGTTCAGGCCCTGTATCGCTTCTGCTGCCGACGCAGCAAAGTCGTCCTGCGCTGCAGCTGCGTATGCTGCCGCGTCGTCCGTGAAGGTGGGATCGGGCTGGTTTGCGAAATTGGCAAAGTTGGCAGCAAGGTTCAGCGCCTTGAGCTGGTGGTTGAGGGTGTTGAGCTGCTTGGAGTTGACCGCTGCTGCAGCAGCAGCTCCGGCTGGTAGCCCGTTGGGTAGCTGCAGGCCTGCGATGTTGTACAGCGATGACAACATGGCTGCGTTGTTGACGCCGTTGTACACATCGTAAGCATTGGGCATCTGCGGCACTTTCGCGCCTGCTGCCCCGGCGCTGCTTGGGCTGCCAGTCTGCGCGCTGGGGGGCTGGGCTGGTGGGGCGAAGCGCTGCTGGGGCTGCGACGGAGGGTAGCCCCCGTAGGGGGCCTGGGCGAGCGGGTTGGGCAGCGCAGGCTGGCGCGGGCCAGGGCCTGACCCTGGGCTGCGCGGCCCGTACGCGCCATAGCTGTTTGCTGGCGGCCGTCCGTTGTACGGTGGCCGCCCGTAGGCACCGTAAGGTGGTGGGTAGCCGGGGCCCGGCCCGTAGGGCGGGGCTCCACCATACGGGCGATGCGGGCCAGGTCCGCCATAGCCCGGACCGCCGCGCTGCTGGGGCGGCGGTCCATAGTAGCTGCCGTGCATACGCGGAGCTGGCGGCATTTGGTCGCGGGGCACTGCTGCTTTGACCTCGATGGGCTTATCGGCGATGGTCTGCACGTTGCCATGAGAGAAGACGCGCTCGACCGCCTCCTCCTCTGCGAACGTGACAAACCCAAACCCGCGCGGCCGCTTGTTCTCGTGGTCATACATGACCACTGCATCCTCCACCGTCCCAAACTGGCTGAAGTGCTGTCGCAGCTGCGCCTCATCGACGCTGGGAGCCAGGCCGCCCACGAATATCTTCTTAGTGCGCTGGGCTGCCGCGCCCGGCGCCTTCTCCTCCGGAGTTTCCTCCTTGGGCACGGCTTTCTTTGCCTCAACCTGCGTGAGTCAACGCTTGGTCAGCGCCGAGCAGCGGCACGCGCGCGGGTCGCAGGTCAAGCAGTTACCCTCACCTCGCGGCGGTCAATCATGTGCTTGGTCGCGACCACCTTGTCCGCAACCTCCGGGCTCTCGAACACGACAAATCCGAAGCCTCTAGGCCGTCCATTGTTGCGATTGTAACTGACAAAAGCCTCGCGGACTGACCCAAAGTTCTCAAAGTAAGCGCGGAGCTTCTCGCCGGTCGTTTCCCAGCTCAGCCCTCCTATGAACACCTTAGCACTTTGTTTGTCTGTCATTTTGCACATATTTGGGGAAAGTTATTGTGTGGCACGGTCTGGGGAACAAATTTTGCGACGCTCTGAGGGAGGCTCAAGGGAGGGCACTTTGCTGTGACGCCGGCTCCTTCAGACGCCCCTCCCCTGCGTTCCGCGAGTGCGGCACTGACACGCACTTGTTTCCTCTACTGCGTGGGGCCTTCAGCGTTGCGCTTGCCTCCCTGGCTGCGTTGCTTGGGCTGACGTGTTCTGGGGCGCGGTAACGCCTTGGCGAAACCGCCGTCACTCGTTTTGTGCTTGATGCGTTCACCAGGCACTGGAAAGGGAGAAGGACGGCTAGCTCTTTTGACCGAGAGGGTCCTGACGGCTTGCACGCGCTGCAGGACGGGGCCGACATTGCCATGCAGTTGCGGGGGCGCGGTGGCCGTCACCACGCTGCGTGAACTAGGTGCTCTGTGCACGTCTTAACGCAGGCGGGTTGCTTTGCGGTGCTCCGGCAAGATACTCCCTGACGACCAGAAGGCTCGAGCAGCTCGATTGAGGCTTTAGCACACTCAACCTTGCTGCTTGGCATGGCATGGAACAGGTCTCTGAGATCATCGCAGAGACAACTGCCCCACAAGCTGATTCTTCTCGGGGATACTCGGGACATTCGGTGCTCCTGCCGCGACCCACCGATCCAACCTGGAAGCCGCGTACAAAGACTGGGGCATGGGCTCTTGCTTGCCACTGTTTCACATAATGCCGCGATAATTTGCTAGGTATATGTATGCCCGACTAGATTACTTACTGGGCACCTGTTGTGTTGGACACGCAGCACCCTTGTGCAGTGACCCGGTGGCATAAGTAGCAACACTGCATTGACAAAAATGATTGACAACATACGGAGGTACTATGACTCTTGCAGACCGGTCTTTGGCACACGGGACGTGGAGAGCTGGCACGTGTCGTTCGGCGTTTGGCGCAGCTGAGGCAGGACTGCATGTGTGCCGCAGCAGGAGCGTGAATGATTACTGCCTGTCTCATGGGACTCGGTGGTCAGCTAGTAGCCAGTGGAGCCAGTCTAAACGGCGACGGTCCTAATGAGACCCTGGTGCTCTCTTCCCTATTTGAGGGTCGTGGTGTTGAGGCTGGGGAAAGCCCTGGCCTGGCTCACGGTGCAGGTTCACCCCTGCAGAGAGCGTGAATCCAGCTTTTGAACGTGCATTGCCTCGGATGGGGAAACCTGCGACCATTCCAGCTGACCCTGTCAGCAGCCTCAGTGTTACAAGTATACCGTACGCTTTGATAACACTAGTCAACCACGCCTTGCCCATCTTGCAGGACAGGAGACGCAAAGTCGCCTTCAGCGGCGCCAAGAGCACCGAAACCTGGGCTTGGGGGCCTCCAACAGGATGCCCCCTGTCCCTCCTCTCGCCAGTCCCGCACCTGCCGCACCAGCCGCGCCTGCCGCCTCAACCACGTCCCTGAGCCCTCCTAGCCCGCCCCCAGGAACGCTTCCAGGCGGCCCCACAAGAGCTAGCGACCGCCGCTCGCCGCAACCCCTGCCTCTGACTTGATTAAGCCTGCCCTCGCTGCCCCTAGCCTTGTCTCCAACGCAGCAGGCGCTGCGGGCCCTCCTCATGGCCCGACTGCGGCTTGCCGCCGTGGTGGTGCTGGCCCGCACACGCTCGCGCAGCTGAAGGTAGGCCGCACGCAGGAAGCCCGCCCACGCCGCCTCGGCCTGCTCCTGCTGCTCCGCGCCTGCCGCCGACTGCGCCCGGTGCTGCAGCTGCAGCGGCACGCACGCCTGTGGAGCCGGCCATCAAACAATGGTTACAGCTTGGAAGCTCGGCTGTAGGACGAAGCGTGGAGGCACACGGCAGGGCCCCCTGTGTGGGAGGTGAGTGTGCCCAGGCAAGCTGTGCCGGCACCCTGCCGCGCCCACGGACCCACCTCGAAGCAGCCCATGAGGCGAGGGGTGACCAGCTCGGGCCCCAGGCGCGCCAGGCCGTGCGCCAGCTGCGCCGTGTCCAGCGCAGTGCACGCCAGGAAGCGGTCCGCGGCGCAGCGGACGGCCCTGAAGCCGCACGCGAGGTGCAACACGGGGGGCACGGGACAGTGTCACCGCACAGCCTGGTGCGCGCAGCATGCAGTGAGGGCGCTATGCGGCTTCCCCTAACTTGTAGCGATGCATTGCAGATGGGTCTTAACAGCCGAGAACGACGTGCGGGTGTGGAAAGAGGGCAACGCTTGAATCGTAACCGTGTGGCCAGTCATCAACAGGCAGCGTAGCACGAAAGCCCGGTAGTCAGCCGATGTCCTGTGCTTGGGAGTGCGACGCTGCGTGGTTGCGTCCCCACCTGCGGGTCCATGCCGGCGGGGGCCGGGACTCCAGCCGTGCCAGGGCGAAGAGCGTCATGGCCAGGTCCTGAGCGCGGAAGCACGGCAGCCGGGGGCCTGCAGGCAGCGTACGGCAGCGGGACACAGTCGGTTAGACCGGCCGTCTCGTCGTCTCATTGGAGCAGCGTTTCAGGTGCGCTGCTGGGAAGCTGGCGACGGGGCAGCCGGTGCACGTAACAATGCCAGGGCGTGTCCGTAGTAGAAGGCTTGCCAAGGACAACAGCACAACAGATTATCACATGCGCAGTTGGCCAAAATACGAGGAAGGCGGTGAAGGACAATGCTCGAGGTGTCAAGCTGTCAATCGCCCCTCCAGTCACCCACCTGACCACCGCAGGAAGGCGCGCAGCCATCGGCTGCTAGGGCGGCATTCCAGGCAGGCCAGCCCGAACAGCAGCATGGACGCCGCCTCGGGACACAGCGCGGCGGGCCGCTGCCCCCGCCGCTGCTGTCGCCGTGGCTGCTGCTGCGGCTGCTCTGGTTGAACCTCGCTCAGCGCGCTTGCGGGCGCCTCCGTCGGCTGCAGCGAGTTTCGGCCCTCTGCACCACCCATGGCCGCTAGGGAGCACCTGAGGTTTGGGGGGCCGATAACACACGGCGCGAGGAGGCCCTACGGTCAGTGATCACGATCTACGTATACTACTGTGTCGCGTGCACAAGCAAAAGACACCACCACACGGGCTGTAAGGAACTAAGCAGTTCACGTGACATTTTGCACTACCGTCAGTAAGCCCCCACGCTTTCACCCACCTGAGGAGCTCACGGACCAGCTGTTTGGGAGGGCGGAAGTACAAGCGCGAGTACGGCGGAGCCGGCGTGAGCTGGCCGTACGACCACACGAGCTGAGCAAGCTGCATGGGGCCGTATATGTGGAGATGTTGCCGCACTAGCCGGGAGTACGACACCATCCACGCAGGATGCGGGCGCAGGCGCATGCGGGCGAGGCCTTGGAGCAGGAGAGGGAGGTGCTGCGGGCACCAGTGCGATCGGGGCCGGGAGTCCATGTAACCGACAAGCCAATGCGGTCCCAATAATCGTTCCTTCACATCGTTCTGTCAACCGTCTCGACGACCGCGTAAGCACCACATACAAGCATGCAACGCAGGTTTACATCCTTTCAATGGTAGTGGAAGAGGTGCACAGCGAGGCGGTTGCCGTACATGTGCTGGCTCACCTGTGGGGGCATGACAGGCAGGCGGTGGTGCAGAACGCGAAGCAGCACGCCTGCGCCTGCGGGGCTGAGCCCAGGCACCTGCGCGCATGTGCACAGTGACCGGCCACAGTTGCTGCAGAAACCACGTGTTAAGATACGTAAGCAGCGTAATTCCGCCTTGTGTGCGTGGCAACTCATGTCAGCCCGTTGCCGGACAGTCGTGTCCTACACCAAGGCAGCCCTCAGTACGGTCTTTACCGGCACGCGTGCAGCGGGGGGTTGCAAACAGCTACTTGTGCCCATGAGCATAACTGAAGCCACGGCTGCGCACGCTTTCAAGCCGCATCCCCACGTCTCCATCTTCTCATCGCCGCCTGCCACAGCAAATCGCGCCGAGTCGTGCCATTCTCGCGCTACTCCCAGTCTCCCACGCACCCATGCCAAACTGCCAATCCCTTGCCCGCCTGCCCCTTCGTATCTTGGCCCCCACCTGCAGCTCCCCCAGGGCCCACAGAGCCTGCGCCAGCGCCGCCGGCCGCATGCCCTGCGCCGCCACCACAACGCCGCTGGCCAGCCTGTGCGCCGCCGCCTCCGCCAGGTACCACTGCGGCCGCCTGCACGCCAGCCGCGCCGCCGCCGCCGCCGCATACGCCACCTCATTGGGCTTGAGCCCCGCCGCCTGCCCCCCGCCGCCAACCCCCTGCTGCCGGACCCTGTCCTTGCCCCGGCCCCTGCTGCGGTCTGCGTGCCCCCTGGTCCCTGCTCCCTTCGTATCCTCTGCCTGGCCGTCTCGCATGCCCGCCATCGCGCATGCAGCTCGCTGTACGGCGCCTGCCAGCGCCGCCAGTAGCCGTTTCCGGTAGGTGGGCGACAACGACCCGTGGGTCTCGTACGACAGGTCGACCGCCAGGCGCAGGAGCTCCCCGGGAGGCAACAGGTCAGACTCGAGGAGTAGGTTTGCAGCTGACTCGAACGCAAGCCAGGGGCCGTCCAACGAGTCGAGGCGTTGGCCATCGGTACCGGCAGCTGCAATAGCAGTAAGGGCCACTGGCACATGCGCGTTGCTGCTCACCACAAGGCTGGGCGCCCGTTCGAGCGGCAGCGCTTCGTCCTCTTCCACCTCCTCCTGTTGCGGCTGGCCCTGCCCTTGACGGCCGTACAGGATGCTCCGTGCACGCAGCAGCGCGCGGGTGGCCTGCAGGGTGTCAGCAAGCGGTGAAGTGGCTGCATCATCCGGAACGGCACGCCGGCGACAAGCCCTTCCACAGCTTTGGGCGGCACAACCGCTTGTTCACGCAAAAGTAATCAACTGATACGAGGGCTGGTAGGAGTCATCTCGGGTGACGACTTCCGAAAACGTCTGGTGTAATTCAACACGGCTTCAGTGAGTGGCCTGCAGCCCCTTGTTTTACAAGTCACCACGACAGGCGACATGCCCACCTGGACGAGCTCGCCTGCCGTACACGTGCCCAGCCAGGAGCGAACCGCCAGACCGGCAGCATCCAACGACGCCTGAAGCAGCCAGGAGCGTTGGTGGCGGGCAATGGCAGTTCGTCAGGCATACCGGTACTCCCTTTGGGAGGCCCTTGTTGTGGTGCCTAGACAGGTAGCAAGCATCAAGCCTCCAGCGTGCATGAACCCCCTGGCGGCCAGCATGCCAGCAGCCACGCGTGCCAGCGCTCCGACCCTGCCCTCAGCCCACGGGTGCCACTGAAACTCGCTACGATCACAGCAGTGCTGATACATCACCGCCAGCTCAGCGCCACAACCAACCAACCTGGAAGGCAGCTGCTCTCTTGGCCCCTAGCTGCGGCCCGCCACCGCTTGGCGACTGCACGCTGCTTTCTCCGCCGCCAGCGGTACCAGCGACCAGCCCCGCACCCTCGCCGCCCGCGCCCTCCGCCGCCGCCGTCGCCACCTCCACCTCCTCTGCTGCTTCCCTGCCGACTGGCTCCGCCGTGCTGTATCGGTGCCTCGCAGCCATGCGAGCGACGCACACCAACGCCTCGCACAGCTGCACCCCACGCAGCAGCGCACCAACTGGCGCACGCGAAGCCCCCGTGCCAGGGCCCTTGCCGCCACCGCCATCGCCGTTGCCACCACCCCTCTCCACCGCACCCTCCCGCTGCTGCTCCTGCTGCTCCCGCTGCCCGTCAACGCTTTCCAACCCCTCGCCGTAACCAGCTCTAGTTGCTTCCACAGCACGTGCCGCTGCCATTGGAAGAGAACCCGTCCTGGCAACATGTGCACTGTTGCTGCTGCTGCTATGCATGCTGTGGCCAGCTGCTGCTCCTGGCCGCAGCCGCGCCGCCACCGCCGCGTCCAGCTGTGCCACGTGTCGGGGGTGCAGCGGCCGCGTGGCGGTGGACAGGCCGCGCAGCGCACACAGCAGCTGCTCGCCGGGCAGCTGCGGCAACAGCGGCAGCAGCGCCTGCCGCCGGCACGGGATGACCCAGGACACAGGGCAGGAGTGGTGTGATTTAAACTCAGACGGAGCTTAGAGGTCCCCAGTGCGTGTGCGGTACGTGCCTGTCGTGGCGCGCTATGCAACGGTGT
This sequence comes from Chlamydomonas sp. KOR1, assembly GCA_036984285.1. Taxonomy (NCBI): domain Eukaryota; kingdom Viridiplantae; phylum Chlorophyta; class Chlorophyceae; order Chlamydomonadales; family Chlamydomonadaceae; genus Chlamydomonas; species Chlamydomonas sp. KOR1. Next base: position 416,968 of record BQMZ01000176.1, on the reverse strand, counting down.
GGGTTCCCTGTTCGGAGTTGTACTTCGCCTGCACCGTTCGGATTGTAAAGCTATACTGCCCGCACTACCGGTATGTAGCACGGCACGCTAGTCTGTGTGTATGTGTTGCCGCTCGCCAGTCCACGTGCCCTCCCCCACCTGCACCACGGGCCCGGCGGCCTCCCCCGGCAGCGGCGAGCCCAGCGCCTCGTGCAGCAGCAGCAGCTCCGCCAGGTCCCCGGGCGCCAAGCAGGGCAGCGCGCCGCTGCGAACCAGGGCCTGAGGGGGCGGCAGCAGCCACAGTGACGTCACCAACAGGACAGCAGCATGTTGGCATCTGAGCTGGCGCGAGTGCTAGGTTGGTGTGGCTCAGCAACTCAGCGTGTGCAGCGCCGTGTGAATGTTTGCATGCGTGGGAGGGCACGGCAACTGGGCTGGAGAAGTGGGGTGGCGACGGCACGTATAGAAAGGAAGTCTCATAGCGCCTGTACACCAGTCTGGCTCAAAAGGTCGGAACACCGCGTTGTGCGTATGACCTGCGCCTGGATGGCATACACAACACCGTGGGAACCCGCCGCGTTGCATGGTTCAGGACAGCTGGTGAGAACCCGCGCGCCTGTGTGGTCACCTGCCCAGTCCCTGCAACAAGCATCACAAGCGCAGCGTGCCAGCACCACCTGCTCCCCATGCTCACACTCACCGTCAGCAGCTCGGGAGCGATACGCTTGGATGCTCCCAGCCTGGCGTCCAGGTAGCACCGCACCAGCGCAATGCGCAAGGAGGCTGCACGCCCTGTCTCCCCATCAGTAACGACCGCACTGCTGCTGCTGCTGCTGCTGCTCATGCGGCCCCCACCCCGCAAGCCTGCATCTAGCCCCGCAGGTGGCCACACGACGGCCGCCTCCACCGCCGCTGCCATGGTCAGCTTCCAACCAACGGGCGGCCGTGTGTTGAAAGGTGCTGCATCCTCGCTGCCCTGCCCTGGGCCGCTGGGGCCAGGACCAGCACTGCCCACGCTCCCAACGGCGCTACCCCCCATGCGGCCACTGCTGCCGGCGGTGCTGGTGCCCGGCCCTGTGACAGGCCTGCCCCTTGCAGCCGGTGAAGTGCTTACGGCCCGCCGGTCCGTCCGCTGCTGCGCGTCCCGCAGGGCCAACGCCGCACGCAACAGGGACAGCAGCGCCTCAGGGGACACTCCCCTGCCGCCCCTGGCATCGCCCCGCTTCACGGCCCTTGCGGTAACCCACCAGAACCACCCCAACCAGCGCTGCTGCAGAGACGCTCCAGGCTGCAGCACATCCACAGCCACACGCCCTTGCTCTGCCGTGACCTGCACCGGGTGTGCGGAGGCCGCCCGCACGTCCACACCGCCGCCTGCTGCCTGCTTTGGCGGCAAGTCCATCCACAGCCAGGCGTGTCCGGGGTACAGCTGCCCCAGGGCCGCAAGGGCACGTGCCGCCAGGTCCAGGTTCGGCTGGGCCTCGGCGGACACGTGCCTACGGCCACGGGAGACGCCACGGTGCCCACCAGCACTAGCTGCTGCATCCCCATCATAAGACACACCGTTAGGGTGGCTGCGGTAATACCTGCTGTCCACCCTACCTTGCTGCTGCACGTGGCTGTTGCTGCATGTAGGTCCATCGAAATCCACGCAGCAACCCCTGAGGAACGCCGCTAGCCACACAGGGTTCGGCGGATGCGCTGCTCCAGGTGCATTGTCCAGGGCTGGAGTCATTGCGCCGTGCAATCCCAGCATACCCGCTTGCGCCCCGGATACCGGCCCACTGCTCCTCACAGCGCCGATCCCGTTTGCGTGTGTGCTACTGAACCCCGCCTGTTGCACCCTTTGCTGGTGCGGGACCGCGGAGGCTGGGGCGACTCCAGGGGAAGCAGCAGCAGCAGCAGCAGCAGCAGCAGTACGCTGCACGGCAGACGCGACAAGCCACCCCAGACGGAACCAGGAAGCAGGCGTCAGGTGACCTGGCAATGCAGCGGCTTGTGTGCCGCCGAGGTCCGTGTTGTGTGCGAGGCTGGCGGCCCACACCAGCCACTCTTGTGTGCTGCTGATGAAGCTGGCATCGGTGGCGCTAGTTGCAGTGGGGGTGGTTCTGCTGCTGGCACCGTGCGAGTTGCTCGGCGATGAGGGCGGAAGGGGCGAGCGCGCTGCAATACCCAGATGGTGGGGAGATTGCCGGTAGGGCTGCTGCTGCTGCTGCTCTTGCTGCAGCAGCACCGTCCGCTCCAACAGCTCCAGCAGGAGGTTGGGATCAACCCCAGCACCCCTGCTGCTTGCCGCAGACACCGAATGCCGATGCCCGGCCCCGTCCATGCCCCCGCCTCCCTCCGGCCCGCTGTCAGCCCCAGTCCCATCGCCAGCGTTGATGCTGCTGCTGCTGTTGCCACCTGCTCTGCAAAGGCGGCAGCACGCCGACTCCAGTTGCGTCCGCAGCTCCAGCAGCAGCTGCTGCTCCGTGGCCCTGTCCCTGCTGCCCGAAGCCGCTGCGTATGGGGCTGCGGCGTTAGCAGCAGCAGCAGCCGGCAATCCGGTGAGAGGCACTCCAGCTGCCGCAGCTGCAGCCGCCAGTCGCCGTGCACCACTGTGTGCTGTGGGGTGAAGGTTGCTGCCGCTGCCGGTGCTCATGCCACCGCCGCCCCCACCGTGACTGACCCGTGGTTCCTTCGGTTGACGGTAGATCCCACCACGCGGCAGCCGTTGCTGCATGCCAACGTGCGGCTCCGTGAGATCATCTAGATTCGTGGTATTGGGGCTGACGGGGGTTGCACGGCATGGTGGGGGTATCCCGCGGTGCTGCCCTTGCCCCTCGCTACATGCAGTGGTGACTGGCGCACGCCCTTGGCGCCGAAGGCACCAGTGCAGTGCCCGTGGCAAGCCAGAGGCAGGTGTCGCCTGCAGCGAAGCAATGTGGAAGGGTGTCCCAGATGGGGAGGCTGCCAGTCGACAGGTAGCAAAGTAATGGAGGAAAGCGGGTCGGCAGGCCCTGAGACAACGCACACTGCGACCGACCTCCGCCCAAGCCTTGTGGCGCACACAAGGTGCCTGCCCTTGCCGACTGGCACTTCCTACAATGCAGTTACCTGTAATCCCAAGCTGCAGCGTGTGCGAGACGTCCTCATGCTGCAGCTTCCGAGTGCCGGCGGCTCGTCTTCTGGCTGCAATTATGCGCTTGGCACCGACTCCCCAGCAGCAAGCCCCTCATACGCCATTTTGATGCTCAAAGCCTATATATAATGACGTAATAGTCGATCACGGGAACGTTGAAGCATGCACGACGCGACCCTGCGCCCCCGAGTCCTGCCACATGAGCCTGAGCCAAAGGTACCACTTCCCCCCTATTCCTACAGTTACGGTTCATCAATGCTTACGTGTTTGCCGTGTCAGGAGCCTAGGTATGCTTATTGCTGCTGTGCTGTGGTTTCGGTGCAGCTGCAGTGACGGGCCGCGCGAGCTCTGTCATAGTCCTGCCCCTTTCTAACACATGTTGCCCATAATTTTGCTGGCAATTCCGTGGGGCTCGGCTGAAGCTGGTAAATAAGACCGACAAGGTTGGGCTTGACTTTGTAGAATGACAGGCTTGCTCCCAACGCGAACACAGCTGTAGCCTTGCCATTATGGCCAAAGTAATGATTTTATCACAGTTGGTCTCGTCAGCAATGATCAGTCTCTAGGACATTGTCGGTTGCCGGGCGAGCGCCCCGTCACGCGCAGGCACCATGGCTCAGCAATTCAAAGCCCTTAGGATGGACGGCATACTGTCAACAGAGGTAGGGAACATCAAAGGCGCCTGCGTACCAACTCAAAGGCCAAAGTGTGAGTCGTGTTCCCGCACATGCGGTCTTCCGCGCCCGACCTTGCGACCTGTCATCATGCGCCCTTCTTCAGATTCGGAGTCCTGCTAGCCAGAAGCAGAATATGACAGTACGTGACAATGCAAACCTGGAAGCGCTTGGACCCGACGCACCAACGGAGCCGTTCGGTGAGCTGGCTTTGGTGTGGGCGCTCTCAGGTGCCAGCTGTGGCATGGCCAACACTCCAACCACGGCAAGCACCTCTTGTAGCCCTGAACCTCTTTCCCCTAAGGCAATGTACATGCATGTTGCCGCATGTATGTGGTATGCCCGCGACCCCCGCTGGTATTATGCTGCATGGCCTTGCCACTGGACATGCACAAGTTGTGGTCCTGTAGACGGCCCTTCCCAGCCTTAACACTCTTCTCAAATCTGGCCTGTTGTACGCATACGACGAACGTCACACCTCATGTGATACCCATTTGCAGGTTTACCAGGCCAGTCAACTGCACTGCAGACCTCCCACTCACACCCTAGGGCGCAGTCCCATGCCGCCGCTTCACAACCACCCGAACAGCCCAAAGCGGACGGCGACTCACCGTTCCAAGAACCGCCAACATCATTTCCCCTGGCTGGCGCAGACCGCACCACCCACATGACCCGCTTTGGCGTGGAGTCACAAGGAGCTGCAGCTTCAGCCTCCGCGAGCGCGTTGGGCCCAGCAACGACCGGGACCCTTCCTGGCAGTGGAGCTTCCGAGGGCGACGTACCCGCACTACCCGGCCTCATAGGGGCTGGGGTGGTGGGGGGGGCGCAGGGCGAGCAAGGGCAAGGCGGTGCTGTGCGAGCGGGGAGCAGCAGCCGCAAGCGCGGCAGCAAGGCGCTCTGGCTGGCTGCGGCGGCGAAGACGGGGGCCGTATCGGAGGGTGGGAGGCTCAAGATGCGGGTGAGGCAGCAGGGCAAAGCAGCAAGGGCGCTCATGCAACGTGCTGTAGTCCAATGCTAAGAGGGGAACCAGTGCTGGATCCAGTACCAGTTGCGTTTGCGGGTGATGGAAAGGGGTGGTGGAGTGGGTGGAGGACGTTACGTGCAAGATGTCGGGACCTGGAGCAGGGGCCGTGAGCCGGGAGTGCCAGTGCTTGTGCTCTACGGTAGTAGCTGTGTTCGGGCTGGCTGTGTTGCATTGCGTCAAGCCCTATTGCAAAGCAACCCTACTCCTTGCTCGTGCTCTCTGTCGCCGTGGAGCGCAGGCGCTGTCCACGGCTTCCACCGCCGGCTCCCTGGCCGCGCTGCTGCGCAAGCCGTCTGTGCTGCAACGGGAGCTGGCCACCAAGGCTAGGGGCGTAGGTGCGTGCAGCGCGTGCAGGAAACCACAGATTCGGCTACATGGCCATCACACCGCACACTGGACCGTGTACTCCAGTCACCGCATCCTACTGCACACTGGACCGCGACGCATGCGCCGTGTTCCTGCATCCTGGCCAATGCGGCCAACTCGCTGATGGTGGCCTGAAATTGAATGTGTTGCGCCCGCGGCTTGGGGCGTGCGCACCCTTTGCCCTGCCAGCCCTCCTGAGCCCCGAGACCCGCGAGTGGCTTAACGTGGACAAGTACGGCAAGCCCCTGCAGCCAACCGGCGCAGGGGGAGACGCAGAGGGGGCGGGTGGCGGCGGGGACCGCGCGGGCCCCAGCTGGCGCTCTGTGTAAGCTCATCACATCACGCACTGGCATATCATGCCAACCCCATCTCTGTCACCTTGCCGCTCTGCGATTTTCCCCCTCAGCCTGTCCGCTCATCTCCTGCCCCCACCCGTACCGCCTTATGCCACTGACAAGCCTTTTTTTTGCACCATCCGCCATGCCATATACCACCAACCCGATGGACATCTCCATCACCTTGCAGCTCTGCCGCCGTCCCCCCGCAGCCTGTCCCACTACCGCGAGGCCCTGTGGCGCCTCATGACGGAGCCCGACTCCTCCCGCGCCGCCCACGCCGCCTCGCTGCTGGTCATGTCGGCCATCCTGATCTCCACGGCCGCCTTCTGCCTGGAGACGCTGCCGGAGTTCAGCGAGGAGCGCAGCCCCGCAGCATACGAGTGGGTGCAAGGGGGTTCATGGGGTGCACGGAGCTGAGCTGCTGCGTGCCCGCCACGCTGCCGGGGCTTCCTCATGTTGGCCCAGGTCGTGCGTGTGTGCACGCAAGCGGCCAGGTGTGCTGCTCCTTGCCCTTGTAACCCTCTCATCCTAACTTGCTGCCTGCCCTGCACTGCCCGCCCTCTCATGCCGGCCCTCTGCGTCTGCCGCAACAGCACATTCGCCATCATAGAGATGGTGACGGTGCAGATCTTTGCGCTGGACTACCTGCTCAGGTACGGACGGTTGATTGCAAGCGCGCCTGGCGCGGATGGGCACCAGCAGACCAGCTCTCAGCGGGTCACCGACGGTGTCCTTTTATGACGCACGGACACCACTGGAGCAACAACGCACGCGCTGTGCACATGGCGTGAAGCCACGCGCTTGCGATCCCAGACTTCCACTGCTCATTTGCGCCATATCTAGTCTGCATATGGGCCCTACTCATCCTCCTGTTCAATCTTCTCGCTCGTCCCCCGGCCGCCCTCTTCTCTTCGCCCACGGCGCTGTTTGCGACTGCCTTATAACGCCCCCCTACCCGGCCATTTGGGCTTCCTTGTTGGTGCTTTGCAGGCTGGTGTCCTGCCCGTCCCTGCTTCCCTTCCTGGTGTCCCCCCTCAACGTCATCGACCTGGTGTCCATCGTGCCGTGGTACGTCGAGGCGGCCATGGAGGACAGCGGGATGCAGGTGGGCCAGGGAGCGTGGAAAGCTAGGGGGCGAGGGAGGTGGTCACGGGCGTTATTATATGTAGCTTGCCAAGAAACAGTTGCGTGTTGGTGGCCCGCCGGTCGCAACGTGCAGTGCAACCTGTGCCGAATCCACATTCCTGTAGTTGCCATGGCCGCATTGCCTGCTGTGGCTTTCAATCACTTGTTCTGGGGCTTCCCGTGTATGAGTACCGTGCGCGACAGCACCCCGTGCCGCGGCTTCCTGCTAGCACTGCCCCCCACCACCGCACGCAAGTACGCACGCAAGTACGATCATCAGCGTTGTGTTCAGCACCTGCCGGTGCTCGCACGTCTGCACCCCGAATCCCGTTCCCTGCACAGGGCACCGCCGTATTCCGAGTGCTGCGCCTGCTGCGGGTGTTCCGAGTGCTCAAGCTGGGGGCCAGGTGAGCCCTGAACTTCCTGCGGTGTGTGCAGTAGGTGTCAACGTGCAGCGCACCGGCGCCTTGGCCCTGATGCCTCGCAGCTTCCCCCAGCCCTGCTCTGTCCGCACACACCCCACAACCTTCCTCCGCCGTGTTTACCTTACGACCGAAACAGTCCCCTCACGCCCCTGCCGATCACCGGTAGCTTCGTACCTTTTTTTCCCATCCCCGCACGCATACGCTCCTCCGTCTTCCCGTGCTTTGTAGCCTGCTAGCGCAGGGCTCAAATGACATACACCTGCGGTAGCCCCAATCGCCATTCACCCCGCCCCCGGCCTGCCCGTGCAGGTATCGCAAGCTGCTGGTGGTGACCTCCGCCTTCGCCAAGTCTCTGGACATGCTGGCGCTCATGGCCTTCTTCGTCAGCCTGGTGGTGGTGGCAGCAGCCACGCTGCTGTACTTCGCGGAACGGGGTGCGTGCGTGTGTAGAGGTGTGCCTGCTTGAGGGGCGGACGGGCCGGGGCAAGGCCTTGGAGAGCAGGGCACAGCACACGTGTGCATACCGGCGAATTACAACCCACTGCTGGCCTTGTGCTCGGCCGGCTGTGTTGGCTATGACTGTACCGGTATGGTGGTAAGAGCACACGGCAGAACCTTGCAGCTGCTTCTACAGGCATGATGGCTGCTCACCAACTGTCACATTGCTCCGAAGCCCGAAGTCCGGCGCCATGAAGCAAGAGGCATTTGCATGGTCTCCATACCAATGGCACTGTTGCTTAGCGGTAGCCGTTCCCCCCACCCCCCACCCCACAATCACCAGGCTCCTACGACCCAGCCCTGGGCTACTACGTCCGCGACAAGGAGAAGTACACACGGGCGGACGGCAGCCCCATCGTCAGCCCCTTTGAGAGCATCGTTACAGGCCTGTGGTGAGGCCGGAGGGGTGCAAGGACCACCTTGGGGGCCACATGCATGCCGCTGGGAAAGCTGAGTTATGGGGCCGGAAGGATTATTCCTCAGTACCAGCATGATATAGCAATGCCTGCTTGGCGACGCCTGCCCTCCCCACGCTCCCAAGCTGTCTTCTGCTTGGTACCCCAAGGACGTGGCCTCCCCCGCATGTAGGTGGGCCATCGTGACGGTTATGACGGTTGGGTACGGCGACATCGTGCCCATCAGCGTGGGTGGGCGCGTCGTGGCGTGCGCGACCATGCTGGCAGGTGGGAGGCTGGGAGCCCTTGGCGGTTTCGAATTGGGCAAAGTGAAACGGGCAGCTTTTAAGTTGTGGGTAAGCCGTAGCGGTGGGTTGATGGCGTGACTCGCTGAGGACTGGCGGGGTTTCTGCTATGGGTACACCCTTGACGAGCACGGAGAGGCGCGCGGTCCATGCCATATGTGGACCCAGCCTGTCAATGCCTTCATACCTGAGTCCTCCCCGCTGCACATCTTGCCCGCCTCTGTGTCGCTGTCCCTACGCATACCTTTCCGTCACACATGCAATGCATGCCACCAGGTCACGAGAGCCCTCTCGCTACTCCCCCACCTGCACGTACCCTGCCCCCAGCCTGTCGATCATATTTAACCGCCATTGCATGTCCACAGTGTGTCAACCTGCACACGCCCTGCCCTCAGACTTGTTGGCCACCCAAGACACCATACATGTCACCATGCCAAAATATGGTACTCTTTCGTCTCCTCTTACATATGCATACCTACTTGCCCTGCATCCCATCCAGGCCTGCTGGCCATCGCGCTGCCCATTGCCGTCATCGGCACCAACTTCTCATCCGAGTGGGAGGCGGCCAAGCAGCGGGAGGCGGCGGGGGCCGAAGGCACGGACCAGGTGCGGCCAGGGGGCCCAATGGGGTTGGTGGGAAAGGCTGGTCGGTAAACCATGCGCTACTTTGCGATGCACTCGAGAATCAACCATGTTTTAAACGCCGTAGGTCCAGGAACAGGCAGTTGCTTTTTGCCGTTGGCCTGTTGCTGTTCGACTTGCTGCAATTCCGTGACACGAGTTGGCAGCAGACGCAGTTTGTCCACTGCGCAGGCGTGCCCCAACGTGTCGCTGCTGTCTGAGCTGGTGGACACGCACCTGCTGACCATGAGGGACCTGGGGGACATCCTGGATGAGGTGAGGGGGGAGGGGGGAGCGGAGGGGTCCACGTGTGTAGGAAATCCCTTCTGGTGCATCGAGGGAGGCAGCCTTGAGATAAACCAGTGCCTTACAGGCGGAATGGTCGGATGTGGCACCGCTGCAGCAAACCGAATAGACGCTCCCGCAACCCTACCAAGTGGGCATACAACCCGCGTCTCTTCCGCGCCTCACCCGAACGAATCACGTGCATGGAAGGGGTACATGACACACACCTTGATACATGCATCTCCCACGCGAGCCCCTCCGTTATACGCGTCTCCTCTCCGTGCCCCTGCGGCGCCCCCTGTGAACCCCTGTAGGCCACGTCCTCAGTGTCTGACGCCGTGTCAGCTCTGCGCGACGCCGGCCAGCTGTCCGCACGAGAGGTGGACACGGCGGCGGCGCAACGGGGCCGCGCGGGGCTCCTGCAGCAGCAACACCGGGCAGCGGCGCAGGTGGGTGGAGATGGCGCAGGGGCCTCACTGTGGTGCTGTTGGCCTTCACCCAGATTCGGTACCACGCACTCACTGTTACCTCGCACCTCCAACTGCCTGGGGCACCTCACGCTAAACCAATGACAGAACTTGCGTTCTCTCTGCCCGTGTACTCCCGTATGCGTACGCCCATGGGCTAGGGAAGAGCGCCTCAGTTGAGTGCTTTTCCCTGCTCCATCTCTTCCTCCAGGCTGCCGCCTCCTGCCTGGCCAGCCTTGGCGTGGAGCTGCAGCCGGGGCCCACAGCCACCGGCATTGCCATCGCCACTGCCGCTGGACCCGTGGGTCAGTTGGGCCACAACGACCAGGCGGGGGACGGGCGTGCTGGTTCCAGGGGCGGCAGCGGGCGCCCTGTGGCGGAGGCGTGGGAGGAGCCGGGCGCAGGGGCAGGGGCAGGCGCAGGGGCAGGTCGAGCAGTGGGGGCTGGTCCTGGTCCTGGAGCAGGGGAGTCCGCGCAAGTGCTGCGGTACAGCGACTCTGCGCATGAGTCTGTGGAGCCGGGGGAGGGCGTAGCTTTCGGGCACCGGGGTCCCGCGGAGAGGCAGTCGCCAGGAGTCGGAGGTGGGGACCACCAGATGCAGGGAGTGATGTCCCGCGAGTTGGAGACACAGGCGGTTGCGGCGGGCGCGGGGGCGTGGGGAGGTGCCGGGGAGCAGAGCGCGCACGGGGGCAGCGGAGGGGTGGCAGGCGCGGGCAGCGGGGCGAGGCTCGAGGGCTGGCGGCCGGTGGCGACACCCCCGGCAGCGCGGGGGGCGACAGTGGCGAAGCTGCAGGTGGGTCGGGCGCGGGGCTCGGGGCCTGCCGCAGTGGGTTGTGCGACGGTCTCGGTACAACTAGCACTTTGGCGCAGCCCAAGCGCAGAGCAATGCATTTCTCTCCTTTTAGTGCCTGTAAGGAGTTCCGGTCATGCCCGGCCCAACTGCGACGACTGCTTCCGCCGCCCGCCCGCCGACCTGCAGGATGCCCTGGTACAGCTGTACGACGATGATGCGGGGGACTTGTACGACAAGGTGGTCAGGTGCGCACCTGCGTCGTGCTCAGGGACACCACACGTCCGTAGCATCGTACGCACGAAATCCTTGTGTCTCCTGCGCGTTATCCACATGGATGCACAGGTCGGCATATCTGCCGGCGGCTAGTGATGAGTGTCACTGTTACAGCCCGTCAACCCACATCCCCACTACCCCGCAACTTCGCCATCCCCCAAAAGTGAGGTGCGCGAGGTGCTGTCCTCCCAGCTCGAGCTGGCTGCCCACTGGCGCCACCTGGAGGCCGTGCTGCGGGCCGTGCAGCTGCTGAGCAGCGGGCGGCTGGGGGAGCTGGCGGGGCTGATGCGGGGGCAGTGCAGGCAGCTGGTGCAGCTGCGGAAGGAGGTGCGCGGGGTGGCCGGGCTCGTGGGCGTGTGGCCCGCACGGGTGCTGGCCGGCGATGTTGTCATTAGACGCTTGTAATAATAGATGCTGTACGCGGTTGTGCCCGTGCACAAGCTAGCTCTCCACACGCTCCCGCAGAGGCTCTAATCATGCACCTTGGCCCACACACCACTGTCGGCTGCTCTCGCTCACCCACGCTCCACGAGACACCCGCCCGCACCCTATGACCCGTGGCCCCGCTTCCCCGCTGCCCGCAGGCCGAGGAGCTGTGTTCCCGCGTGGACCTGTTGGACCAGGGCCTGGCGCAACTGGAGGAGGAGGCCGCAGGGGCACCTGCAGCAGCAACATCCGGATCGGAGCACCACCAGGCACCCTTCTCCCACCGCGGCCCCGGCCCCAAGCGCGGCCTCAGCTCCGCCAAGCACGCCGCCCTCGCCGCCGCCTCCCGCTCGTCATCCGGCATCCCCTCTTCCCGCCACACGCCCGATGCAGCTGCAGCTGCTACCGCCGGAGGCACTTCCACAGATCCCACGGTCACAGTCCACGAGCCCGGGGGAGGGTCGCGGGGCAGCACGCCGCCTGCCGACCAACAGGCTTCTTCCCCAGGCCTGGGCGACGGCCAGAAGCCCCTGCCCGAGTCCCAGCAGGAGGGAGACGAACCGGCCATCGACACGTGGGCCCTGCCGCACGGGCCTCCGCCACAGCCGCTGCCCGTGCCCGGCCCCCTGACCATGCCACGTGCCGTCACTGCCACGGGCACGATGGGGATGGGGTCTATGTCCATGGCACGTGGCATGAGCATGGGGGCTCCCCTGGTGACGCGGACGCCCTCGCAGCTGGCGGGCCGGGTGGAGGAGGATGCAGGGCAGGGGGAGGGGGAGGAGGAGGAGCAGGAGGCTGTTAGCAGGGCGGAGCATCTGGAGTTGGGAGCGCGGGCGCCGATGACCGGAGTGGAGGCTGTGGGGGATGGTGGGCCGAGGGAGGGCGGTGTGGGTGCAGGTGATGTCGTGCGCCAGGTGCCAGAGGGTGAGGATGGGTCGACGCCTGCTGGGCACTAACATGTGAGCACAGGGCGATCGGCGATGCAAGGCTTGGAAGGTGCAGAAAGTAGGGAAGAGCGCTCGTTGTAGGAAAGCGAGACTCGTTCGGCGGCATCTGGAGCGTGTGCTCCATGACGAGGTGCGTCGCTGCCGTATCCTTGCTGCTGCTGTGCCGTACTCGATGGCTTGAGAATGTACTGTTCAAAGCTGGTCCGAGCTTTTGCTACAAGCAACTTGTGCACTGAATATGATCTTACCGCGGCGAGGAAGCCTGAAGTCGGGGGAGCGGTCAGGGACTGTTGAAGTGGTGAGTTGACTCGAGATGCCCGCTGCAAAACACTGCGAGTGCCTGTACAGTGCGTGCGGTGCACGCAGATACACGTGGTTACTGTGCCACGAAATGATGCACTGCAGATACGGTACAAGTGTGACTACCGGTACGGCCGCGATGTGCTTACTTATGCTTGTAGTACTTAAACCATGGCCTGGGGAGGTATTCGACGGATATCACCCCGAGTGGGCCCGAGGGGTGAGGGAGTGACTTGGACTTGCCCAGCGGAGCCCCGAGGGGCGGAGTGCCCGAGCGGGCGGACCAGTCGGAGGACCCATACTTGTATGTATGGTTTTACAGTTTTGGTCCCCTTCCAGAGCCCAGCCCCATCCCGCTCGAAACAAAGAGCTGGTCCCGGCCATTAGGGACACGGGGTTTCCCACCCCTCTCGCTGTACGGAAAGGAGCGACAGCTCCATAAAGTCCAGGCCACCACGTGCGGGCCTCAAGTTCACCCTACCACAGCCTGGTCCCGCCCCCACAAAGCTTCTCCACAAGACGCACCCACAGAGCACACACAGCACCCCTGTCGCGGTTCCCAACCACCCTTCTGCCCAGGAGGAACCGGATACGAGGCAGCTGTTCGGAGGAATTAGCCAGTATCGGCCCCCCGGTTGCTGCTTTCGCTCCTCCCCCATCGAAACCCCAAGGGCCTCCTACGAACACAGGCCACACGTGCCCTATAACCGCCCCCCGCACAGAAGCACCCCTCCACACCAGGCAGGCAAATACTTGCTAACACACACCTCGACATAGCTCGGGCAGAGGCACCAGAGCGCGGGGGAAAAAGATAAAATCACAACAATATTATGAACAAGTCCAGCCGTCCATAAATTGTACCCAACGCAATTAATTTGCGGTTGCCCAATTGGTACAACCTTGACAAACGGTAATTACGAGTACGGCACTGGATGAAGCTGCGCATGAGCTTGGCCTGCCGTGCTGCTGGGGCTAGAAGCGTAGCATCTCCCAAGTCCCACAGGAGTCGTTTCTGCGACAACTCGGCTTAGCTCAGCGTCCGCCCCAAAGCAGGACCGGTAAGGACATGCGTGCAATTGAGAAATAGTGCAGACAGCCAAGCTCTGCATATATACGCCCACTCACGCTCACCCCTGCGCACGTGCCTGCTGTCCCTCGTCCGAGTACGGTACTTCCCAGACGTGCCCCAGAAACCGCTTATGCACAAGGAGAGGTCAGCAGTCTATGCCTCTGTGGTAGTCTCATTATGGCGATGCGTGCCATGCCCGGTGCCATGCAACATGTATTCTGCCGGGGCCACCAAGTGTAAGCCCCTGCCCCTGCCCTTGACCAGGTCCCCTGCCCTGCGCGTGTTGCCCTTCTACGCAAAGTACTGCGCCGTAAGAGTTAGCTCACTGCGGCCAAGCGCAGCTACTCCTTGCCAGTCAGAGCCCCCCGTATCGCCGCCAGTACGCTCGGCCGCACGCTCTCGTCCCCAGGCACCCACGCCTGCAGCCGCCGCCCCTTGCCGTCCACCTCTGCCACCTGCACCTCCGCCCCCGGGTCCTCCCTCAGCCTCTCAACCACCTGCAGCACGTGCTCCCGGTACGCCAGCGCCGTGGCCCAGCCGTCCTCAGGACTGTCAGGGAAGTCGCCGGCGGTAACGGCGCCCACCAGGACTTGCTTGCCCCGCATGCCCAACCTCAATTGGACTTTTCCCGCCGAGCGGACAAAGCCTGACTCCTTGGGAAGGTCTGTGTTCACGGTGCGCCTGCCTGAGGGGACAGAAGCGGCACGAACATATCCGGCACAGGGGTTAATCCTCCTGTCGGCGTTGCATGCTGCATGCTGACCACCAGGCCAAAAAAGCTGGCAAGCAAAGTGTGTACGACCTGACTGCATCATCACTATCAACTACAGAATTGCCGGCATGCCGTGCAGCGACACAGCGGGACCAGCTACGCGGTGCGGGAGCGGATCAGCCGTGCATGCATGCTGGTTCCCTATATATGAAACAATGGCAAAAGAAAGCACGTGCTGAGGGCCATGGGCAAGGGCTGCAACGACAACTAGCTCGCAGTGCAGGCGACAGGCGATCCATGTAGTAAGCGTGGTCATAAGAGGGGTGAGGAGAATATTTAAGACCATGGCCGTGCCTTGCCCACCTGCAACCGCCAGCGCCTCCAGTAAGGCCTCTCGCATCGCCTCCAGTACGCTCGGCTGCAGGCTTTCGTCCCCCGGCGCCCATGCCCGCAGCCGCCGCCCCTTGATGTCCACCTCCGCCACCTGCACCTCCGCCCCAGGGCCCTTCCTGAGCTTCTCCAGCACCCCGAGCGCGTGCTTCCGATACGCCAGCGCCGTGGCCCAGCCGTCCTCAGGACTGTCCGGGAAGTCGCCGGAGGCGGCGGAGCCCAGGTATAGCCTCACGCTCCCAACGGTCTTGCGCAGCATCAGGTCTGGGTGGCGGCTGAACCCTGGCGCCGGTGGGAGGTCGTGCTCGCCTGAGGCAGCAGGCATGACTTGTTTCAAGGTTAGAAAGTGTACAGGGCACACAGCAAGCGTAGGAGGGAATAACTGAGTGGTCAGCATGGCCCTGGGTGTGTACCGGTAGCTTCCCCTGTCGGCACAAGCCGTGGGCTGTGCACTCAGCATCTCAGCCTGTCTGCTACTCCACGCGCACTGTTCCATTATCGCAGCAGTCAAGGTCATGCAACAAGAAGACCTTCAGAGTAGTTGTTCCAGAGATGCACAACATGTGAGGATGGAGTGGAATGAACGGAGGACACACGGGGGCAAAATGTCGTGAGCGGGCGCCCCGAATTATGGCCACGTAGTGCGAAAGGCAGCTGCTTGCCCCGACCAACCGCACCTGTCTCGCATCCCAGCGCCTCTTGCACCGCTGTCAGCACCTTTAGCCGCACGCTTTCATCCCCCGGCGCCCACGCCCGCAGCCGCCGGCCCCTCCTGTCCACCTCCGCCACCTGCACCTCCGCCCCCGGGTCCTCCCGCAGCCTCTCCACCACCCGCAGCACGTGCACCCGGTACGCCAGCGCTGTGGCCCAGCCGTCACCGGGGCTGTCAGGGAAGTCGCCGAGTGTTGTACGGCCGATGCGAACAGGCTTTCCTGCCATCCGTTGGTACATGAAGAGCTCCCCCTCCGAGCCCTGAACCTTCAGGGAGGTCCGTATTGACCTTGGGCCGGCCTGTGGGAGGGTGGGCGCAAGGGTGTTTTGGATGAGCAGCAGGACGGACTGCAAGGCGCGAGGGATAAGGTCAGGTGTGTCCCTGCACGGGTAGCCAGTGATGTTGATGGCGAATTATACACAACACAAGGGAGTGGGTGCAAGTCGTGCAAGAGGCACGTGGTAGGACAGGGCGAGGCCACACAGCTGCCGCTCGCGCTGTTGCCGTATGCAGCAGGTGCGAAGTTAAGACCATAAGATGGCTCGCAGGCGAGGGACGTCGTGAAAACGACCTGCACGTGCATCTGCTGCTGCTGACGACGCGCCATGCCAGTTTCAACACCCTACAATGTAACCAGGGACGATCCCTCATGCACCTACCTGATTTCCCCCGCGGCTCATGACCCAGCTCCTTGCGTATCGCTGCCAGTACGCTCGGTCGCACGCTCTCGTCCCCAGGCGCCCACGCCCGCAGCCGCCGCCCCTTGCCGTCCACCTCCGCCACCTGCACCTCTGCCCCCGGGTCCTCCCTCAGCCTCTCAACCACCCGCAGCACGTGCTCCCGGTACGCCAGCGCCGTGGCCCAGCCGTCCTCAGGACTGTCGGGAAAATCGCCGGCGGCGACGGAGCCTATGCAGAACTGTTTGTTTGAACCTTTCTTGCGGAAGTCCATTTGCAGCCGCTGCTGGCGGCCCTGTCGGCTGAGGCCCCCTCCCTGGGGAAAGGGCGTGCTGGTACTACCAGCTTCCGCAGGCGGAGGCACAGCGCGCGTGGAAACTCGCAGCCTCACGATTGAATTCTGCGTGTAATTCAGTAGGAAGGCCACAGGAAATTTGAGGTCCTACTTGTTTAGGGGGACAAGGGAAGCACGCGGCAGCGTGCGTGTTGAGGCACGGAACTGTCCCAAGGCTACGCCTGACAACACGGGCACAGGAGGTCACACAAATGGCCAGGGCTGCAGGGGGAGGATGGGGGTACAGGGTCACCATGTGCAGGTTACGTACAGCTACGCCGCCCGCAGGGGAGGCTCTTGTATGGGGTCATGCAGGTTGCGCACTGCTACACCGCCAGGGCGTCCCCGCAGAATGCATGCCTGATGTGTCTGCCTCTGCATCAGAACTTCACGTCCAAACCTTACATACATCTACACATAGTACAACATGCCATCCATACTACACATGGAGCCTGGGTTCTTACGCAAACTGCAGGACACTGCCTGCCTATTGTCCAGGGCTGCAGGACTGTGGTTGGGTGTGTTGTGACGGGCCTCACCGTCCAGGTCAACTATTGTACGCATTCCACAGCGAACTCTCTTAGTTCCATCATACATCGGCTCTTTGTCACTACTGCAACGAAAGCGGGCCAGCGCGAGGTGTCAGCGATTCCCGCTTGCCTGTTGTGACCCTTCTGGCGTAACAAGGGCTGGTGCAAGAGGGTTGCGTCCCCATGCCGCTGTTTGCCCTCGTATTGCGCACGTGCGACGACAGGGACTGCATAGCAGCAGCTGGTCGCGACTACCGAAGGCTACTCCGGGAAGCAAGCCACAAGGACAGCCTGCGGTGACCGGGCTTATCCACCAACTGCATCGCTGTCAGTTAAATGTTAGTAGGAGCGATAAAAACTTGACCGTGTGCAAGCTGCCAAAGGCCTTCATCGCAAGTCATAGGTCATGTCTCAAGCTTTGATGTCGCCAGCAACTATGCACTTTTGCAAGACGCACCAGGTTACTGAGCGACGAATCCTACGATATTTCTGAGTCGTGCAACGTTTCAGGTTGCCCTCCTGACTCCTATTGCGATGTACAACTCTGGCGCATCACGCACGCCGCACACAGCACAGCCAAGGTCGCGCTACTACGGCAGGGTCGCCAGGCTGAGACCTGAGCTGAGCCACTGACCGACTAACGGGGGCAGCCTACAGCACGCATGCTAGCATGCCCTTCAGCTAGGGCCCTCAGTGCAGACTGGCTGTTGCAGCTGTTGTGACACGTGCATGCGTGGGCTTTTACACGCATGCATACCGTACCAACAGTACAGTACGAGGCTAAATGTGTACAGCAAGGACGCGAAAGCGGCCACTCGCCCACGTCGGGTCGAGAGTATCGTACCAGCGCTGTCCATGAGCGTCATGAACCAGCGCGGGACGTGTGGGCAAGGCACCGAAGTGCATCAACAGCTCCCCTGCTTGACAGCACCTAGTGCCTGCTGGCGCAATCAGTCTGACAAATAGGCCGGCTGCTAGATGCGTCAACACTGCGTCGTGCGGCAAATGCCCTGGACAACGTATCAGTACCGGTACAGTTCACGGTTGCATGTAAGCAGTGGCACGACTCTCGCCCGCCGAGCTGCCGGGGCAGGCGGTTCACACAACCCACTAACCTTTTCATGCCACTCTGCCTCCGTCATCAGTATCAGCCATAGGGATGGAGTGCATGCAGTCAAGCTCTACATTACTACACCGGTATCCACCCCTCGGCAAATCCAACCTTGCCACTACGCCCAGATTCCGGTACTCAGCAAACCTGCCACCCAAGACCGCTTGTGCACCCGAGCCAAGTAGAGTGGGTAGCTCGCTTCTATCTTTTCCTCTTCTCCTCACCAGTCACAGACCTCCTTATAGCCGCCAGCACCTTCGGCCGCACGCTCTCGTCACCGGGCACCCATGCCCGCAGCCGCCGACCGTGCTTTCCTACCTCCGCCACCTGCACCTCCGCCCCTGGGTCCTCCCTCAGCCTCTCCACCACACGCAGCACGTGCTCCCGGTACGCCAGCGCTGTGGCCCAGCCGTCCTCGGGACTGTCCGGGAAGTCGCCAGCGGCGGAGGTGCCAAGAAGCACACTGCGGTATTGCATCCCTTGGCACAACTCGAGCCCTCGTGCTGTCCGTGTGAACCCTTTGCCCGCCGGAAGGTCGGGATTGGTTGTGTGGCGGCCTACAAGGCGGACGGCAGGATACACTGCACTTAAGAGGTAACAAAGCATCAATTCCTGCAAGGACACAACGCGTGATGTGAGTGCAGCAGACGTCGTCTCGGGCCCAGCAACACTGGTGGTATGACCTATGCAAGGCGCTGTAGTTGGAACCGCGTGACTGGGTGCATGGCCAGGCTGCGGCAATCGGAGAGGTTTGCTTGCGTCAATGGAAGTCTATAACCTAAAAATGTGTATGTGTTGCCACGTGATGTACCTGGTTGTGGCCCCAGTCCCAGTGCCCCCCGAGCTGCCGTCAGCACGTGCGGCCGCACGCTCTCGTCCCCCGGCGCCCACGCCCGCAGCCGCCGCCCCTTGCCGTCCACCTCCGCCACCTGCACCTCGGCCCCCGGGTCCTCCCTCAGCCTCTCCACCACCCGCGCCACGTGCTCCCGGTATGCCAGCGCCGTGGCCCAGCCGTCACCGGGGCTGTCGGGGAAGTCGCCGACCGCGGCAGAGCCAACACGAACATGCTGTCCTGCAATCAGTTGCCGCATGTATAGCGCCGGCCCGACGCGGAGGAGCCCTGACCCCTCAGGAAGATCCGTATGCACCTTGGGTCGGCCTGTGAGGCAGGGGTGTTTGGGATGAGCAACAGGCAGGTGCACAGGGTAACTGGGTGAAGGGCAAACAACGTACTTTTTTTCCGATGAGAATGGTTACAGGGATGAGAGGCGAAAGGAAAGCCCGGAGGCCACCAACCAACCACCCAGGGCAGAAGCCCACGGGGCGCACCACGAGGAACCAACCGGCAAGACGGAAAGCCCCAGCAACCGCAAACTCACCGAACCGGACAAGGACAGGGCGGCTACTGCTACAACGCACAGAGACAGAGCTCCGCCGGAGCACAAGAGCGCAAGGAGTCTGAATGGCAGGCACGCGCCCCCAACAGCCCCCAACACGTACTGACGGCATGGTGCTTGTACCCAGCGTCAACAAAGCCGCCGTGTAACTGCATGAAAAATGATTGAAGGCCGTGCATGAAGCACACGGAGAAGCAATGGGGCGATGCCACGAGCCGAAAGGTCGGACGGTTGCCGTGAACAGCAGCCGCTACGTAGGTGGGCACATAGCATTGGGTTCCAGAACAGGGACAACAACACCAAAACGCGGGCGTGAGTCAACGGCTGCACAATACCTGTAATGCTATCGTCCGACGATTGTGTTCGTCCTACCTGGTTTCCGCTGCGGCTCAAGACCCAGCGATCCCCTTATCGCAGCCAGCACGTTAGGTCGTAAACTCTCGTCCCCAGGCGCCCACGCGCACAGCCGCCGGCCCCTCATGTCCACCTCCGCCAGCTGCACCTCCGCCTCCGGGTCCTCCCTCAGCCTCTCCACCACACGCAGCACGTGCTCCCGGTACGCCAGCGCTGTGGCCCAGCCGTCCTCGGGGGTGTCCGGGAAGTCGCCAGCGGCGGAGGTGCCAAGATGCACTGTGCGGTATTGCATCCCTTGGCACAACTTCAGTCCTCGCCGTGTCCGTGTAAGCCCTTTGCCCGCCGGAAGGTCGGGATTGGTTATGTGGCGGCCTACAAGGCGGACGGAAGGATACACTGCACATAAGAGGTAACAAAGCATCAATTCCTGCAAGGACACATCTCGTGGTGTGAGTGCAGCAGACGTCGTCTCGGGCCCAGCAACACTGGTGGTATGACCTATGCAAGGCGCTGTAGTTGGAACCGCGTGACTGGGTGCATGGCCAGGCTGCGGCAATCGGAGAGGTTTGCTTGCGTCAATGGAAGTCTATAACCTAAAAATGTGTATGTGTTGCCACGTGATGTACCTGGTTGTGGCCCCAGTCCCAGTGCCCCCCGAGCTGCCGTCAGCACATGCGGCCGCACGCTCTCGTCCCCCGGCGTCCACTCCCGCAGCCGCCGCCCCTTGTCGTCCACCTCCGCCACCTGCACCTCGGCCCCCGGGTCCTCCCTCAGCCTCTCCACCACACGCAGCACGTGCTCCCGGTACGCCAGCGCCGTGGCCCAGCCGTCATCGGGGCTGTCGGGGAAGTCGCCGACGGCGGCAGAGCCAACACGAACATGCTGTCCTGCAATCCGTTGCCGCATGTATAGCGCCTGCCCTATGCGGCTGAGCCCTGACCCCTCAGGAAGATCCGTATGCACCTTGGGTCGGCCTGTGAGGCAGGGGTGTTTGGGACAAGCAACAGGCAGGTGCAACGGGTAACTGGGTGAACTGCGTGGTAACTGGGGGAAGTGCTGGCACTGCGCGTCCGTATAGTGCAAAACGAGCGAAGAATGCCATGCATGAAGCACACGGAGAGGCAATTGGGCGATGCCACGAGCCGAAAGGCCAGACGGTTACCGTGACCAGTAGCCGCTGCGTAGTTAGGTGCATACGACTGCGTTCTAGGAAAGGGACAACAGTACAAGGACGCGGGCGTAAATCGAACGTTCCAAAGCCATTTCGATGATCGTGTCCGTCCTACCTGGTTTCCGCTGCGGCTCAAGACCCAGCGATCCCCTTATCGCAGCCAGCACGTTAGGTCGTAAACTCTCGTCCCCAGGCGTCCACGCCCGCAGCCGCCTGCCCCTCCCGTCCACCTCCGCCACCTGCACCTCCGCCTCCGGGTCCTCCCTCAGCCTCTCCACCACACGCAGCACGTGCTCCCGGTACGCCAGCGCCGTGGCCCAGCCGTCACCGGGGCTGTCTGGGAAGTCGCCGAGTGTTGCACGACCGATGCGAACATGCTGTCCTGCAATCCGTTGCCGCATGTATAGCGCCTGCCCTACGCGGAGGAGCCCTGACTTCTCAGGAAGATCCGTATGCACCTTGGGTCGGCCTGTGAGGCAGGGGTGTTTGGGATGAGCAACAGGCAGGTGCACAGGGTAACTGGGTGAAGGGCAAACAACGTACTGACGGCATGGTGCTTGTACCCAGCGTCAACAAAGCCGCCGTGTAACTGCATGAAAAATGATTGAAGGCCGTGCATGAAGCACACGGAGAAGCAATGGGGCGATGCCACGAGCCGAAAGGTCGGACGGTTGCCGTGAACAGCAGCCGCTACGTAGGTGGGCACATAGCATTGGGTTCCAGAACAGGGACAACAACACCAAAACGCGGGCGTGAGTCAACGGCTGCACAATACCTGTAATGCTATCGTCCGACGATTGTGTTCGTCCTACCTGGTTTCCGCTGCGGCTCAAGACCCAGCGATCCCCTTATCGCAGCCAGCACGTTAGGTCGTAAACTCTCGTCCCCAGGCGCCACGCCGCGCACAGCCGCCGGCCCCTCATGTCCACCTCCGCCAGCTGCACCTCCGCCTCCGGGTCCTCCCTCAGCCTCTCCACCACACGCAGCACGTGCTCCCGGTACGCCAGCGCTGTGGCCCAGCCGTCCTCGGGGGTGTCAGGGAAGTCGCCAGCGGCGGCGGTGCCAAGAAGCGTGTTGCGGTATTGCACCCCTTGGCACAACTTCAGTCCTCGCCGTGTCCGTGTAAGCCCTTTGCCCGCCGGAAGGTCGGTGTTTGTTGTGTGGCGGCCTACAAGGCGGACGGAAGGATACACTGCACTTAAGAGGTAACAAAGCATCAATTCCTGCAAGGACACAACGCGTGGTGTGAGGGCAGCAGACGTCGTCTCGAGCCCAGCAACACTGGCGGTAGGACCTATGCAAGGAGCTGTATTTGGAACCGCGTGACTGGGTGCATGGCCAGGTTGTGGCAATCGGAGAGGTTCGCTTGCGTCAATGGAAGTCTGTAACTTAGTGACGTGTATGTGTTGCCACGTGATGTACCTGGTGGTGGCCCCAGTCCCATTGCCGCCCGGATTGCCGCCAGCACGTGCGGCCGCACGCTCTCGTCACCGGGCACCCATGCCCGCAGCCGCCGCCCCTTGCCGTCCACCTCCGCCACCTGCACCTCCGCCCCCGGGTCCTCCCTCAGCCTCTCCACCACACGCAGCACGTGCTCCCGGTACGCCAGCGCCGTGGCCCAGCCATCATCGGGGCTGTCTGGGAAGTCGTTGGTGGCGGCGGAGCCTATACAAAAAGGGTGCTTAGACCCACTGAGCCGTAAACTCATCTGTAAACTACCCAGACCACCCTGTCGGCTGAGACCGCTTCTCCGGGGAAGAAGCGTGCTGCGCACAGTAGGGACCGTGTGGGGAGAAACAGCGAGCGTTGAGCCACGCTGCCGCTCAGATGAAACCTACACAGCCAGGCACGGGCATCGCCATCAAGAGCTTTAGTGGTACGTGAGTAGGTGCATGTAAGGCGTACCGTACGCGTGCAGCGCAGGTGTGCAGAGCCCCAAGGGTTACGGGAGGCAGGAGCTATGAACTCGTCACTTGCCGACATGTGGCAGCGTGACCAGGCTACACCAGGCTGTTTAAAAAGTTCTGCTTGCAGGGCAGCGGGAACCCGCAAGATGAGCTAACGGTCCCTTGGCAGTGCCAGACTCAACTCATATACAGCCAAGAATAGTTGCAATGAAAATGCGCCAATACGAACATTGCGCGTCGTCATGCTTGCCTGTGGCTGTGGCCACGAAGCCGTCGTAGTGAGGCCTGGCGCAAGCGGGTTGCGCCCTAAGGAAGCTGTATGCGCTTGGATTGCGCGCATGTGGCTTCTGTTGCTGCATGGCAGTCGCTTGTCGCAATTGAGGGCTGTTCCGGGATGCCACAGGGAAAGCCTTCGACGGCAGAGTTGATCAAGCAACGGCATCGCCATATGCAATCCTAGCAGTTCGGGTCAGTCGTGGAAAGGCTTGCAGTATGCAAGCGGCCAACGCGCAACAGTCACCACGCATAGCAAGTCTATATACCACCGGGCTAGCTAGGCGAAGATTCTCAGTGAAATGCGACAACCATCTGTGCTTGCATGCGATGCAGTTGGAGCTTGCTTGCCAGCTTGCGGGCGCGTTGCGGGTCATGGGCGTAGGCCAGGGGCCCCTCCGATGGCGGATAATAGCAAGGCCAGCGAAAGCACCCCACGTCCCTGTCAGCTGGCGACCTCACCACACAGCTGCCTGCTCTGGTCATGCAACTGCTTGTGGTGCTTCCTGGAGGGCTGAACGTTCGAGTGTGCCCGAGGGACGACACTTAATGCCACACTCCGCCCCTTTACGACTAGCTTTGACGACAACTTCGTCATGGCACGCCTGGTCACGCACGCAGCATGCATCGCATCTGGCTCCGCTCCCGGTGCTGGTCACTTGCCTTCGTCACCACTGGTCCCCACTTCCCCCGATTCCTTGTTGCCCAAAACCAAGCCGAGCGTCCTGCCTGGCCCGTTCGACCATGTAAGCTTACCCTGCACACCACCCCCGTATATCTGTGCCACACGATCACGCCTGCCGCCGCCAAGCAGTGCTGCACAGTCGCCACAACTCCTCTTCCACAGGCCAGGACCTATGTCCACCGTTGCCGCAGACAACTTACAGGGTCAGGGGAGACACCAGCATACCGGATGAGGATACACCAGGCCACCTGGTCAGCACACTGGGTGCCAGGTCTTCAGGGACAACAACGGCACCGTGCTTTCAGGGAGCGTGCGTACCCACCATGTACCACTGGCAAGTCAAGTTCGGCGTCCATCCACTGCATATCCTCCGAGAGTACGTGCACATGCACCGCACGTGGAATCCAGCTGTCACGGTCCAGCGTGTGCGGGCGGCACGGTACCGGCAGCACGTGTTAAACCGTGGCGTGTGGTTGCATTCTGCAGTCTTTCACTAGGGCCGTATGCCTTGAGCGCGTGGCTCTCAGCACGTCTGTTGCAGTACGTGCATTCGTCACCTTGCTCCTTCCGAGTACACGTGTGTATTGGCATTCTTTAAGTGTCGGCATCCATTTGGATTGCGCTATTCAGTGGACAAACTGTATGTGTTAAGTGTGCGCGACCCTTTGAAGTGCTGGGTCAGCTTCCAGCCACGTGTCGTGAGCACGCCCTTGAGCGGCGTAGCAAGGTATCATCGTGAAGGTAGAAGACAACAAGTTGAGCATGTTGATGTATTTGGCCGTTACTATGCGTGTGGCCTGTTGATCAGGATGAGGCCTGCGCTGCCGTACGTGTAGGCAGGTATTTTGCTGTTGGGAGCGCTGTTCCCAGCGCTCCTCTTGTTCACATCATTAGGTAACCGAACATTGCTATGTATCTTGTAAGGTTACGAACAGGACTATAGAGCCCGCCGCGGTGCGCCTCCTCTGAGTTAGAGCAAGCGTATCCCCGGTCGGTCGGCGAAGCTGAATGGGGTCCAGGAGCAGTCGTTGGTCCAGTAGGAAGTTCACTGAGCGCGGCGTTTGCTTCTATTATGAGCTTTAGGAGAAGCTATATGTAAGTATAAGTTTAACAGAGCTTGTTTCCTAAGTGCTGGAAGGAATTACAAGGCGACCGGTTTCGGGCAGCAGTTCCCGGCATGTCTGTCAGGGCGAAATAGCAGCCGCGCTGGCTATCAAGTGGACCTTATATGGCGTTGCTCTTGCATCTCCCTCTGCATGTTGTACTCGCGATTCCCCTCCCAAATCCGCAGTGTGCATTGTGTCCGCAGTGTGCAATCCGTGACATGTCGGTCAGCTTTCCGGTGACTTATTCGAGCAAAATACCTCTCAACTCACTGTAATGCCAGTATACATATATACAACTTGCTGTGTCCCTGTTCTGACTTCTTGGCACGTCGCAACAGCGGTGACACAAGCGCTGTCAATAGCGCTAGTAATTGCGACGGATTTCGCTTTCGCCTAGACATAAAAGAAAGAGGAAAGAGTGGTTTCAGTTTTCTCCCAGAGGTGTTGCATGGTGAAATTCCCACTGGACCAACGACTGCTCCTGGACCCCATTCAGCTTCGCCGCCGGTCGACGGTGTACATCCCGTTTCACAGCTATCCCCGCACGGTGAAGGCCTAGCTAGCCGTAAACTGTTGCCCATTACTGCTATTAGGAGTTGCAGCGGAGCTGTGCGGTCGTGGTGCCGAGTCTCAGGGGGAGATGGCACCAACGTAGCACGTTTTCTGTCCTCTGTAGAGCAGTTTCCGCAGCGCGCTTAGCGCTGCGAACCCATTGCGTGACATACTTACTTCTGTAGCAGCTCGGCGAGGGCCTGTGTGCCTCTCGCCCCTGCGCCAACCGCAACAAGAGGAGCGTTGAAATTGGGCCTAGTTTGTAGCAGGCACGGCATGAGACCGACCAAGAGCATCTTTGCGCCCTCGTCTGCCTTGCAGCGTTACTCAGCTTTCACTTTCGAACGCTGGGGGGGGAGTGACTCGTACGCACACGGAAGCATAGCATCAGGTATGCTACAGTATGTGTTGGGGACTGATGGGCAGCGTAACTAGCGGGTTACGGTTGCATGCAGACAGTGTGGTGAGCAGACAGTGTGGTGAGGGCTGTTGGTGGCACAACGGTGAAGGTACACAGTGTAACCGGCCGGTTACGGTGCGCATGCACCTGCTGGGCGTAGCCCTACAGTACGCTCCTCGGTGTAACAAGGCAAGCAAGTATACCTGTCGGGTCGTTCTGTTGCATCCGCAACATCAACGCCATCAGCCCGTGGGTCGTACCTTGTCCTGCTGGCGCCTTGCTGCCGGCCCGGAAAGGGGTCCTTAAGGTCCCCTTAAGGGAGCCTTAGTTACAAAGGCAACTTTACTTAACCTCTAAGGTCCCCTTAACCCTTAACCGTTAAGGGACCCTTAAGGGCCCCTTTAGGGGGTTAACCGGGTTTCGGCTGCCGTAGGGCAACAGCAACCCTTGCGTGCAAGAAACCGCGTCTCCACACACATACGCTTCGATAGAATTTCTTCGCATTTCATTTCATACCTTACATATACCGACCCAGTCTGCATGACAAGCCTGCCCTTGTGCCCAAGTCCCACCGTGAACGCAAGTGGCTCGCGGCCCAACCATCCTTGCACACTACTATTTCACATTTCACATTTCACATTGTGCACCTTCGGGATCATGCGCTAATCCCTGCTGGCCTCTTTCGCGAACACGCCTTCTGCCATCCACACTGCCGGTCGGCCAACCTGCCCAGCAGGCCAGTACACCGCATTACTTCCACTTCGGCATCATCCTTGCACATTCCGTATTACGCTCGGCGCTCGCTTGCACCCCCGCGGCATGCACCGGCATCCTTGCCGTCCGCCTGCCCAGAGTCCCCTGCTACACAAGGCCTTTCCCTCCCCATCTACGCAACAAAAACCTCCGCCTCCCAGTTGTGCTGCCATCAAGCATGCAGTTCTCGCACACTTCCTCATTCCCACGAGCGAAACACGCACATGTGCCTGCCCTTCACGCTCTCCAACAAAAGCTGCACATCCATCACCCAACTCGCCACACCAGGCACCCCTCCGACACCGGATCTGTGCACCTTTGCCTACATCCTTCCACATTCTACCCCCCCTTCCGCCCCACTCCGCCAGCACCATTTGCATATCGGTTCACTGACCCACCATTTGCATATTGGTCCACCGACCCACGCACTTCCCCTGCACGTGTCCCCATGCAAGCCCCACGCCACCCCACGCACATGCCAATGTTCGCACACTGACAGCCCTCCCAGCCTCTTCACCCAACCACCACGCACATCCTTCTTGCTCCCCAGCACCAATGCATGCATCCCCACATCCTTCTGACGCCCCTGCCAAGCCCCAACGCCATTTCCGCCATGACAGCCATGACAGCTGTCACACCACCAAATCCATCATACCTTTAACCAACCCTCTGCACTATCGTGGACCGTGACAGCTGTCACGGTCCAGCGTGTGCGGGCGGCACGGTACCGGCAGCACGTGTTAAACCGTGGCGTGTGGTTGCATTCTGCAGTCTTTCACTAGGGCTGTATGCCTTGAGCGCGTGGCTCTCAGCACGTCTGTTGCAGTACGTGCATTCGTCACCTTGCTCCTTCCGAGTACACGTGTGTATTGGCATTCTTTAAGTGTCGGCATCCATTTGGATTGCGCTATTCAGTGGACAAACTGTATGTGTTAAGTGTGCGCGACCCTTTGAAGTGCTGGGTCAGCTTCCAGCCACGTGTCGTGAGCACGCCCTTGAGCGGCGTAGCAAGGTATCATC
The DNA here is from genome assembly GCA_036984285.1 of Chlamydomonas sp. KOR1. Classification (NCBI taxonomy): domain Eukaryota; kingdom Viridiplantae; phylum Chlorophyta; class Chlorophyceae; order Chlamydomonadales; family Chlamydomonadaceae; genus Chlamydomonas; species Chlamydomonas sp. KOR1. Next base: position 389,450 of record BQMZ01000176.1, on the reverse strand, counting down.
GTGAAGGTAGAAGACAACAAGTTGAGCATGTTGATGTATTTGGCCGTTACTATGCGTGTGGCCTGTTGATCAGGATGAGGCCTGCGCTGCCGTACGTGCGCGTGTAGGCAGGTATTTTGCTGTTGGGAGCGCTGTTCCCAGCGCTCCTCTTGTTCACATCATTAGGTAACCGAACATTGCTATGTATCTTGTAAGGTTACGAACAGGACTATAGAGCCCGCCGCGGTGCGCCTCCTCTGAGTTAGAGCAAGCGTATCCCCGGTCGACGGTGTACATCCCGTTTCACAGCTATCCCCGCACGGTGAAGGCCTAGCTAGCCGTAAACTGTTGCCCATTACTGCTATTAGGAGTTGCAGCGGAGCTGTGCGGTCGTGGTGCTGAGTCTCAGGGGGAGATGGCATCAACGTAGCACGTTTTCTGTCCTCTGTAGAGCAGTTTCCGCAGCGCGCTTAGTGTTGCGAACCCATTGCGTGACAGACTTACTTCTGTAGCAGCTCGACTCGTACGCACATGTTTTCTCCCTCTGCACTATCGTGGACCGTGACACACAGAAGGGCGTAGACCATTCCGCTCCCTCGACCAGCTGCAACGGGATGGCTGGGTGTGCGAGTTGGTCCACATCAGTCAGGAGCTCAGGACCGAGCACCTTGGAAGCCCAAAATATCGCTCTCAGAGTCACGGTGCACAATCCAAAGGACACAAGGAATCACACCGCCGCAGCGTGCTAGCGGAGTGCTCCTCCAATTTTAGCGTCCACTGGCGTGACGCAGTCCATATTGCTTCACTGCGCTAGCCCACCATCCACCCAAACAGGGCGCAAGCAGAACCCGTTGCGTGTATCCCTTAGCGCTCGGGCCCCACCCGGCCCTCAGCCTTACTTGCCCCACCACCGCTCCCTGCCGCGCCCCGCTCCCCCGCGCCTTTCTCCATTCTGGTCGGATGGGCAGCTGTGGGCATCAGCGCAGTAGCCCCCCCGGGGCACACGCAACAAGGCGTCTCGTGCCATGCCGCCCGCCCCTCCTTGCCGGTCCACACGTGCACCCCACGCTTGCCGAGCCAGCAAGTCCTGATCGCTTGGCCGGCTGGATTTTGAGTGCTGATTGGTGGGGCCTCCACCTTCGGGTTGGCCGGAGCTAGGGGCGCCCCAGCTCCGGCCCTGACCCTGACCCTGACTGATGCTGCACAACTGCCTGCTACACGCTTCCAACAAGCTTGCAGAGCGTGGCCTCCTGCTCTTATCATCCTACCCTGCTGCGCCTTTTTCCACTTTCCGCCATCGAAACCCCACGCCTGGCCCCCCCACAGCCGCTGCCGCGTGTGCTCACACCCCTGGCCCGCCTCCTGCCCCCGTCTCCACACCTCTCCTGTCCCCTGCCCCCGCCCCAGCCCCCACCCCTTCCGCTGCAGCCCCCACCCCTTCCGCTGCAGCCCCCAGCGCCCGCTGGCACGTCGCCGCAATGTCCTCCGGGGCGGCCATGGCGCCCTGGCCCAGGTCGCCGCAGGCAAGGCGTTTGGACACGGGGGGGATCACCTGGGGCCAGGACCGCGGGACAGAGGGGATGTACGGTGCTGTGGCACCATTGGGCTGCAATGCCCCATGATCGCCACAAGGACATGGCTAATGCACGTATGCGTGTTCTGAGCTGGATGGTGCTGGGCTCTGGAAGGGGACCAAAAGTGTAAAACCATACACCGTATACGCCCGTGTGTTGGCCGCTTTCAAGCAACCAAGCGGACCGGCGACTAGTTCAACAACTGGCGGGTGAGCTTCCACTCCCTGACTTTGCTCCCCGCCACACCCCCACCTGCACTCCCAGCTCCTGCAGAGTGCCCAGCTGGCGCGACGTGAAGGGGCTGTCCCACATGGCAGTGTTCATGGCGGGGGCAACCTGGGAGGGCGGCGGAGGGCGGGCGGGAAGCCGGGTAGGGGGCATTCAGCGTGAGACTTATCCCGTCTGCGGTCTGTACACAGTTCACAACCAGCCTACGCCTACGGCAGGTAGGAAGCACAAGCTCGTTTCAGGAGTAGGACTGCCAGTCAGCCATCCACTTCCCTGCTTTTGCGGGCAGGTGGTAAGGCACATGGTCTCTCACAGCCTATACCTTCATTCATTAGGGCGCCACGAGCTCTGCCCATTTCTCCCAAGCACCAACCCCGCGCACGCTCCCTGCCCCTTGGTGCGCCTCCATCAACAGCCCCACAGCAGGACCCGCCCACAGCCTGAACTTCCACGCCCTCATCAGTAACGCGTGCCCCGTTACTCCAACGCTTCATAACCTGCCCTCAACTCCTGCTCCTGCTCCTTGCTCCTGCCCCCCGCCCTGCTCCCTGACCCTGCTCCCTGCCCCCACCAGCAGCGGCTTTGCGAAGTCCCACGCCCGCACCACGCAGGTGAGCAGGTTGTCGCACAGCCCATGCGCCACCTTGGCCAATGTGTTGGCGGACAGCGGGGCCAGCACCAGCACATCAGCCCACCGCCGCAGCTCGATGTGCAGGACCGGGTCTCCCACGGCCCGCCACTCGCGCCATTCGGCCTCGTCCTGCGAGACAGCAGGATGTGCACACTGTAAGACCCACTGGGAAAGGAAAGAAGTGACAGGTACGGAGACAAGGTGTATTGAGGACTGAGTAATTGTGAGTATTAGCGTCCTGGTGCTGTACCTGGAAGTGGGCATGTCACTCAGCTGTGTCCTGCACAGCAGAGCGCAGTACCGGTGCGGCCACTGCTCAACACATCCGAGTGCCGCATGCAGCCGGTCAGCCCCTTGCAGAGCGTGCTGGAGGAGTGTCCAGGCAATACCTACCCCTAGCAGGGGCTTGACCTCCTCTGGGAGATTCGCTTCCTGGATGAAATGCTTTGCCGAGCTGGTCACCACCAGCTTCACGTCCGCAAACTGCAACAGCAGGCGACACAGCTGGGCGACCTTGATGCTTGCCACACTGCCTGTAGCTCAGGGGCACAGGTGCAACAAAGGAGGGGCGCGCACGTGGGTGTGGCAAGCAGGTGCTGCTGGCAACAGCCCTCCAGACTGGCCGTTCCACGGCCGTTGCCCTAGCCGGTCCACGATGGGTACCCGTAGCTTCTCACCTGTGGCACCAAGCAGGACACGAGGACGTCTAGTTTGTCCCTCCGGTTTGCCGGTATCCATTGCGCGTCCTCGTCCTCTTGTTCCGGCAGTGACGAAGGCGGCAGTTGGTGCCCAACCAAGATGTCAAGCCTAGCGCACCATTCTTGGTTATCTACTTATAGATAGTAAGCAAGACCACCCTGCCTGCCTGTATCCTGCAAAGAGAATACTCTGTGTGCACAGGAAAGTCGTCGCCACTTGCCGCGACCTTTTGACTCAGACCGTTTCTCACTATGTGTGAGCCTTACAGATCGCTGGTATAGCGAAACCGACGTGAGCTGCTTTGCATTATGTTGGCCCCCATTTTAAACTGCGGGGCAGCAGCTATGACCCAACGTTGGTTACGCCAAGCGTAATGCACCCTATGACCATGACAAAGTCTGCGTTCTTCGCTCAACAAAATAGTACAGCTCAGGTCAGCAACGTCGGGGTGGACCCTGCGCCATGGCGAAGTCACACGCCAGTGGCGAGCGCTGCGCGCCCAACCAATACCCTCAGCAGAGGTTGGAGGTTCCCTTCGAGCCGAAAATTTCTATGGGACCGGACTCCTCAAGGGCGGACGGAAGTTCTTGAGCCCCAGGTGCGCAGCGGACTGCGGACCGTGTCGAAGGCACAGCGGGGTAGCCCCGGACCGCTCACCTTCCAGACAATTGTATATGCAGGATCGCCTGCCCCTGCTGGTCATCCCAAGCAACTTACACACCCAGCTTGTCAGCACACAGCAACCTGCACCCTATGGTGGTAACCTACGGGCAGCGGTGTCCTGCTCAACCAGCCAGCAGCTGGTCTTGTCCCTTGAAGCGGTCACCGCCTCCGGACCAGGTGGGGCGTGGGTGTTGGATTTGCGGGGCGGGATGCAGCGCAAAGTCCTGAAGTCAACGACAGGCCAGCAGAACAGGTTGCAATACATGCAGCAAGACAGGGCAGGCAGTCGGAGTCTGTGGGTTGCCCGTGCTGACGCTGTGTCTGGGTGTGTTTTGTACCGCACATGCACCTGTGACGCTGCCAAGCTGGCCGCGTGGCGCTATACGGCCCGCTCTCTCGTATGCTGGTCACTCAACAGTATGCCACAGTATGTGTGTATGTAACTGCGCGTTCCTACCCCACCTACGTTGGCCACGCAGGCACAGGCGGGATGGCGTCTGTCCCCATCCGCGTGCTGGACCTGTTACAACGCCGTGCGGACGACAACAACAGCTGCAGCGCTATGCAGGTGGGCAAGGCGCCATCAAACTGTTCACATACTGCTTCAACGCACAAATATTACGGTACAGTTGTTTTAAAGGGCGAGCATTGGCAAGGTAGGCTAACGTATGCATCTCCCCTGAACCTTGCGCAGCTCGTTATGCACAAAGGCTTGCTCTAGAATCAACGCTGTTCGGCCCCAATTTTTCTCGCCTTGCGTCATGCACACTGCCCAAACCGGCGTCATTTCTCCCCATCCCCCCCATCCCAGGACGTTCCTGGCCTGGCAACAGCCCTGCAGCACAGCCTGGACCTCAAGGGCTCGGCCCAGCTGACCACCGGCCTCGCCCTGTCCTGCACCCTGTCGCTGCACCCTCCGACCACATCCGCCGCCCGCACGGGGCCCACGGGGCCAGCTGCGGCAGCTGCCGGCGACCGCGGTGCCACCCTGTCCCTCACCATGCTGCTGCCCCATGCCGCCCTGGAGCTGACCCCGCTGTACAGCAAGCGGCTGTGCGACGTCCCGTTAGCACACGCCCTTGCGGCCCAGAAGCAGCACAGCCCGGCCGTTGGGCAGGTGAGCCGGGAGGCCAGATGAGCGCTGTGCCAGCAGTCTTATTTCCTGTGCACGGCATGTGCGTAGCAGACAGACCGGGTGGTTCCCACGGGCTGTGTTGCTGCGATCAAGGTTCAACTAAAATGGCGCACCCTGGCTTTTCGTACGCAGACCGGCTACTTGACCATGGACCAAACCCGCAGCCTGCTTCCCCTGGCGGCAGACGACCCTAACGTGAGTGCCGCTGTACTTTTAGTCAGTAAACTTCTGTGGTAACGCGTGCAAGAGCTGAAACGTTCAGGCGGCATGTGCTAACCTGTTGCAGAACCCATAGTGTACACACAAAAAGGCCCCCAACAAGCAGGGTCTTGAGCTGGTGCTGGTGCTGACTGCTGCTGCGAGTCCTCCGGGAGTCCCATTGACCGGCGTTGGGCTTGCCCCATGCCCACTCTCCCTTGCCCCTCGTCCATGGCTCCTACAGGTGTACTCGGTGCCGCTGGTCGGCGTGTGGGTGCGCAGCCCTGGCGTGCGCTCCGCCTCGCACCCGCTGGCGGTGGCGGCCGCAGCCAAGTTCGCGCTGGGCGGCCTGCTGCCAGACCGCGCCGCGCAGCAGCCCGGGGGCGCCTTCCTGCTGCTGCTCTTTCCCGGAGGTGCGCTCACGCCACCAGCTTGCCCCCCGCTGCCGGATGTTTTACAACGTATCCATGCATACACCCCCTTGTCGTCGGAGCCGACGAGCCAGACCGCCATCCAAACGTGCACGACGACGTCACGGCTTCACGACTTGTTAGGAGCCCGAAAGCACGACGGCATACGGTGGTTGCTCTCTTCGTGCATCACTGTGCGCCCCCGTTTATGCACCGCTTAATAGCAGTCACTCCGCTCCCGATGGCCTACATGGCGCTGCAGACAGCCCAGTGCCCAAGTGCTACGAGGTGCGCTTCTCTCCCCGGCAGCTGCCCCGGGCCAGCGCCACCGGCCAATCCACAGCCGCACCAACCCCCGTGGACGGCGCCCCGCCTCCCGTACCGCTCATGCCGTACACGGCACGTGTGGATCTCAACGGCCAAACGACCGCGCCACTGGAGCTGCGACCGCTGCCGGACACACAGCTGCTCGCACAGATGACCGGTAGCGGTCTCCTGCCATCCCTGGCCCTGCTGCCGTCCTCTGCACCGCTACTGGGGATCGGCGGGCTTGGAAGCGGGACGGTGACAGCCCACAGCCAGCATGGGGTGCCAAGCCCTGGGGCACAGGCCCCTGTGCAGGGCACCTCGGAGCCAATGTCCACCTCTGACTACTCCACTCTGAGCGTGAGGACGCCACGGGCTGGATCTGCCGGCGTGACGGCATCTGGTAGCGGGCTGGCGTCGGGTGCTGCAGGCGTTGGGGGGCCTTGGGCTGGTGTCGGCATGGGCAGGAGCCTGTTGGATGGGCTGCCTCAGCTGCGCGGCAGTGGCAGCAAGCTGATGACCAGCCCCAGTAAGGCCATGAAGATTGTGGCAAGCGACAGGGAGCAGGCGGCTCAGGGCCAACAGCAGGGGCAGCCGCAGGGGCAAGGGGAATGGGGAGGCGGCTCCTGGAACGGCGAGGCGGAGGACGCAGCAACGGATGGGCGCATGCACTCCTGGGGAGCTGGTGCGGGCCTGGCGGGCAGGTGGGCGGCAGACCAGCAGCGCGCGCACGGTGGGCCGGCTGCTCGGGACTCACCGCCTTTGCCTCGCGCCAATACCGGCGTGCCTACCCCTTTCAGGCAAGGTGCTCCTCAGTAGTCAGGAGAGGCCAAAAGGCATGCCAAGGTGTCTTAGTTCTGTCCTCATGCCACGTGGGCACCACAGGCACGCCAAGTCCAAAGTGCTCTTTGCCTGTGCTGCCAGCCGCGCTTTGACGACACAGGAAAGCAGGACCCTGACCACCTCCTCGTCCGCATGCAGGGGCACAGATCCTGCTGGCGCTGCCGCCAGCGGCTTTCGCGTTGATGGCCGCACCGGAGCAGCCGGTAGCAACTGGGCTTCCACCGCCCCAGGCGCCAGCGGGCTGCTGGACCCAGGGCCACGCTCCAGCAGCCACTCCCAGCCAACGTCTTTGGGAATCACAGTAGGACGTGCCTCCCTCAGCCACCTGAACCCCACTACACCTAGGAACCCTGTGCCCTGCAACTTCACGGTGGGGGCTCCACACCAGCCCCACGCCACTTACGGCGGCTACACCGAAGGAGGTCATGGCAACACCGTAGGAGGCGTCATGGGCACTCCTGGTGTGCCAGGTCTGGGGGAACCTCCCGCCAACGGCGTGGCCATCAGCCAGAGCCTGGATGACTGGCTGAGGATTAGCCAGGGGGGCGTGGCAGGCCGCGAGGGTCATGCAGCTGGCGAGGGCAGGGGAGGCGTTTCGCAGGGGCGGAGGGGCCAGGCGTCTGGGGCCATGGGTGAAGGGTCTGGTTGGACCCCCTACGACGCCGTCCCTACTGCGGCCGCGCGGCAAGCTACAAGCAGCTCGGAGGGCCAGCAGCAGCAGGGGCCGGGCATGGGGCAGCCAGGCGGCAATCCGCAGCCCAGGCACTACGGGCTCATGCCCCAGCACACGCCAGCAGCAGCAGCAGCACAACACCCTGCGGACGGATCCTCCCAGCACTTGCGCCACCAAGCCGACCAACAGCACGGGCCTGTAGCCCACGCTTCTGACATGCCGAAGGACCCGAGAAGGCAGCAGCAGCAGCATGACGGGGCGCACCCTTGGCAATCCGCTTCCGCCGTCCTGCAAGCTGCCATGACGGGAGGGCCGGTCCACTCTGCCGAATCCGGGCCCCATCACGCCACAGATTACACCAGGGACACGGCAGGGGCATGGCAAGGAGGGCAAGCTCATGCCTCTGGCACAGGAGCAACAGCAGGCGAAGGCATACACAACCCGCTGCGCCAGCACCATAGCGTGTCCAGTTTGGCTAAGCAGCAGTGGCACGGCAGCCAGCGAGAAGCTGGACGGGCTGCTGCAGGGCGGGAGGTGGACCAGCGGGGCGGCAGCGACCCAAGGGCCTGTGGCGAGGAGGACCTGCCCAGCGACCCGGCAGTCCTTCGAACGGAGGTGCTAGCTCTGCGAAAGCTGGTGAGCTCACCCGCCTCATGCGGCACAAAGCATTTTTCGCGGACTCACACTATGTCCGCCACTTTGTGTACGGCCACAGATCTTGTGCCGTATCCCGTGCAAACAACTCCGCCTGCAAATGTTGACCATGCAGGTGCAGCAGCTGCAGGCGCAGCTGCTGGAGCAGCAGCAGCAGCGAACGCGGACCGCTTCCTCACCGGCCGGCCATCCTGGACAGGCAGACGGTAAAGCGATACACGCCTCAAGTGTTCCAGCAAGTGCCATGCCCTATCCAGGGGCCATGGCCCCCGCCGAGCCACACAAAGAACGGTACCCGGCCGCCCAGCTGACAGCACCTCAGGGGGCCCCACAGCCGCCTGCACCCCAAGCCCAACACGCCGCGCCGTACGGCGGCGTTGCCGTACACGCAGCCGCTACTGAGATCCGTGCCGCCCAGGGGGAGCAGGAAGCGCAACAGCACGCACGGCACGAGGCGTCAGTGGCCCCGCAGCCCATGTCTTGGACACATGGGGCGTTGCAGCTGGGCCACGGCCATGCGCCTGAGGACAGGGACGACAGCAGCGTGTGGAGCATGTCCTCCCTGCACTCCTCCATCCTCTCCAGCGTCAGCCAGCAGCACTCCAGGGGCGGGGGCAGCACCAGGGCCGCCGACGGCAGTGCGGCTGGCGGGCTCACGGGGCTGGCTGCCGTTGTTGCAGCTGGCAGCAGCCATGACCAGCGACCCGGTAGCCATGCCTCCAGCGGCGATGGGGGGAACACCGTGTCTGGCATGCAGCTGAGTAAGGGCAATCAATACGCGCATGGGAGTGACCATGGGCGGGGCAGTGCGGGGCAGTGTGCAGGGTCGATGCCGGGGTACGGCGATGACGGTGGCGGTGGCGGTCCTGCATGGCAGAGGGCGAAAGCAGGTGCCTCTATGATGCAGGACTCTGTCGAGGTGGAGGCGGCGGCTGGGTGTGCAAAAGCGGCCACGGCTTGGCATCGGACGGAGCAGCACAGCGCCGAGGTGTACCGGACGGAGCATGACGGGGACGGCGTTACGGCCGGGGTACGGCTGGGAGACGGGAGCACATTGCACATTGGCGCGGCACCTCCCACCGGAGGCATGCCGCACCGCGCCAGCAGCAGCAGCAGTGGCGACGAGGACGATGGCGCCAGCGAAGACGACGCCTGCCCCGGTAAAGGGCGTGAGGACGCCAGCATGCGCCCGCCGGCCGGGACCGGGGACGACCTGGGCTCGCGCCCCTCCACAGCCTCTGCGTATGCCGCTTCCAGCGGCAGGCTCCTTACAACCAGCAGCAGCACCGCTACCACGGTTAGCAGTACCCGGCACGACGCTGGGCGCCCCGCCAGCTCCTATGCCCCGGACGCCCTTATCAGCACGTGGATGCGCCTCGGTAGCACCACGGCTGGGGCCGGCTACGCCTCCGCTACCCCCAGCCTGCGGGCTCACCGGTTCGCTCGTGACGAGGACAGTGACGATGAGCATGACATTACGGAGGCCCCGGCCGTGCCGGCGGCGGGCCGTGTGGCAGCGGCTGGGGTGTCAGCGGGGGACATGCGGGACTCGTGGGGGAGGCTGGGGGGCGTGGGGGCAGGAGCTGGTGGTGGTCGAAGGCAGCCGGCTGGTGCCCGGGCGAGGGCGGGGCCAGGCGATGACAGTGACAGCAGCGATGCCGACATGGACGACATGCTCATGAAGAAGTATGGCATCCGGGTGTAGGGTCGTACAATGACAGAGAGCGCATACAGTGTAGGCGCTGTCTGGCATGTCGTGCTGGTGCCTGACGCTTGGCTTGGCACGTGGCACGTGATGAAGGAGTGTGACCGGGCAGGACGACAAGGACGCCATTTTTTCCCGCATACGCTCATCAGCGGATGGCATCCGCTGGCTTTGGTAACTATGTTGGTGATAGGTTGACGTCCATGTGAGGTCACTGTGTGGGGTAAATCTGCATAACGTGCGAGCGTGGAACGTTGGGGCCTGACCTGCTCGAACCTGACTACGCTGTGTCTGCACTGCCACGATTCATCCTGTTGATGACGGAAGTTGTGCGGCCCCCTGGCTTTGTGAGCATATCTACGCTTAAGCAGTATTTTTCCCACTGGTGTGAACCACGTGGCGTGCACCTAACTCCTCGCACCTGGATGGGAGCTACTTACTGGCCATAACAAGCACAGACCACGTTTGACAACGCCACGTGGCCATCGGCAGATGTGGAAACCTGGTAACACGCTTACATTTGTCGCAGGCACTGCTGGTGCAGGGATGGAAAGGATCACGCCGGCTCCGACTGCCCCGACTGGGCCTGCGCGACTGCGTTGCCGTTACCAACTCCTTCCTTAAGCGTTTGGGACTCCCGTGTGCCCCAAGCACGTAGTCAAGGCAGACGACCCCGGGCGCAAAGTAGTTCCTGCTAAGCAGGATACCAGAGATATTTCAGCGGCCCCTTTTCATGAAGGAACGATGTGCCAACGGCACACTTCATGGACACAGGCCCTCAATCCTTGCCTTGGGAGCTGCTGTCGCCCCTCGGCTCCGCTCCTCCCAAGAACGAATTAAGAATACCGTAAGCAGGAAATGCATGAGGCTCTCTCTCATAAATGCTCTTCAGCATAACGCCCAGGCCCTGAGGCCCATACCTCCGCCCGGTTGGACCAGGTTGGCCAGACCCCCATGCATGAGCCGCTGACAATTGGATGCGAACAACAGAGGCGAAGACCCAAGTGTGCCAACCACACCGTCAAGTTGCCGTTAAATGCTTGCACAGCTTGTACGAGAATGTTTTGCGAGAGTGCGCACCACGTCTGCACCTGCAGGTAACCTCCTCGTCCTTAGTCCCGCTCAAAAGGGCGTGCTGACTCCACCTCACCGCGATCACTTGCACCCAACTGTGTCTCAGTTCCGCTGCATGACCATGCTTCATACCCAGACACTCCAATTCTTACGGGCGGCTTACTGCTTGCCGGACCTCTGAACCCTGTGCGCGGGTCAAGGCCACGCGCCGCTAGCTACCCGCTGCGGCCGGCTGCGACAGAAGGAAGGCGGCGCAGGCTAGCACGCCTGCCACAGGCCTATCCGCTCCTTGTACGTGCAGTGACGCAGCTGTGCAGCTCCCCGGCCGCTACCGCTTAGGCGGTCTCGGTGATGCAGCGCAGGATGATGCCGCTGTACTTGAAGCTGGCCTCCGTCTCCTCCAGGCAGTGCGCCTTCTCAGACTCCGACCAGCCCTCCGCCATCCTGCAGCATATAGAAAACACAACGCGTCACCTCACTTGCAACAAGACCCTCATAAGCCTGGTGTCCCGTGCCTGCACCTACCTGCACCTTCCACCCCTGCAAGCAGCAGCACCGGCAGTGGGCCCTGGCACCGAACCCCACAACGCCGGCCCCATTCCTAGTACGTCTACCAACTCCCACTACCTTCCCTCTCCCACCACACGCACGCACTTGTTGATGGACCGGCGCACGTTCTCCAGCAGCTCGTTCACGTCGCTGTCCCACTTGTAGAACTCCAGCGTGTGGCCGTCCAGCAGCATGCCCGCCACCTGGGGCACGGTGGGAGAAGAGCCGAGGGGTGAGGGGTGAGGGGCGAGGAGACGGCACAGGGCCCCGTGTAAGCGGTGCGGCGTGGTAAACAGCGACCAACAGCGCAAACGGAGGTAAGGATCAAGAGTTGCGCGGAGGTACAAAAAGAAATATGGAAAGAAACCCCCAGTTCAATGCGTTTCTAGGCGGATGGTGGGGTTGGTGTACAAGCGAACAGGAACGCAGCAGTTGAGCCGGTGCCGCAAACCAGCTCACCACCAGTTCAAGGGTAGCATGGCGCAGCGTGGCCTTTAGGGCTGGTACCTGCCACCCGACGCCGGTCCCATGTGCCAAAACGGTTACGAGCTGCCCCAGCTGGGCATTCACTTTGCCGCATGCGCCCACCTTGTTGCCGATCATGCGGCCGCCGGCGGTGTGCGCGAAGTAGAAGTTGTAGTAATGGCAGATGAAGGCGGGGGGGTCCTCCTTGGCCAGCTTCTCCAGCAGCGCGCAATACGTCATGCCTGCGGGTGGCACATGGGGAAAATGACTTCAGGGCACCATCGATTGTGCATTCTAGTTCAGTGCCACTCATGGAGCAACAGGCAATCCTTGACCACACGAGTCTTTGCACCATCGAAGCTCGCAGGATGCCCGGGTCGAAGTGCACCGCGGCGCAGAGGCAGAGGCAAACAGGAGGGCCGGGCACCGGGCGGCTAGGGGCTGCTGGCTGTGTGTAGCGGCGCAGTTGCATAAGAGCAAGCAGATACTAGGAGTGGGTAAAGCTATTGGAATGCCGGGCGACGAGAAGTGAACTGCTGGCTGTGTGGTGGCATGACGCACCTGGCCCGTCGGCCTTAAGCTCCGGCGGCGACAGGTCGAAGGAGGTCTTGAAGTACTCCAGGTCCTTAACCAGGCCGCCAGAGCGCTCCAAGCCGGTGTTGCGCAGCGCAGAGTCTGCGGGCGAGAGGAAGGGAAAGCAGCACAGCCGGGAGAGGTGGGTCGTCGGTTCGCGGCAGTCAGGGAACCGGTGGTCGGCAGTGGGTTGAAGGTTAGGGGTTGACAAAGCTGATAACCGCTCGGCACCATAAGCGTGCTTGCGGGCTGTGTGGCGGTCGGGCGACAAGGATGTAGGCCTGCGCCGCCGCTGGCATCAAAGTCCTCTGCGAAAGGAACCAAGCTCGGAGCCAGAAACCCGGCGAGAACACAGCACCCGCCTTCCCGCGCCTCGACATCTGTGCTCATAGCGGTACTCGTCATGCGGCGTGCCGCTCAGGCGCACGCCAGCACCGACCCCGCTCAGCAGAAGCGGCAACAAGCTCCCCCATCCCCTAGCAGGCTGAGACATTCCTATCGACCGGGAGTGTCCCTACCCAAACCAACTGAGCCTTCGCTGCTCGCCTGGCCTGCAGCCCCAGCCCTGGCCCTGGCTAAAGACCAGCCTTTTGTTGCAGCATCAGGTGTGCGCCCTGCAACGTGGTACGGCAGGCCGACGCCCCCTGCCCGCTGCCCCTTGCCTGCGCCCCGCTGTGCGGCAAAACAGGCCCACAAGGCTCCCTAGCACTTGTCCCCCGCCCGTTGCCCGACCCACATGCATCGCTGGTGTTGACCAGGCGGTCAAAGGTGTCGTACACCACCTTCGACTCGGTGAGGAAGCGGAGGTAGCCGGGGCGGGTGGGGGTCCACTGTGGGGCAGTTGCCGGGGGCAGGAGGGGAAGAAGGTCAACGGGGGACGGGGACACCAAGTGCACAGTGGCAAACCGCAGTTGGCGACAGTGGGAGGGTATCGACGCTTCAGGTCATGGGGATTCCCAGTCTGGGCAGGAACCTATGAGCGCTGCGGAAGGGCATGCCTGCCAAGACTGTCGCAACCGAGGTGCTAAATGCGCATTAGGTGCGGCAGTCTGATGGCACTGGCACAGCGAAACGAACTGTGCCTCTATCCATTTCAAGGTGCACGACAGAGTAGCAGCAGGGTGGTGCGCTTGGCGGAGCTGTGGCAAGTACGCTGACATGTATTGATGTCGGTGACGGGGTGGTGACAGGGCGCTGCTGTGCTGTAGCGGGTCAAGCCACATGACCAAGCGTACAAGAGAATCAAGGCCAACAACAAGGCTCCAGGGACAATGTGGGCACCATTGCGCCGCCCGTGGCAGCGCGTATGTGCTGTTCCAATGTCTGCCGTGCACACGCGTGGCGTGCGCAAGCCTCAGGTACTGCTGGCGCAACCGCTTACCGGGCCCTGCTTGGGAGCCTCCTTGCCGCCCTCCTTGGGAGCCTGCTCCTTTGTGTGCAGCTTCATGGCTACCTTACGCATTTCCGCGATGAAGCCTGCGAGTTTCCGCGCGGTGCGAGGATATAGGACTGGTGTGGCTCCCGCACAACATCCGTCATGGCCAGGGGTTCTGTCGCGCACGCACCGCGATCCTTCTCGGTCATAACTGTTGCAGTCCCAGATCCGTGACCATGGCCATGCCCATGCCCGTGGCCGTGGCCGTGCATGCAGACTACACGAGCGGTCGCGGGCCTGGCCCGACGAACCGGCACGGCATGACGGCCAACAGGGGCTCTAGAGGACAGCAACATGTTTATACTTATGTGTGGTAATGACTGGTATGCACAGACGTGAAGCCTTGTGCTTATGGCGCGCTGTTGCGCGGACGCTCGGGATTGAGGCTCTCAGAGGGCGTCATGCGGAGAACATCCAAAGCCCCTGGCGCCACGACTATGACGCTAGCAAGGCAGTAAACTATTGTCTGTTACAGTTCTTTTAACATCGTAGAAGCTTAACGGAATCGAAATCGCGCCTGGTTTATTGGTAAGCCTCTAACGCCACAAGCATAGCATACAGAGCTGACGACCGCTGTACGTAGTATTTTCAGTAGAATACCACAGAGCTTGAAGGATTCTGTCCCGTGCGAAACCGTGTCGTAGGGAGCCTGCCCCTCTCCCGCCAGCGTTCCACACGTTCCACACGTCCCCACACGCGGGGCTCACGGAAGCAAACGAACACCCAGAAACACCCCGATTTGCACGCAAGCGCCACAGCCCGGCACAAAAACGCAGGACCTGGGCAAGCATGCACACCTCGCACGGGACATAGCCGCAAGCACGCGCAAGCACGGAGGACCTCTTCAGAGGACAATGGGCAGCCTGACATGGTACCGGCACGCCCAGCCGGCCAGCGGGGTGTTGGTGCTGGTCGGTCTTCCTCTACCCAACGTTCCAACAGTCACAAGCGCCCCTGCACCTTACCGTGTGCCGCAGCCCACTTCATCCACTGGCGCCTGTTAGTGTTCCTAGTATGGCCCTCCGCACCCCAGGGCAATCCGCTCAAGGCAACTTGCCATCACCAGTTTGCCACATACAGTGACCAACTGCATTCTCACACAGCCCTAGAGCGCAATCCATGCATGGCGCCCCGCTTCCAACCCCGCAGCCATGCCGCACCCTCCTGCCACCGCCTCCTCAGCCTCCGCTCCCCTTCAATACACCCCACGCACCAACAAACCACAAGCAACTCCCACCACCCTGCCGACCTCCCGCCCAACCCTTCGCCCCTCATTTCCGCCCCCCGCCCGCGGGCGCCTTCTCCGTGACCACCCTCCGTTTGCGCGCCTCCGCCTCCATCTGCTCCGGCGTCCACAGCGGCTTGTCGGGCTTGCGGCCAAAGGACTTGGTGAACATGCCCCGCCGGATGCGGGCCGCCTCGCGCTGCCGCGCCTCCTCCTCCTCCTCCAACACCAGCGTGCTGTGAGGCAGAGACGGGGCGGGGCGGGGCAGTACAAATCCAGATGACTTTGCGGGTCCTTTTGCAGCCAAGCTCGAAATGCCCGCCAGGAGTTCATCATCCGTGCAACACCGTGGCAAGGCCGCAGCCCCGCCCTCATCCTGCCGTGCCACCCACCCCGCCCCACCTCCCTGCCCTCCCACCCCCACCGCCACTCACCCCGTCCCACCCGGCCCCGCGCCACCCCCTCCCTGCCCTCCCTGCCCTCCCACCGCCACTCACCCCGTCCCACCCGGCCCCGCGCCACCCCCTCCCTGCCCTCCCTGCCCTCCCACCGCCACTCACCCCGTCCCACCCGGCCCCGCGCCACCCCCTCCTGCCCTCCCTGCCCTCCCACCGCCACTCACCCCGTCCCACCCGGCCCCGCGCCACCCCCTCCCTGCCCTCCCACCGCCACTCACCCTTGCCCCACTTTAGCCAGCAGCCTCCTCTTGAGCGCCTCCGTCTGCTCAATGCTGGCCAGCTTGTCCTTGGCGGACAGCGGCACCTCGGTCAGAGTGGAGGCCAGGCCGGGCAGCACCACCTCCTGCTCCAGGCTGGACTGGAAGTCGGGCGGCACCGCGTACAGCTCCGCCTCCAGCTGCAGGACGGGAAACACAGGGGCCCCAATCAACACCCATAGGATGGAAGCATGGGTACGGGAGCATGTGGTTTGTGAATTTGTACTGGGTGGATGTGAGGCTGAATGTCGTACAGCTGGGCCTCAAGCTACTGGGCGTGGGGCGGGGCCAGGCAAGGGAACCCTTGGGCAGTGAGGGGCCGCACATGGGGACCTTGGCACACAGGGCGTGGGGTTGTCTACAGTACTGCTGCTGGAATCTGGGTCATACGTTTTGCAGTGATATGATGAGGTATGTGGCTTGACGGCAAGGGGACGGTTTGGTGAAAACAACATGCAAGACTCGCGGTGGCCCCGTTGAAATGGCTCTTACCAAAGACCCACAGACGCCTCCGTCCCCAAGCCTGGTCCACGGAGAAGCTAACCCACACCGCAGCTAACCCACCTTTTTCCGCCTGACCTCCGGGTCCTGCTCATCCTCCTGCTGCTGCGCCGCACTCTTGCCTAGCCGCGCGGCCAGCTGCTCCTCAATGTACTTCTGCCTGCGGGGTGTGGGGTGAGGAATATGGTAAGGAAAGTTGACAACAACTCTCGAGATGTGCTGCTGCTTTTGTGTTGACACAAGCTGTTCTTGTATGTGCTTGTGCTTCTGCCTGTGGCCCCGCGACCTGCTGGGGCTGAGGCTGAACGCTAAAGCTGAGGACCGAGGCTTACTGCAGCCCCGTAACAGCGCCAGCCGGTTCAACCCCCGAGGCGCGCCCCAGTCCCAAAGGAAGGGAAGGGCTGCCAGGTGGCAACCTGTAGCAGCAGGCCCTGCTGCACACATGCCGCGGCAGCTTGCCAGCAGCGGCGCAGAACGCACTCCCACGTCTTGTCGCCGGCAACGCCCTGCAGTGCGCGCTGCCTGGCGGCGCCACGGATGCCCGCCTGACCCCCCACCCAGCCCCCGACTCGGTTGAGCTCACCAGGGCACGGCATCCGCACATTCTATCCCGTCCAACCTAACCACGCTGCCCTCTCTTTACCGTCCGGTGCAGGTGCACGCAGCGGCTGCCACGTTACCAGGGCAGCAGCGCTCACTCTGTACTACTCCGCTCCACCGTCCCCATGCGGCGCCAGTCCTTTCCTCCTTGCCCTCCCCGCTGCCCCGCCCTTGGCCCGCCACAGCAGGCCCTCACTCCTGCCAAGGCCACCCTTGGCCTTGGGCATTGACCACCCCACCCCATTCCAGACCCAATCCCTATCGCACGTTCCACACGTGCAGCTGACCGTCCCATCCAAAATAACTGCCCCCAACTCCACCTCACCGCACCCCGCGCCCGTCCCAACCATAACCCAACCCACCCCGCACCCGCCCGACCCACATGTGCGGGTCCTCCCCCTGCTGCGTGGCGATGCTCTTGGCCTTGACGTAAGTATCCATCACAGGTGCCCCCGCAAGGCCCTCGGGGGCGGGCGAGGAACGTGCCCCCGCCCCCACCCCTGGCTCCTCCGACCCGGCGCGCGCCACCCGCTCCCCCCCAAGTCCCATAGCCAGGGCCCCCACCCCTGTGCCCGCGGTGCGTTTACGGAGCTGCTGCATCATGCGCGTCTCTGTGAGCTTGTCACTGCAGTTGAGGGAGGGGGAGAGGCGGGAGAAGGGTGTAAGGGTGTGGGGTTGGGGAAGCGGGGTTCAGGTTGGGGGCAGAGGCGGGAAGGCGTGAAGGAGAAGAGGTACGGGGTGGGGAGCTGCACATAGCCTCACCGTTGGCACTCCGGCTCCCCATCTTCGCCCCCGTCCTCTGGCTCTTCTGATGCTGCCCGCTTGCGTATATTGCGCTGTTTCCCTGACATGGTCGTCGGGTCCTGCCCTCAGCTCCCGTTCGCACGTCAACACGGAACCAGGCGCGATACAAGCTACTGCTGTTCAATGCGGCTAGTTAAGTAGTTTAAACTCTAATAGGAATATCAGGATATCCAAGGCCAGTACAGTTGTGAAACCAGATGAACGAAGGAGTGTACTCTGTAACAGGCATGCGTAGAGTAAGCTTCAAGCAATTCATATGCAGCTATAGCGCGCGTGCTGATTGGGTTCAGCGGTCACGTCCTTCTGTCCTGCATGGGCGTCGTCACATGAGGGGCCCTCCCGTAGCACTGACATAAAAGCACAGGCCCCGCGTGTACATACAAGTACATTTCAATACTACCCTTTTTTAGCCTCACTTGTGCGCCATCAATGCGGCTCTTGGGCCGGCGGCCGCCGGCTTCATGCGTCGACGCCAACCCTCGACGCTGGCCGCAGACACCTAGGTGCCCTGTGGCGTGCCCAATACGCTCCCGATCAGTCGCAGCAGCGGCAGCAGCTGAGGAACAGACCGTGAGTGAGAGCGAAAGTCCGGCAGCCCAGCAAGAGGATTTCGAGTATGAGGCGCCCGCGTGGGTCCGCGAAAGGAATGCAGCTTTCGCGGAGCGGCTCAAGGGCAAGCTGGTGCTTGCGCCGCTCACCAAGGGCGGCAACGTTCCTTTCCGTCGGCTGTGCACGCACTTCGGCGCCGAGGTCACACTCTCAGAGATGGCCTTCTCCAAGCCTTTGCTCAAAGGTGAGGGCTGCGACCCCGCTTCATTTGCCCCTTGGCAGGGTAACCACTCCACACACTTCTCGCAGTTGAGATCGAAATCTATCATAGCCATGGCAGCTGTGGCAGGCTAGCGTGCACCTGACGGCGCTCCCTTCCCTCCTCCCTCCCGCCTCCCCTCCCGTCGTGCGCCCTGTGCCGTCGTGTGCCCTCCCGCATTGCTGCCTTGAGGTCCCGAGGTGACAAGGTGGAGCGGGCACGCCTGAGGAAGCATCCCAGCGAGCAGCTGTTCGGGTTCCAGGTCGCCACCAAGACCATTGACGACGGCGTTGCGGCCTCAAAGCTGGCGCAGGAGGTGTGTCGTGTGTACAGGCCAGTACAGGGTAGCAAGGCCCGATGTTGTAACTAAGACGTGTGATAGGTTTGATACAAGCTGCATGCGGTATAGTACGGTGTGCAAACTGTGGCCGGGGGCCCTTTAGGCGCTTAGCAGATGGAGGGCTGGACCTGACTGGACCTGGCTCGCGTTCCTGTCGTACAGGCTGGAGCACAGTTCATGGACATCAACTGCGGCTGTCCAATTTACGGTGAGTTTGAAGGAGATTACTCCGTGGGTTTCACACCGTGGCGAGCGCTCTGCTGCTGCATGTGCCTGTGCCCACGCGTCCTGCCTGTGTGCCTGCATTGGTCAGCTCCCGTCACAGCACCTGTTTCCAAAGGCCCAACCCCACATGAAGCAGACAGGCGTGACTCAGCCCACACGTCCTGCCAAGGTCACCTTCCGCGGTCGTGATTGACGCCAATTTGTCTGCTGTGAACGGTTCATTTGAATTACATGTGCGTCACGCCTTTAAAAGTCCTGGAATGGGAACTTCTTGGCAATGGCGAGCTCAGACCGTCTGAGTCAGCACCTGTTCGCGGCGAAGGGGTTGTGCGAGGTGTCTGATTGCAACACACGATCCACGCCCTGCAGAGGCCACCCGGCGCGGCATGGGCAGCGCCATGCTACGCAAGCCCCGCTCGCTGGCCAAGATGGTGGCGGGAGTGGCGGCGGCGTCGGAGCTGCCGGTGACCGTCAAGGTGCGTGGTGGCTGTAGCGGCGTAGGGCACGTGGCACATGGGATGTACGGTAGGTATACAGCATGGTGCAGGGTGCTGGGCTGTGCGCGGTGCTCTGATTGGGCATTGCGGTGGGCCATTGTGCAGGTAGTGTTGGTTGGCTGATACGGTACATAGGAACGGCAGCCGCCTGACGAACGCTGCGTGTTGGTGCGTTGTGCCGAACAGATCCGCCTGGGCGAGAACGACAAGAAGATCAACGTGGATCAGGTCGTGTCGTACCTAGAAAGGGCGGGCGCCGCGGCGGTTACCATTCACGGCAGGACCGCGGAGCAGAGGTAAGGGGCGGGCGCACGGGCGGCGACCATTGTGTTGTCGTACAAGTTGGGGCGCGCGGGCATCAACAGGGTATGGGCTGCATGGCGGGGTCTGCAAGGCGCTCCGTATGACGATACCCCATGGATTCCCCTTCGGTAGCGGCGGCTCAGGCCGTTCGCAGTAACCGACACTCCATGCCCGACGGATGCGCCTGCCGTTGTTAACGTGGGTTGGGCCCCATGCGCATTGCGCAAGTAGTAGTCCCACGAGGCAGTTTGCATTGATGTCATGATGCATGAGCAGCATATCGCATTCCGCCGGACGTATGATGAGATTAGTTGGATTCCCCTTCGGTTTACCCATGTAACCGACACTCCAGCTACTGACGTCCCGCGCAGCTAAGCTGCCAGCACAGCCGAGGTCACTCTCCCACCCCAAGTTATGTGCCCTGCATGCAACGGCGCACGCCCTCGGACCCACATGCACCACCTCCCTTGGGGCACCACCCACTCACCGTCCACCCCACTCCGCAAACACTGACACTCTCTATTACACCGTGCTGGTCGCTAGACTGGCTACTGTCTTTGAGCTGGTACCTTATACCTGCCTTGTTACGTGCTACTGTGCCCCCAAATCCGCAACCGCTGACACACTCTACAATACACCCTAATATACACCAGGTACAAGAAGGCTGCCGACTGGGACCGCGTGTCCTCCGTGGCCTCCTCCGCCTCCGTGCCCATCATCGGCAACGGCGACATCCTCACGCACTACGAGGCGGCACGGCGGCTGGCGGGCAGCGGCGTGGCGGCGGTGATGACGGGACGCGGCGCGCTCATCAAGCCGTGGCTGTTCCAGGAGTTCAAGGAGGTGGGCGGTTACTGGGTCTGATAGTAAATGATAGTGTCTGTACTCTGTAGTTTCGTGTGCATGCCGCCTGTGCCTGTGATGGCGGCTGCCGGCGGCGAGGCGCCGCCCTTCCTTGGCTGATGGTAGCGCGCTAGCTAGCACAGCACGCTGTGCGATGAGCAGTTCCACGCACTTGCCTTGGCTCTGCTCGGTGCCCGCTCCCCTCCTCCTCCACCTACATTTCCACATCGCGCCATGCAGTGCCTAGGCAGCCCCCCTTCCTGGGTTTCTTTTTACGGCTTCATATCAACGTCGTCGTGTTGCAGACAACGTCTGTCTTCCGACCGCTTAACCCCCCTTCCTCCCCACCTAGGCTCACCCGCCCCCGCCCCCACACACCGCGCGTACGCCTCACTGCTGCTCTGCTGCCCGTCCCCCCTTCCACAGGGCCGCGAGCTGTGCCTGAGCACCTCTGAGCGCGTGGGCGTGTATCGGCTGTTGGTGTCCTTCATGAAGGAGCACTTCGGGGACGACGCGCGGGGGAGGCAGAAGGCCTGGTACTTCCTGCCCTGGCACTTCGACTTCTTCAACAGGTGCGGGTGTAGGTGCGGGTGTGGACTCTTGGAAGGCGGGCGGGGGGGGCTTAGGATAACGGGAAGGGCGCACAGCCAGGGGAGGTCTCCCTTGACCCGTGGCCGAGGAGCTTTAGGTCATATGGCGCGGTAAGGCCCGTGCCGCAGCTGCTTTTACCAAGCTGCCATCACCTTGACAACCTCAGGCCCAAAGCACGGCCTGCAAACCCCGACCCCTCTCGCCAGTCGCCACGCACGTTCTTGTACAGCGCAACGCGCGCTCCGCTCAGCGTACGGCGCACACACACCTCGCCAAACCGCCGCTTCGCTGCCTGCCGTACACGCAGGTACCGGCACCTTCCCGAGGAGACGTACGGCGCCATGTCGGAGCAGCACCCGCTCATCCTCACGCGCATGGACCTGGTGGACCCGCGGGTCGGCGAGACGGCGGAGGGTCTCAGCACCGCGGAGCGCCTGCTGCGCTGCGAGCACCCCTCCGCGCATGAGGCCATCGCAGCTGCCCTGTGGGATAGCCTGTCTGATGCGGATGCGCTGAGCGCGCTTGAGAACGTGGGGCTAGAGCAGGTGGTGGCGTGGGAGGAGGAGGTGCGGGCGGGGGGCAGGGGAGGGGATGCGAGTCGGGGCGGGGGCTTGGGGGTGGGCGGCCCGGAGGGTGGGAGGGAAGGGAAGGGAGGCAAGGGGAAGGGGCGGAGGGAGGGGCGGGGGGATGGGGATGAGGAGCTGGAGCGGGGGTGAGTAAGGGGAGGCGGGCTGGGGTTGTGACGGAGGAGGACTCAGCGCCGAATTGTGCGGAGGGAGGCTGCATGGGAGTGGAGACTTAGGGACTGTACACCCTCACGATATGACTAGGTGCATTGATGCATAGCTACGTAATGGGTGCATGATCCGTGGACCAGGGCATGTTGCGAATGAGGGGCGGTTGTGAGCAGCATCAGACGGATTGGGTTCAGTTGGGCCAGAATGGGTCTCGCTGTCCGTTGGCTACCAGCCAAGGTGCTCTCGCTGTCAACCTCGACATGTAACTCTGGATGCGTCGTTCCATCATACTGATGCCTCCCAATGTGCACCTCCGACTTTGTCATGCGGGTAATAGCAATTCATGCATGCCGGCAGTACACAAGCATGCACCGTCTACATACATCTTTTGCATATCCCTGCACCGCATCCTACATTCCTACTACCGGTACTGCGGTACATAAGCACACTCCAGGAAGCAATTAAGGGCGGACATGCGAAGTCCACCGTGTTTGTGCCGCTCCTCAGTGCTCCGGAACGGGCACTAGAAGTGGGGTGTATGCCGTGGATGCACACCAGCCACACATGCAGGGTGCAGCAGCACTTTGTGTGTGTGCCTCGGAAGCAGAATATCTGATTCAGCGGCGTGGTGACCCACCTGAGATCGCCTGGGTCAAGAGGTCTATCCCCTATCCAGGGGCGCACGGGGGCTATCCCCTGTCACTACTTGGCTCTACGGCGGGAAACGGAAAGCACGAGTCCAGACAACGCAACGCCTCATAGCGCTCATGAGCTTATATCATGCCATGACTTTTACCTGTTTGCCATGCTGACCTCGCGTCGGGCTTGCTGTCGCGCTGACCATGGGCAATTTCAAAACTCTCGAGGCCTTCTTCAAGCCGAAGCGCGAGCAAACTCAAAAGGAGCAACAGCTTACAGCAGCAAATCAGAATCTGCCATCCTCTGTACCGGCAGGAAAGCCCGATACTGCACAGGGCGCACGTCCGCGGCCTTCGACCTCCTCCGGGGCAGCCGTCTGTCCTAGCCGAGAGGCATCGCAAGCACCTCTTGGACCTTCTTCAAATAGCAACCTTCCGAGGGCTGTTGCCGCAAAGAGCGAGGCCCTGGCGGAGCGTCAGAAGCTGCGCCTCGCAGACCTCCTGTCCGGCAAGCGCACGGTGACCTCCGGCCCCCCCGCTTCGGCCCAGGGAAGCCAAGGTGATTGGGCCGACCTTGCAACCACGGTACATGCAAGCTGCGCTGACGTATCGTTGACAGTCAAGTCCGAGCCTGGCCCTCACAGCGGCAGCAGTGGACCAGCTTCAACTGATGCACCCTCTGGAAGCGCCCAGGGACTGGAGGGCCTCACAACGGTGGACCAAAATTTGAAGCCAGGACACACTCTGGCACCTTCACGGCCCCGCGATGATGCGTCCGTGGCACCACCACCTGCAGCAGCAGCGCCGGACTGTGAGCTTGGAGCGTTGGAGACCGGTGTGCAGCCGGGACAGCTCCAGCGGCCGCCCAAGCGGCCCTACTTAGGGCCGCCCCCGCAGCAACAGCAGCCCCTGCAGTCCCAGGGGCTGAAGCTTAACCCCCCACAACCAAAGCAACCCAGCGGGCCGCTGGAGCAGCTGCTGCAGCGTGCGGCCGCCAAAGAGCCGCTGAGGGAGCAGCAGCCAGAGCAACAGGCGCCTGCTTCCTCTTCCCTCCCGCCGTGTCGTAACAGCCTCACCTCCGCGCTGCACGACCGCAGCAGGGGCCACCTTCCTGCAGCTTCCCGATCAGGCCTGTGGTGGCAGGGGCCGCGGCAGGTGGGCCAGGTGCGGGCGTGGGACTTGGGGATGCGGCTGCGGCCCCCGGCCGTGATCCACCAAGACGCAGTGACTCAGCTGGTGCTGGGGGGCAACGGCCATACGGGTGGTGGTTGTGGTGATGGCGGTGAAGGAGTGCCGTCAGCGGCCGCAGCAGCACCGGCTGGGCTGCTACTGGCTGTCGTACAGGCCAACCAGCACGTGCGCATCGTGCCGTACGAGATGTTGCGGGACAGGGCGGAAGCGGCGGCTAGGGAGCTAGAGGAAGGGGAGGGTGAGGAGGAAGGGGAGGGTGAGGGTGGGGAGGGCGGCGGGGAGGCGGAGGGGCTGGGGCTTGGAGGCGGCGTGGCGCGCGGGAGGGGCAGGAGAGCGAGGCAGGAGCTGGGCGGCTGGGACGAGCTGGCGTCGGGCCCCGAGGTCAGCAACGGCGGGCTGACGGTCAGCATGCACACGCACGTGGCGGCGCTGGGGTGGGACCCCCGCCGCCCTGGGCGGTTGGCGGTTGTTGACCGGTCAACGCCGAACGTGACGCTCCTGGACCTCGGCGCCGGCGCCGCTGGCCTGACGGCGACAGGCGCCTTCGAGCGGCGGGACTACCGCCGGTCGTACCTCACGGCCGGCGACGGCGCCGCCGCCGGGGCCATACGAGCCCTGACGTACCTGACGTACGGGCCGCGTACGTCGCCGTACACGCTGGCCGCCGCCGGCAGGGGCAGCGGTACGGCTGCTGCGGTGGCGCTGTGGGACGAGCGGTGCGGCAGGGCCCCAGTGTCGAGGTTGGCGTGCCCCGGCGGCAGCCCGCTGGTGACACCGCTGGAGACGTCGCAGGACGGCACGGCGCTCATGGGCGTGGTGCAGCCCGGCACGGTGAGCGCATGATTTGTCACTGACTTGACCAACGCCGCTCGGTGTATGAGTCCCAGGAAGCTGATGTCGCCTGGACAGGTTTGCGTGACCATCGTGCGCATCGATGCACAGCAACATTCTGTGCCCAGACAGGTTTTTCATATGCTCGCTGCAAATTCTCCCATTGCGTCCTGCTCGTCACTCGCACAGCACAGCTGCAGGCTATGCAGTCCTATACTCGCAACTCCCAACTCCCCCGCGCTCCTTCCCCCTCTTCCCCCACCCCAACCCCCCAGCTGGTCGTGTGGGACGTCCGCCGCGCCGCCAGCACCGCCGCCAGCTCCTCCCTGCTCAGCCTGGGCTCCTCCGCGCCGCCGCCCACCGCGGTCGCCGCCGCCTGGGACCTGACGGCGCTGCTGGCGGCGGCGGGCTGCCCGCGGCCCTCCCAAGGCGGCTGCGTCAGCTCCCTAGCCACCGACCCATGGGACGCCGCCCGCCTGGCAGTCGTCCTGCAGGACGGCAGCTGCGCGCTGTGGAGCATGGCCGCCGCCGCCGTAACCCACGTGTCTGCTGCTGCCAGCGGAGGTTGTACCGCATCGGCGGCGAGCGGCCTTGCGGTGGGCCCGGCGGTGGGCGGCGCGTCGGCATCGCCGCTGGTGGCGGCGGCGACGGCGCTGGGGACTCCCCTGTACGGCACCTGGGATGCTGATGTCAACGGCTTCTGGCACCCCACGGCGCTGGCACCTGTGATGTCGCTGTCCGCCATGCTGGGAGAGCCTCAACTGCTCAGCGGCGGCGGCAGCGGCGGTGGCACCGCCTGGGAGCAGCTGCTGCCGCTGTCACTTTCGCGTGCAGCTGCTGCGGGCGTTTCCGCCAGTACCACAGATGGCATTGGTGGTTTGGCTCCCGGGCTGGGGCTGATAGACTGCCGGTTGTCAGCTGCCCTGGCCCGGGGGGGCAGCTGTAGTGGTGGTGGTGCGGCCGGGGCGGTGAGGGTGGGTGCGATGGCAGGACAGCGACCGGACTTGTCGCTGGGGACTGGGGCGGCTGTGGTCGTGTCTTCAGCACGGCCCAGCGTGGGGCTGACTAGGGCTGGCAGTGGCGTTGGTGTGGGGGCAGCGGTGGGGATAGCCAGTGGAGGTGGAGGAGGGCTTGGGTTGGCTATGCAGCAGCTGGCCGGGGTTGGAGGTGCGGCGACCAGGGCGGGGGCAGGGCCGGCAGCAGCTGCTCCGCCTGCTGCCACTGTGGGCGTGGCTGACTGGCCGCTGTGTGTGTGCTCGTTGCCGGGGTGCGGGGACGTGTTGGTTGGGACGTTGAGGGGGCGCATGGTGTACTTGAGGAAGCAGTGAGCGGCATGATGTTAGCTGGGGCAACTTGTGGGGACTGGGGAATGCTGAACACCTGCCCGTTGGCGCCGTCGGTTGGGTGTGGTGAACGCCTTGGCGGGTCGGTTGGGCGTTGACCGTCACGGTGCCGCTGGTCTTTGGGCCGGCACAAGCGCTAATGGGCGCTTGGTGTCCAGCTGCAAACACCCCGACCGGAGCAACGCTGCACATGTGTTTCGGAGGCCATGTGTTTTGGAGGCCATGCGACCTGAGGCCATGCAACATGAACGGCAGTGCCCTTACAGGTGTGTGCGCACTGCGCAGTGCAGCTCAGGCCGCTGAGTTGATGAGTGCTTTCGAGCGTGGTTGCTGTCAGGCTCTCCCTGCGCCACTCAAGTGCACAAGAGTACAATGTGGATGTGTGAGCAAGGCCGCCAGAGAACCTGGAATGGGTACACGAAGGTCGCTTGAAGCAGCAATTATCCGGTGCACAGTTTACATGGTGTGCTTATGCCAGCCGAAGAAGTTATCGGTCCTCATGGATGCATATTTGCACTGAGGAACTTCTGCATCCGTACTACACAGCCGTACAAGGACGACACGGCCTTGCGCTCTTCGTCCAGCTCATTGTACAGCCAGTAGGGTAGCCACCACAGGACCCACACAGGACTAACATGCACGACATGCACAACCATAGGAACCCGGCAACATGCATCCCCCCTGAACCCACGGTTTCCTCGCGCTTGACGCGTACCCCTAACATTCGTGGCGAAACGCAGTCCATCTGCAGCAGTCTAAATCCTGCCTATGCTGTGGCCTCCGGAGACCGCCAGGCGCACGAACCTCGCAGTGTCCTGGCGCAGGTTGGCGACGATTGGAGGTTGGAGAAGATCTGCTGTGTCCTGCGCAAATGTCCCATTGCCTGCATCAGGGTAGGCGCCCCGCCTACACCGGCCTTCATGCTCCCCTCCGTTCCTAGGGCGCCTCCGCAACCGATCTCATCCCTACCCCAAGCCCGCATCGCCCCTAGCTGCTGCCGCTCTCGCCGCAGCTTCCAAGGCTGGTGGTGTGTGGTGCTGCTGCTGCTGGCATCAGAGCTGCCGCCCTGCTGCTCTGCACGCAGCAGTCTACGTGGCGCAGTTGCTGAGGGCGCACGGCTCGAAGTCGTCCGTGTGTCCCGGGACCGAGCTATACCTCCACCCCACCATGTTGTCCAGGTAGGGCATGTCTGGGACCTGGGTCACGCCATGCGTGCCGACCAGCTCCGTGTTCATCTTGAAGAAGGCCTGCAGGTGGGACGAGTGCCGTACGGCGCAAGCGGACCACGTGTCAGCTCGTGGGTGGGGTGCTCTAACAGGGGACATGTGACAGGGGCTGTCTTGTCAAGGTACCCAGGTGCCATAACTGAAATGGAGTACCAGTATCCAGTGTCAAGAAAGGCGAAAGAGAGAGACATTGCACCGACTCCGTCTAGCCTTGCTTGTAGTCAAAGGAGGTCATTATGGTGGGTACCAGTAAGGCGCAACAGGGCGTAACCACGTGCCTCTCTCGCCACGCATGCCACCGCAAATTCCGATGCAGAGATCATCTGCCGGCCGGAGGCCAGGCCACTCCTACCTGCTCCTGCCTCTGCCCCTGCGATACGCACGGCACCATTGAATCAAGGCACATACACCTCCGGCTTTACGCATGTCGGCGTGTGCGCTCACCGTAAGATGAGCAAGGGCTGATGAGGAGCTGGTCTTGCGGCATTCCCTGACCACGCTGTTGTACTGCTCGAGCTGCTTGCCCTTGGCGACCTCTGTGGCGTTGTCGTTTGGTTGACTCTTCCCTCCTTCCAGCAGGGCGTCGACGATGTCTTGTTCAAACTTATCGCCGGGGTCACTGGGCCACCGCTTGTCGGAAGGCGGCCCTGTAACGGTGTTGCCCGGGTTCCATTGGATGGCCTGCGTGCACGCACAAAATGCAGGAAGAGGTCCCATCAGGGTGCGTCCCGTGGTGATCAGCCTGGATCAGCAGTCCTGGGCAGGGCGGCAGGGCTACACTTCGGCCAGCCGCACAATCCCGTACGTAATGCTGGACCCCTCCATGCACTACCCGTACTATGGGCCAGTCAAACTGCTTACTACTAGTCCAAATTGCTCTGTACCTGCACTCCACACTCGCCCTATTCGGGTGATTGATCTGTTGCCCAGGTAGTGGCGAACCCACCGTCACCAGGATCTCCAGCGTGCTGGTCTCGTCGTCTTGCTCCCGCAGCACCAAGTCCTGGACATTCACAGGCGTCGTAGGGAGTGCATCCACGAACGCCTGCATTTCAGCTGCTGCAGGCTCCAGGTCTTCGGTGTCCAATGAGCTTATAAGGGCGAGACACGCCCGCATGGCGCTCGCAGGAACAACATGATATACGGCGCTGTTGCCCAGGGGCCAAGGGCGCCGAAACCTCGTGAACAGTATGTCGCTGTAGCGGCCTCTCAACACGCTTGTGACTTTGCCTTGCACGCTATCTAGCCACGATGCGTTGAACTGGGCTGAGGAGGTAGGTCCGGGCAGCAGCAGGAGGAGCAGCAGCAACGCCAACGGCTGCGTCAGGGGTGCCCTCGCAAGGGCTGGCGCTTGGGCGAAGGCCCGGCCAGGCGACGCGGAAAGACCCATGGGTCGGTCCCTGCCTGCAGCGAGGTCTAGTGCCGCGAATGGCTTAGTAAAATGAATAGGTGCAATGGTAAATCAAAGCACGGAACGTGATCTGCTGCTCTCTCCTTGGTCCTTTGTTACCGTCCGTATAACAAGGCGTGTTGGTGCTAGCTCTAGGCAGTCACTGCGATGCTAGCAGGGGGTGCGAGTGTTGTGGGTGAGACTTCAGGAAATTTAAGCGAGCAGAAAGGCACACGAAGCTTTTGGGGGGACGAGAAACGCATCAGCCCTGTCTGCCTGATCAGTTGGTCGATCGGCCCCGATCGGACATGGCCTCATGGCAGACCCAGCACGAGGCCATGTCCGACCCCGGCGCATACAAGGACAGATTGGCCGACATGAGAGGCATAGCGAACCGCCTAATCCCGACTACCCTAGGACGGGGATGTCATCCAGCGATGACACACCTTCTCCGTTGCACACACCACCGGTTCGTAGCACTGGCGGCGCGCTCATTTCCAAGGACGTTCCAAAGCGGCATCAGCCCCCCTTAGCCCTCTGGTCGTGCTGCATGATCGGCACCTATCAGGTTTAAGACGTGTCATGCAGGCATGGGCTGGTCCCTCTTTCACTTTTCCCTTCAAGCGCTGAGGGCCTGTCGTACTGAGCTCCCGACTTACCGTTGCTCCTAGGCTCTGGTGGTCGGCTGATCTCATGCCATGAACCGGACGTGTGTACCCGCACTAAGCAACTGTTGCTTCACTGCTATGGCGCATCAACAGAAGCCATATAATGGGAGCTGCCGTGCAAAGGCACCAGGCGCGCCTTGCTGAATGTTGGGGCCGTGCTGCCGGCCTCGCCGCAGCACCTCTGCAGTGCTACACGCCGGCACTGCCCAACTGCCTGGAACTGCCACTTCTGCCATCGCCCGTCGTGAGCACCAATTAGAGCACACCGAAGACACCACACGTGGCCTTTCCACATGCAAACTTGGACGCGTTGCTGATGGCCCGCTGCGAAAAGTAGTGGGTCACCAAGTACGGCAGGTGTTGCTGAGGTTTGGCAGGCGGCTGAACACAGGGGTGGGTGACGCGGTCTAGGACGGTCTACCTTGCGTACGGTAGCGCGTGAAGGCAAAATGGCGGCATAGCGCGATTAGCGGCAGCTGAAAGTCCCATCCCAGTCCCATGTTTCATACGTATGAACAAAGCTTACCTGGCCGGAGTCCAACGTGTTCACAACTTCAGGTCCCTGACTGGGTTCAGCATGTGTCCTGCCTGGTTCTACAGTAGAGGTCCAACGTGTACTGTGGCCAGCAGCTGCAGTAAGCGCATGGGAGATAAGGACAGGGATATGGGAGCCTGTGGGTCCGGCAGTGAGTGGCGTCGGTATGCAGCAGGGCCCTGAAGACAAGGTACAAAGGAGGCCCACTGCTCTGCGGCCGTACGCAGGTGCCGCACAGTCAAGGGCTCCCCTCAGCGAACTGCATCTGAATTACGTGCGCATATGAGCGAACTGTTAGGTTTGCAGCTGTTGCCTCGCCATATTTGGCTCGCGGTGACCCCTGACTCAAGCGTTCGGCAACCAGTGTGGGATGTGGTGTGCCTGGCCTGCGTTGCGGCGCTAGACCTGGGCCGTAGGCGGTTGTTTCGCTGTCGTACGGGCGCTCCTGGTAGCCGTGTGGAGCGTTCCATGCTCGTGCGTACCTCGGTCGAGGTGTTGGCTGACTTTTGGGCGCGTTTGCAGTCGTTTGCTTCGCTGGGCATTGCCCCGCGTGCGTGGGAAATGGTGCCGGAGACGCACTGTTTCCTTGCGTCCGGACCCGTCGGTCGTGTGGTGTTGCTTGGCCCGCCCAACACTGACTCGCCACCTGGCTCGCCTTCTGGCATGCGGTATCCCTTCCGTCTGGTGAGGAGGTGTATTGCCCTGTGGCCCTTCCAGTGACCTAGTTCGGTGCGTTGGGGTGTCCGTGCATGGCTGTACGGCACCCCAAGGGGAGGGGATGTTCTG
The DNA here is from genome assembly GCA_036984285.1 of Chlamydomonas sp. KOR1. Lineage (NCBI taxonomy): Eukaryota > Viridiplantae > Chlorophyta > Chlorophyceae > Chlamydomonadales > Chlamydomonadaceae > Chlamydomonas > Chlamydomonas sp. KOR1. The sequence continues at coordinate 358,859 of BQMZ01000176.1, read as the reverse complement.
CCCCTTAGGTCTGTACATGGACCTGCATGCCTACACCTGACCCCTATGTAATTCTGCATTCTCAGCGAACTCTGCCACGCTAAGCATAGCACATGCCAACCCCAGTATTATCTCATAAGTAACAGCAATGGGAACTTAGGACCTTTTGATAGGCCCGCGCTAGCTAGGGGTTCGGCAAAATGGACATCGTCGAGGCGTTCGGTGCGGCCCGAGCCGCTGGCTCGCAGCTGGAGTATGTGGAGCGCCTTGAAAGCGCGACTTCAGGGGACCTCGTGATCATCGACGCACCCAGCGTGTCGACCACGGGACCGGAGCTGCTCATCGATATGACCATCCGAAACGCTGCCAGGTGACAAATCACACACAAAGCCGGGAATACCTTGTAACATGCTACAGAATATGATTATTGAACCAGACAGCGCAACAGGACAGCGTCACTGAGCCGTAGAACAGCCCAGAACCGAGGAGGGGGGCCGGGCATGAGGGGTGGTGGTGGGGGCCCTCGCACCTCTCATCCTGTCCCCAAGCAGCAAGCATACCCATGCACTCCTCACAACAGCACTAGCACCCATTAGATTGAGTATCAATTTACGAGTTCCGCACATGCACAAGCCGTTTCCGCCGGGGCCCAGCATGCGGCCTCACATGCACCCTTGGTCCACCCTGTCCGCTTGCATTTGCTGACGCCATACCGGTGTTCTACCACTCGCGTCCCGCCAAAGACCCGTGAGCCTACCTGACTTGCCTGCTGCATGATGGCTACGCAGGGGTCGCGGTGCGGTGACGTGTGTGGCTGCCAGCAACGACCTGGTGCTGGTGGCCACCTCCCGCGGCTGGCTGCTGCGCTACGCACGGGACGAGGGCGGCGCGGAGCGCCTCAGCGAGGTGGAGGTGGTGCCCGCCAAGCACCAGGTGGGGCCGTGCCGTACGTGCCGGTGTCGTACGTACGACATGGATGTGTTGTACGGCAAGGGTTGTGGGACGTGGGTGGAGGGTGTTGGGGCAGGGGCTGGCCCGGGCAGCACTGGAGGAACGAGTCGCAGCAGGCGGCAGCGCGAGTGGGCGATGGACGTCAGGGGTTGGTTGTGCGGGACCAGTAAGGATCGTGTGGCCACACCACCTGGAATGTAACACAAAATGCCAAAAAGAGAGTGCGGCGAGGGAGTGATGGTGGAGTTAAACCACCTGGGCAGCGTGCACTAGGTGACTGGGTGCAGCACAGGTGACGTGCGGCAGGCTGCACGGCAGGCGTGTGGTGCACAGCAAGGAGCTGTGCGACAGCAGGAAGGGCTCGCATGAGGAAGGAGCGCAGGGGAGCCGTACAAACAGCGGGGAGACGAGCGGTACTAGAGGTGCGAAGTACACTCCTTTGGGGGCTTGGGTGGCAACGTGTGCGGGAGTGTAAAGGGACACATGTTGGAGGCTCCCGTCGCCCCTCCTACTCCTATTCCTGCTGCTGTTCCCTGATCCAACCGCGCCTCGTTGCCCTCTCTGCTGCGGTCCTGCCTACCATGCGCCGGCAGGCCGACCAACGGATAACTGCCGTGTTCATGGACCCGTGGGCCAACCACGTGCTGGTGGTTGTGACACGTGGCGGCGGCAGCTCCGGAGCGGGCGGCGGGAACGGCGGCGGCGGCTCCGGGGCGGCGGGGGGTGGCGGCGGCGCTGGTGCCGTGGATGTGTATTACGTGCACCGGAGGTGGAGCAAGTCGCGGCTTGTTTCGGAGCTCAAGGGAGTGGCGCTCTCGGCGGTTGGCTGGAACTACAAGCAGGTGTGGGAGGGAGCACGGAGGTGTGTTATGCGCGTGGCATGGCGGAGGCTGATCAGTTGGGATGCAAGGGCGCCAACTGGCCTGCACAGCCATGGCCTTTCCCGTCGTGGGCTGCGCCCTGAACGTGCGCTGGCATACGCAACAAGGCGGTCCTCCCCTTGGCTGAGCATTTTCAAGTGTTGGTTGCTGACTCCGATTCTCGTACCGCTGCAGGGTGCTGAGGAGCCGAGCGAGCGTGGGGGCGGCAGCACTCGTGGGCCGGGGTCCAACGCTGGCAGCACGTGGGCGGGGGAGAGCTGTACGGGGTGAGGCGTCGTGGACGGGGGTGCGCGTGGGGTAGCGTCGAGGGGAGCCAGCGTGTCTGGTATCGCGACTTGGAGAAGACTGACATTCGAGGGGAGCGTGTGGGATGGTGTAGTGCGGCCGAGGGGAGGAGCGCCCCGAACACCACAGTGGGGACGTTTCAGGGGTGCGGGTGCGGGGTCTTTGTGTGGCACAGCGGGTGGCGGATGGCGACGATGAGGTGGGAGGGGGTCGCGTTGTGGTAGGGCCGCGTAGCTGCCTCGGCGGCTTGTTCGCCCCATGCAATGCGCCGCTCCTAGGTCCTTCTTTCCTGGGCACGAATGGTGCATGTCTGTACTTCCTCCAGTCCGGGGTGCAAGGGGGACGGGCTTCTCATGTATTGATTTGGGCGGGCACGCGTTACAGGAGGCCCCTGTGCCGTACCCCATGCCGCCGTGAGTGCAGGCCCATCGTGCTGGGTACGGAGTACGGCGGCCTGCTGGAGATCTCGCTGGACGAGCGGAGCAAGAAGGACCCGCCCGCCAAGACGCTGCTGGAGGCGCCGCGGGTGGGAGCGCTGGCAGCGTGTGCCGCTGCCACGTGTGCACTGCTTAGCTGAAGGGCCTCTGCCAGCGCCGCGTGCGTCCCCTAGGGCCGCTAGCGCACCTCCTACGCGCGCCTTCTGCGCTGTCAGCACTCTTGTGCCGCCAGCCCTTTTTAGCCCCGGCGCCGCGCATTTCCCGCGCCCCGCCCCGGGCAGCGATCTCTCCACGATACACATTCGGCATGGCACGTCACACCGCAGCGTGTCATGGTGTCGCACATGGGCTTCAAGCACCTCCTTCATACACGGTCATGCCACGGCACCAATGAGCAGCAGCACTCCATTCCCTGCGCCTCCGCCTGCTCTCCTACCACTCACAGCAAGCCCACAGCTGCCAAGTGCTCAAGAGGGCTCCCGTTAACACAACACCTAACACACACCACCCTCTGCCACGCTGATCCGCAGGACCGCCGAGGCGGTGTCAGTGCCATCACTTCCCTGCACCAGGTGCACCTGCCTTCAGGCGGCCGTGCCCTGCTGGCCACCACCCCCCTGCACCTGCGCGTGTGGGCTACCTCCGGGCCCGGCTCCTGGCACAGCTACTTCACCAGCAGCAGCGCTAGCACACGTGCACGCGCCAGCACCGGCAGCCTTGCCACAGCGGGGGCGCAAGGGGCGCTGCCCCCGGCCCCTGTGGCGCAGCTGGAGGCGGTGTGTGCTAGCCCATGCAGCCAGCTGCAGCTGTGGTGGCCCGAGGGCGTTGAGGAGCCGCCTAGCAGATTCGCGTGGCTGGTGGGCGGTGTGGTGTACCACGGGGATCTGGACTGGGAGGCGGCGGAGGCGGCGGCGGAGGCGGCGGAGGGGGTGGCGGCAGCGGCGGGTGGAGGGGAGGTGCTGGCGGGGGTGGCGAGCTTGCCGCTGGAGGCGGCGGGGGTGGCGGACGGTGGGTTGCGGTCGGGTGTGGCTTGCGCGTTAGCAGGGGGCCGCGGCACGGTGTTGGGAGTTCCTTGATGACCCCCAGCGTCGCGCGGGAAGGCACGTGTCATTGTCCTGTGCCCCTAACAACGCTTCCACTCCGGATGCAAACCATGAACCCCCTGCCTACCCTCCCCAGAACATGAGTATTTTGTTCCCCCCTACCTCCCCCTACCTCCTCCCCTTCCCAGGCGACATGGAGGGCTGGTCGGCCCGCTGCCTGGTGGTCACCGAGTACCACCTGCTGCTGCTGGCGGGGGACAGGTGGGGCTGGTGTGTGTGCGAGGCATCGGTGAGGCTGGTGTGTGTACGGGGGACAGTGGGGGCCGGCGTGAAGACAACACATGCTGGAAAGGTGTCCGGCTTCCCCCTACATCAACCGGCACACATCAATTAAAGTCAGCTCCGCGGCTGAGCCAATCCGTCTCATATACCGCGCTTAGCGCCACCCGCTTCTCTGCTCCCGCCTCAGGCTGACGGTGGTGAACCGCGTCAGTGGGCGCGTGGTGGGCGGCAAGACGTTCCGCACACCGCTGGCCCGCAGCGTGACAGGGGAGACCAGCAGGGAGATAGGTGCGGCCGTGTACTACGCACGCGTGCGGGCTTGTTGGCACGTGGCGTGATCGAGATTTGACTACGCGGACTGGTGTGAGGCAGCTGGGGCCGGCTTGCAGTATTGATTAGTTGTAGGGCGAATCAGTGACGATCAGCAAATAGGTCAACAGCAGTCCGGGGCCCCAACGGACGGTGTCCTGGTAGCATAGTAGACGCGGTAACATGGTTTACATGGTTGCTGCGGGGAGGCGCCCGCCTGTGCACCGGGATGCACGGTGAGGGCGCAGGCAGGCAGGCAGCGGTCGCAAGAGGGCTCACAATGATCACAGTAGCCTCACACGGAGCTGCCGGTATGCGTGTTGGATAGCAGGCCGAAGATCGAGGGTCGAGCCGTCAACGTGCTTGACGCTGTTGCCTCTCTACAAGGTCCCCGCGCGCCCGGCAGCCTGAGCGGCGTAGAGCACGGGCGTCGTCAGCCTGGCACACCGTTGCACCTGCTGGTGGAAGGCAGGTTGCTGTCCCCGCAACTGCATCCCACACTTGCATTGGTTCCCATCCACCGCCCCGTAGACGCCCTGGTTCGCGGCCCCCTGCCCACACGCCCCACCCAGATTGCAGTACGATTTGCTTGAATTTTCGTTACCCGACATGCTGGTTTGCCCCATTGGTCTGCCCCAGACGCCCTGGTTCGCGACCCTGTGTCGGGCACCACGCTGATGGCCTCCGACGAGGCGCTGTACGAGGTGACCCTGGCCAACGAAGGCAGGGGCATGTGGCGGGTGTACCTGGAGCTGCAGGTGGGTTAGCAGGAGTGCAGCAGGAGCCCGGGAAACCAGGGAGGCAGAGACAGCGGGGACCAGGGAGGCACGCGTACAAGGTCGCCGTGTCCAGGTGCCAGCGCGGCCCTGGGCTTGGACGCCTGCGCTGCGGCATTTCATGTGTGCCGGGATCTTCGCATATTAGCGGTACCGTTCACTTCATGTTTCTGCTGCCTCCGCCCTCCGTTGCGACCCACAGGATTGGGACGCCGCGCTGCGCTGCTGCTCGGGCCCCGCACAGCGGGACGAGGTGCATCGAGCGCGGGCGGAGGCGGCGGTGGCGGCGGGGGACATGCGTACGGCAGCCGTACACTACGCCAAGGTGGGCCACACAAACGTACTGCATGCTACCCCCAAAGCTCCCATGCCAGCACGCCGGACCGCGTCACTAGCATGCGGGCCACGCACCTCCCGTCGTCTGCCTCTCGCACTACGGTACGCGCTGCCTGCCGTACTGTCGTACAGGCTTCAACGGAAGGTACCTCAATGTGTGGCCTGTGCGACAGGTGTCCGACGGGCGCCCGCCTTTCGAGGACACCGCACTCATGCTGGCGTCCAAAGGGGACACCGCAGCGCTGCAGCTGTTCCTGTCCACCCGCCTTGCCGTGCTGGGAGCGATGGCGGGCGTGGCGGCTGGCGGCGGCGGCAGGGCGGCGGCGGGCGGCGGACTGCTTGACGCGGGCAGCGGCGGCGGCGGCGGCGCAGCGGCGGCGCTGGCGGGCGCGCATGGCGCGGAGCGGGCGCAGTGCGCGTTGGTGGCGGCGTGGCTTACGGAGCTGCACCTGGACACCATCAACAGGGCGTTGCTGGAGGTGGGTTAGCTGCCGACATGTTGATACACAGGTGGCCGTTGTATGCCGTACCGCAAGCACTGGTCCGCTTGCGCAATTAGAAGGTGCAGCGCGGTGAGCAGCAACTGTACGGCAACGGTGCGCGAGTGGAGGCTGTAAAACCCACGAGGCCGGCCGGGTGTACGGCATGCCCACCTGCAGCCTCCTGCATCCAATGCCAACTTGAGTGTCAGCATCAGCAACAACGAGACCACGCGCACGAATGTGCGGCCTGAGCAATTTTAAGAACAGCTTTACGCTGGGTTTGTTGCTACCGGTGGTTTCCTGTGGCTGAACCACCCGACGCCGCGCGCGACCTCCCCTTCAAACCGTCATTACCGCAACGCCCGCACGCGCTCTCCTCCCCTGACCCACCTCCAGGCTGGCGGCGACAGCAGCGAGGCCTACCAGTCCGCCGCCACCGCGCTGCGGACCTTCCTGTCGGACTGGGTGCACGTGCTGGACCCAGGTGGGCAGCGGTTGACGGTTGACGTTGGCGGTTGGAGGTGGCAGCCCAAAGCCTTGCTTCTTGCTGTCTAGTGGCGTGCCGGTGCGCTGCGCTGCACGGCCCCCTGCCTGCCGGCCCCCCACACTGCACCCTCCTTGCTGTACACACAGTGTCGCTGCTGGCGTCGTACGGCCGCATGGATGAGCTGCTGCAAGCCGCTGTCCTGCTAATACCTGCTAGCAAACACTACACTCTCCGTGCCGTACACGCACCCCTGCAGGCACCACCGTGTCGCTGCTGGCGTCGTACGGCCGCATGGACGAGCTGCTCCACTTTGCGCAGCTACGGGGGGACCACGAGGGGCTGTTGGAGCAGCTAATGGCGCGGCCGCAGCCGGGAGGGGCGATCAGGTGATCGGGGGATGTGGGGTGGGGCGCAGTGTCGTGATGTACGTTCACAGAACGGAGGGGGTGGTCAGGTGGCTGAGGACAGATGGGGGACACCACGGCACGGCTTTGCTTTGTATGGGTGAAATTGAGGGAGAACGGTGCAGGCGAAGGCCATGCCATGCCATGCCAGCTGTTTCACAGTGTCCTGAGCTGCACAAATGCTTCAGAAGTGGCCTTTATGGTACAGCGCGACCTGTGCGCACGTCCGTGTGCGTCTTCGTGCGCCTTCGGTTTACCTGCGGGCAGGGAGCCTTCAGTACAGTGCCAGTGGCCAAAATAGGTGGCTAGGGCCAACGCATCCGGGCGCAGACAGCTTACCGGTATACCTTCGGCAGCGCCTGCCTACCCGGCCTCCGGCCTTTCACAGCGGCTCTACCCCCAGCCCGTATACACCCTGCACCCACCCCAATTGCTCCTGGTTTTGGTGCTGGTGTTGCTGCAAACTTACTGCCTGGCAGCGCTCGCACAGTTAGGCGTTTGACACCTTTTGCACTGGTAGATGACGAACGCGTGTGCTGCCGCTTGTCGTGCTGCCTGCCCCGCGCTAATACACCAGAGCGCTGGGCGTGCTTCGCTCCCCCGCCGTGTCCCGCGAGCTGGTCTACGCCTTCGCGCCCGCCCTGGTGGCTGCGGCACCAGCCGAGGCAGTTGACTTCCTCATAGCAGAGGTGGGGCCGTCAGCGGCTGCACTGCATGTGACCCAGCAGCTGCTGCACTGCAGCAGGCACAGCAGCTGCTATTGCCATGGGGTGTCCGCACTGTCTCCTCTGTCCTCGCACTTCGTCCTGATACCTGTGCCGTACCTTCCTTGATGTTTGCCAACGCTCCCTCCCGCCACAGCGCCCGCCGCTGGACCCCCGGCGGCTGGTTCCGGCGCTCGTGCGGTACGGCGAGGCGGGCGCCCCGCCGCGCGCCCGCCGCCAGGTGCTGCGGTACGTGGAGTACGCTATTGAGCAGCTGGGGACCACGGACAGGTGGGCGGCAGTGTTGCTAGCACGTGCAAACACGTGTCCGCGTGCTGTGCGCTGTGCGTGCGGATGCCATGATCCACAGCAGGAGTCGGGGTGGTTGTGCGTTGCCCTGCTGGTAGCCTTGCCCTGCTGGTAGCCCTGAGACAGCACAAGGCGGCCAACGGCAGGTGAGTTGCGGTGCATGTGGACCAGCACCTTTGGTGGTCAACCGTGGGCACAAGGGCTAGCGTCGTGGCTGCGTCTCTGCCCCTGGATGCGCCGTGCGGTGCATTGATACCGCCCCGGCGCTTCTTGCCCTCGTGTTACGTTGCTGGCCGCACCTCTCAACTCACTCTCGGCTTCGTGCGCCCTAGAAAGCGGCACGGACGCAGCCAGGCGTGCCCTGACCGCACTGGTCGCGTTCCACGTCGTCACCAGCATAACGCTACGCAACGATGCCCCTTGTTGCCCTTTTTCGTGTGACACTTCATGTTACATTCCGGTTGGTAACCCACGCAGCGTGGTGCACAACCTGGCCGTGGCGCTGTACTCGCTGGAGCCGGGCGAGGAGGGCGAGGCCGCCCTGCTGCGGTACCTGGCACGTGCCGGCCGCGCGTCGTACGGCACTGCCGTACAGCCGCTGTACGACCCGCAGTACGCGCTGCGGTTGGCGCAGGAGTGCAGCAAGCCGCGCGCGGCCGTGCGGCTCATGTGCCAGCTGGGTGGGTGCGCCGTGTGCTGTGGGAGGGGGGTGGGGGGTACTATGGCCCCCAGTACTTACCGTATGTGCTGTGGGATGGGAGCATACCATGACCGATGGCCCCCTGCACCTGCTGGTCCCCACGCATGCCTAGGCCCTCTGCACAGCTACACACTGCTAGGCTCTCAGTGTGCAGGTAGCGTTGTTCCGACCACTGCCTACACCGCTCTCTTCCATCGGCTGCCGTGCCGCCGTACCCCTCTCGCCTGCTTCCGGACCCCATGGCCAACTGCCCCCGCCAGCCCTCCGTGCCTGCACCCACACCCAAACCCACACCCGGGCCCGCATCCCAACTCAACGTCGCATTCCCACAATCCTGCCTTACACTGATGCAACGCGCTTCGCGCAGTACCTCAAACACATCACACCCACACCCACACCCCGTTTCCGGTTCGGTTGCTGTGCCGCTCTGCGGTTACCCCATGACCTCGTAGGCATGTACACCGATTTCCCACAAGCCTGTACCCCAACGCAACCTTGCATCCTGACAACACTGCCATACACTCATGCATCGCGCTTCACGCGACATCTCAACACAGCACACCTCCACGACCTTTATAGTCCAACCTCCTAACCCCCATTACCTCGCAGGCATGTACAGCGACGCGGTGCGCTGCGCCCTGGCCCTCGACCTGGGCCTGGCCAAGAGCGTGGCTGGGGAGCCGGAGGGGGACGACCAGCTGCGGAGAAAACTGTGGCTGCAGGTGGGTTATCCAGAGTGAGGCAGCAGGAGGCTGTGGATGTGGGTTGATGGGGGCAGGACGAAAGAATGGCTGCGGCGGCGGGCGGGGTAAGAGGGGCAGGGGGCGTAGGGGCAAGGGGGCTGAACGGGAGGGGGTCCGTTGGTGCTGGGGTGGGAGGTAGACGGCGGCGCAATGTGGGCTTGTTTGTTGGGACACCTGGGGTGGTGGGGAGAGCATGGGAAGGTGTGCGGGGCGGGCGGGGTACGGCGCTGGCGCGCTGGGATAGGGAGCGCGGGGCGGCGGGAAAGGCAGTAGGAGGAAAGGAGGAGGCGGTCGGGGCCAGGGCGTGTGCACTAGCAGGGGGACGTGCACTGCGACGAAAGGGCCAGGGAGGTGGTTGTGCCATGCTGTGCGCACCGTTGGGCTTGCGGTCCCGTGCCTGGATGTTACCGGCACTGCGTGATCGCTGCTTGTTACACGTCGTACTCCAAGCCATTTGCGCAACTCCTTGACATACGACTTGCTTCAGGTCGCTCGCCACGTGGTGGAGAGCGGTACCGCCGCCTCCGCCATGGCGGCCGCCGCTAACGGGGACTCCCCTGCCTCCTCGGACCCCGCCCACCACATCCGTACGGCGGTCGACTTCCTGCGCGAGACGGACGGCCTCCTGCGCATCGAGGACATCCTCCCCTGCTTCCCGGACTTCGTCACCATTGACAACTTCCAGGCAAGTGCGCTGTGCGCACCTGGGGGAGGAGGCGTAGGGCATGGGACATGCAGGCTGCCTTCCATGTGGTTCCACAATGTCACGACTTGATTTTGGAGGGGTTCAACTATATGGCTGTACCGGCATGGTGTGGGTGCCGCGCAGTGCGGTCCAGCTGCCCACCTTGTTCCAGGGGCCGAATAGTCCCGGCTCAAGCCGACCGCTGGGCGTGTGCTAGCTAAGAAGCTGTGCTCCCGCAAGACGCGGCTTGTGCATGCACCATGCGTACGGCACCAAACCGCACTGCCTGAGCTGCATTCCCAGCTTCAGCCGTAGCACGTTACAGCTTGCTCCTTCTAAGGAGAATCGCGGAACGAAACAAAGGGCATCTCGCCCGCCCGCCCGGTCCTCCTTACTTGAACCTCCCACCCTTGACGCCTTACACGGGTTCCTCGCGCTTTACGCGTATCCCTGATCATACACATTACTGGAGCTGTGTTCCTCGCCACCTCCCCTTTTGCTGGTCCGCCCGCTCTCGCAGGCCGCCATCTGTGACTCCCTGGAGCGTTACGGCAGCGCCATCGCCTCCCTCAAGGCGGACATGGAGGAGGCCACGGACATCGCGGAGGCGCTGCGGAGAGACATTGGCATGCTGGGAAGCAGGTGGGGGGCGGATAGGGGAGGGGGCAAAGGGATTGTGGGGGTCGTGGGGGGCAGGGGGGTGGGGAAGAGCAAGATTTACAGGCAGTTCGTGCAGCCAGGAGATGCAAGCAGCACTCATGGCCAGGCGGCTGGGTGTGCGGCTGGGTGTGCGGCTGGGTGTGCGGATGCTGGAGTGCACCCTACCCGCTGCACGCCAGGGGTGCGTGGACTCGGCACGGTGCCGTACGCCGTGGCGCGTCGGCCGAGTCTTGCCAGGGTGTTCGTCCTATCAGGGTGTTGCATTCTGTTACTACGCCGTCTGCTTGGCACGTGGCGGGGGAAAGGCATGTGCCGCATTCCGACGGGCCTAGGGGCTTTGGAACCACGAACGCCATGGCCGAGGGAGGAGCAGTCTTCCAAAGCCCAAGTGAGCGTGGCTGGGTCACTGCCATTCCCCGCCATCTCCTCCTCCTCCAGCCAGTGGGGCAGACATGCGCCGCACGCATCGCTCCTCTGCCCGCGTGCTTATTTCTGCCCATGCCCGCTTCTCCCGCAACCACCACTGCCTTCCATGGCTGCGACCTTGCTGCTCTGTGTTTGCCCCCCACCTCCCACCACCTCGCGTTACTAGTACCCTCCCTCGCGCTACTAGTACTTTGTTCCCCCCTCCCCTGCTGCTGCCCTCCAACTGCAGAACGGCGGTGCTGTCACTGTCGCAGCCGTGCACGCGGTGCGGCCGGGCCATCGGCGAGCCAGCACCCCTGGCCAACATGCCCCAGGGTGTGTGCGACATGTGTGCTCCCACGCGTGTGCCTGACACGTGTACAGTCACGCATGCCCGGTCCTGCATTCAGAGCACTGTTGCATCCTGGGGCTACACCCGCGCGGCCGTACATTGCACGGTGTGCCGTACAAGGCGTATCGTACGGTGTGTCGTACCGCTGTGACCCACACCAAGCCGCCCTGCACCACACCGCACCGTGCCCCTCACACGTGCCCGGTCGACCCCGCGCCGCCTTCCGTACACGCCCCCACAGGCGGCGCTCTGGCCCCCTTCCTGCTGTTCCCCTCGGGCTGCGCCTACCACACGGCGTGCTGCGCGGCCGAGGTGACGGAGCTGGTGGCGCCGCAGCAGCGCAAGAAGGTGCGGGAAGCTGCGCACCGAGTCAACCTCTGCTTTGACATGCTTTCCCCCAGCGTGCGACCGCGGCCGCCGCCCTTCCACCTCACCCTCTGCACCCTGCACCGCATCGTCTTGTCAGTACAGTCCAGTCCCTCACTGCTACGCGGGTCAGCGAGTCTCCTGCTCCGGTGCCGCCATATGCACCGTACCGTTGCTTCAATGTACACCACCGTACCGGTATGCACCGTACCGGTATCCGTACGTGTTCTGCATGTGCGCTCGCCCCGTCCGCCATCAGCATCCGCTCCTTGGGGCTACTGCACACCATTTCAGGGCATACACAGAGACACCGGCCACGTGTCCAGGCTCTCCCCGCCGCTATGGCACACCGGACACCGCCCCTCGCCCCGCTCGGCCCGCCGTCCCCCTTCCTCCCCTCCGAGACCCACACGCTGATGCCGCGGCTGTCCCGCAGTACCGTGTGTTGTTGAACCTCACGGCTGCATGGCACACTGACCCTTCCCCCGCTGCCCCGCGGCTGCCTGCGTGCCCAACACCTCGCCGCGGGATCCGCCCTTCCCATCGGCAGCCTCTCCATATTGAACTCGCCCGTCGGGCCAACCGCCGAGACCCGGTCACGCGTCCGGGCCCGCTCTCCTGCACCTCACCCACAGCAACTGACCCACTCCACTCGTCTCCTGACCCCAGATCCACACGCTGATGACGCGGCTGTCACGAGTCAAGCCAGGGGCCACCACGGCCCCCGCCTACGGGGGGCAGCCCGTGGCCGAGGTGACCGCCCTTCAGGTGGGCCTGGGCGGCGTGGGGTAGCACCAGCACCAGCGGCACGGCAGCATGTAGGCCCCAGCTGCCACTGCAGCCTGAAGCTCTGTAACGTGTGAGCACAGAAGCGTTTCACGAGCTTTGCTTGGAGTCCAGTCCCAACAACCGTGGGTAAAGAGGTGCCGGCTGCTGCTGCTGTTTACAATTCAAGTCGCCCCGTTCGTCGCCGTCGATGGCCACAGGAGGCGCTGGCGGCGGCAATAGGCTCCGAGGACCCCCGCAACGGGGAACTGACTGTACGGCTGCTGGAGGCGCCCTTCGTGTACGACACGGACCGCGCTGAGGCGGACAGCTGGGCCATGTGACGGCTACGGCCGGAGCCGTACGGCGGCATCATCATCACGGCGGCAGCCGTACGGCGGAATCAGGCTATACCGCAAAACGGAGGACCTGGAACTTGGTAACCAAGTGTCACATGCCAGGTGGTGTGGCCACACGTCCTCTCTTGCCTCGTCCACTTTTGTCAGGGAGTAATGCCATGGCGCTTTGCGTCGGGGCTGTTGAACACGGTGACGCCTGAGGTTCTGCGGGCGTAGGAGTGGGCGAGGGGGATCATGGGTTCGGCATTGCGCTGAAGTTGGGCACCAGCCACCAGGCCGGCACAGAACAGGCCGGCTGAGGGCGGCACTGTGTACGAATGCAGTTCGATGCGGGCCGTTTGTATGGCTGGCGCGGCATTGAGCTTTGCGCACAGCGTGCTCTGCATGGGGCCGTTGCGGAGGACGGGGAGGTTACCTCCAGCAGCTGGGCAAGGGCATGGAGGGTTCCGGTCAAGTCGAGTGCTCCCCTGCCCTGGTCCAGCCTTTGTCGAGAATTCGGTGTCGAGCCTGCGTAAGAGCTCCAAAGACTTGTCACCACGCTCTTGCATTTGCATTTTCATATACATTCTGATTAACATGCAGTTGCGGCGGCTTGGTCTGAACTGAGCTGTAGTCCTAACCGCTGCCGTCGAGTGAGCTCATCGACATCGACTAGACGTCGACGGCCTGAACCATCGTGTTCGGAACAGCGGAGCATTCAAATGCTTGAACATCGCTTGCTGTCTCATGCAAATGCAATTTCTTGTGAAGCTGCTATCCATTCACTCTTTGGAAGAATTGTTGGGACGCGGCCTACGGTGGCAGTACCTGCCACGCAACTGTTTGAACGCTTTCACCACAGCACTGTCCTTTTGTGACCATTAAGCGTATACTTACTACACTTACTACACTACCTTAGCAGCCAAGGACAAACTTACCGCTATGGATACCAGCTACGTCTCCTTTGCTTTTACAGCACGCCCAGATGAGACCGTCCAGAAAGCTCAGCAGCGACTGAAGCAGGAGTACCAGGCCCACTACGCGCTTACGCATGACGAACAAGCTACCTTGGAGAACAACGAGCAGCGTCCGTCGCGGAGGCTGACTGTCGAGGCTGCGAGCACTGCTGCGGCGGAACTCTGTGCGGATGCCCGAGCTGGGTGCCGGAAGCTGACGGCCGGCCTGAAGGCTGCGTGCAAGCCCTTTCTTCTTAAGTGTGGCGCGCACCAGCAATGCCGAGCACCTGACGGGTTAGTGGTGTGGGGTATGGGCAGCACAATCTAACGGCGGAGCTGGAAGGGCTGTCCGTGGGCAGCCGTGGGCGCGGCGCCTAGGCAGCACAAGGAACGCCGCGTTGATTGTGTTCGGATTGGCACATGGGAGGTTGTTGCTCTTCATGACGTTGGGCACGTGACGGCATGAAGGCTTCGGACCCCTCTCAATGGGGGTCTAGTGACTGGCAAGGTGCTGAGACTCCTGTGAGAGCCAGAGCAGTGAGGACAGGAGTGAGAGAGAGCACGAGTCCGCCTTTGGGCATATATTGCTTTCGGCAAAGCCGACGACGCGTTGTGTCCCCTTTGGGGACTTCCTCGCTTTGTCCCACAATATATTGCCCGCCCCTTCGGGGTAACTGATTGCCGGGCCGCTCCCACATTGTGTATTAGCGGAGCGGCAGTGTCGATAAGTGACTACTCTGCATGTCAGGCACGTATATTAGTTGGTGTGCTCCCTCAATGGATTTGCATCTCAAGTTGTACTCTACATCGCATCATGGTGTGGGCAAGAAGATCAATGCATGAGGCGGTACTGCCAGAGGCACGGCTTGCAGCGAGGCTTGCAGCCGGCAGGGTACCGCACACGGCCAAGAACTGTGCTTACCGTAGGTGTCGGCAGTGTATAATATGAATCTGATGAGACACATGGAGCATGGTACGCTGGGCAGTACTTCCTGTGGAGATGACCCAGATGAGGTAACAGTGACCGATGCTTTTGGCACGCACCACGTGGCGATTGGCCAAACGGGGAGCATGACAACGTGAAGCAGTGCGGCGAGCAAGCATGCTTGCCCCACAGTCATGTGCAATAGCGCCTTACAGCGTCGCATGAGCGGCAGGCGCAGGAACTGGTACCAGAAGTCGTTGTAACAACGCTTGAAGCGCAGTGTGTGGCCGTTTTTCGCTCGGAGCACCTTGCAAAGCTTTTTCTTTTTTCTGTGGAAAGGTTTACAGGTGAAGAGACGGGAGAGGACAGGCCAGCGGGACCTCAAAGCCCGACCAGCACAGGCAAGCACCAACACCACAAAACGTCCAAACCCAGCGCACCCCGGACTGCAAAAAGGGAACACGTAGAGAAGGAGAGGACCTGAAACCAAAAACCCACAGAACAGGGAGAAGAGAACAAGACACCAAGGGCAAGGGGAGTCCAAATAAAAAGAAAGAGAAGGGATCAGGGAAAGGGCAACGGAACGACAAAAGCCCCCCAACCCCCAACCTACCCTCCCGACCACGCAGAAGGCACCAACAGGAAGCTTACATCCTGAGCAGAACATCCAGCTGCTAGGCGCCTCCGACCTACGCCTCTCCATACACCACAGCAGCTCATCAGCTCGCAACTGGGCTCACGCCAAGCATCATCCACCGATAAGACCGTAACACTCCGGCTCGCCCCGCTTCCTAGTGTTCTCCCCCGCCGTCCCGGCCCTCCACCCCACCTTCGGGTACCCTCGCCCGGCAGCCCACGCTGGAGTCTCATACTGGGACGGCAGCACGGCACTAGGACACGTTAGGGACCTGCTGCAGTAGATTCCTGCGCCTTCCACCTGTCCTGCCTCTCACCATCTTCCACTTATGAGCCCTGGTCCCCTTCTGCTGTCTGGGGCACGTCGACACGTGCCTGTGCACGTGTCGGTCATCGGCAGAGCTTCGCAGCGCATAGTACGCTTCGCTGCGCGTCAAGTTACAACAAGAGGCTGTTTTAATGGTGTTCTGACAGAACGCGGATAGGTCAGCAGTCAAATTGTACCCAGGGGTCCCTTGGTCGTACCTGTACGAGCGGCCACTGGAACTCAACGCTGTCGGAGGAGCTGAATGGCTGTCAGGGGGAGGTAGGCACAGGCCGACAGGTCCTTTTTCTTGGTTTGTTCGTAACCGTTCCACATTTTGCTTAGCGCAGTGGCTGGAGAGGCATTCTCATTCAGCCTCCTGGTCAGCAGTCGCGTCACACGTCGAGCGCGCGGTCACAGGTCGTCGACAACAAGCCCATTAACCACACGGAGGCAAAGCAAACACGAACGACTATTCGTATATGTCAACTGTAACGAAAAAGGGAAGCTGCTTAAACAACTCATTGCCGTCAGCGGACATGGACTACGCGCGCGATGTGCTGCCGGCGCCCACGCCAGCGCCTGACCCGACAACTGGCCGCAATTGGAGCGCCAAGGAGTCGCCCAACTCGGCCCATGAACGTCGGTCTCAGAGCGAAGTGGAGTTTGGGAGCTCTCGGCAACCGAGCCTTCCTCGTGCGTTGTACCGGTCAGCATCGTCAGGGTGCAAGAAGGTGCTCCTGAGCCCCTTCAGCTGTCTCATGTCAAGATCGGCAAGCCTCTTCGAGAGTCCTCCTGAGAGGTGCTCTCCAGGATCCGTCTACATGGGGAACGGCCACTGGGGCCACCGGACGGAGTGGTGCCAGAGCGTTTGACACGACCCGGAGGTCGTCGTGGGGGCGCCGCATTGCTCAACGGCATACCAGGGGGATGCACGCCAACACGGCTCACAACAAGTACAGAATGAAACTCAAGACTTAGTGTTACAACTCGTACGCTGGCTGGCATGCTGAGATTGCGTAGTTAACGGCATGGCAGTCGAGCGGATTTGTGGGCCGTGTCCACAGTGTAGGATGCGGTGCAACACGTGTGTACTCGGTGTATGTGTGAGTGGGCGGGGAGCCAGAATGTGGCTAGCATGTAGCTAGCATGGCTATACACCGAATGACCATGGATCTTCAATTATTTTTCGATGTATGTATGT
This sequence comes from Chlamydomonas sp. KOR1, assembly GCA_036984285.1. Classification (NCBI taxonomy): domain Eukaryota; kingdom Viridiplantae; phylum Chlorophyta; class Chlorophyceae; order Chlamydomonadales; family Chlamydomonadaceae; genus Chlamydomonas; species Chlamydomonas sp. KOR1. Next base: position 342,155 of record BQMZ01000176.1, on the reverse strand, counting down.
ACTGTACAGACAACCTGCCGGGCGTGCTTGGTGCTGCGTGAGAGGCTGAGTGCCTGGATCTTATAGATTGTAGGCATAACGTAGATTCGCATGCGGGCATTGGGTAGCTAGCTTGCATACGTGTTGAGCAGCTGGCATGTGGGGCTGCCACGTGTGTTGATCAGCTGGTGTTTGACAGGTGGTGCCAGACCGCCGCCACCTGCACTCTCAGTGTCAGGTGGCAGAGCATCCACACGAGAAGCTGTGAGGTGAACTATTTTGTATACCGGAAGTAGTATGCTTTCATGTTGACATATATTACATCCTCAAGACAAGATGATGTGCGGGCGCATGGCAGGGCATGGCATCTCCACGTGTGCGTGCCGTGGGAATGTGGTCCGTCGGCGTTATGCGCACATGTTGTGTGGCAGGCTTGCAGCGCAATGTGCTGCACAGCCACAAGAACGCATGTAACTTGGCTGTTTTGGATCCATGGCGGCCTTGCGTCACCAAACTTGGCTTCCGTGTGGCTGCATCTGCACTTGCTGGGGCCACCTGCTTGATGGTGCGTGGCTCCCCTGCCGAGGTAACTAACTATCCTCGCTATCGCTTTATATTGCCCAAAGGGGCGTCGTATCGGCAAAGATTAGCTTCGCTAAGCTCACAAAGTGGGAGACGCGTTGTTGCTGCTGGTGCGTGGTGGATTGGCGGGGAGTGACCCACGCTGGGTGGCAAGACGTACAGCTCAGCGACTGCTTGTGCATTTCCTGTACTTGCTTGCGTGTAAACCCGTAATGCCTCTACTTCTGCTTGTTGCACCCCTTGTTAGCAGTACCGCACGACTGACGGCGTACGGGTAGCCACACGGCAGTCCTACATGCAACGCATTCCGCACGCAGCTCACAGGCACTTGCGTACGCCCATGGGCAGCGCACCAAACGTACGTTAATTAGCATAGGGATGGGGGCTGGCGAGCGAGGAGCCAGTAGGCGTGTAGGGACCGGTAGGGAAGCTGTTCCATGTCACATGGCGGTGGCACGTGTGCGACGCCCCGTCATCCTTGGGGCTTGGGGTTGCCTGGGGTGCGGTTGCCTTCCTGTCCCTATCGAGGAGCGCAGACAGTGACAGCAAATTGTGAACCAACGCACAGGTGTGCGCCAGGCGTGCATGTCTTGATGCTCAGATGCCTCCCATTACCCGTGGTCAAGTCTTGTGAGACTGGGAGTTGGTTGGGCCAGGTTGGGCCCGCCTGTGGGCAGCCTCAGGGAGCTCCCCTGGCTCCTACCCCCAGCTGCTGCATGCCCGTATGCGGTCCGCTCAGGTTACTGGCGTACAGTTATTTACCATGCAGAAAGCTACAACGAAGGATGCCGTGTACCTGCATTGCCGTTAACTGATGCGCAGTCGCGTGGCCCGCGATAAGCCCTGACATACGAAAGCACTTATAAATTATCTACCCAGCAGCACCTCAACTGCATCATATTTCCTGTACTAAGCTGCATATAGACATAGTATTGTAGCACTGCGTTCAAGTTTTGGGGAGCAAGCTGACAAAGAATGCCTCCGAACATCCCTGGAACCGTTACTGCTGCCTCGTTGAGGCGTACAGAACAACTATGGAAAGAATCAGATCGCAAGGTATAACAATCCCGCTATCGACTATGCAACCTGTGTGGCGAGCAGTCCTCATCCTCGGCTCTGGCGCTGGCGACTTGGGCGCAGGCGCAAAAGGAGGGTCCTCACCATACAGTGTACTGGACAACCGGGGAGAAATATCAGGGGTCATGGAAAGACAATAAGAAACACGGTAAGCGCAATGAGCTCGCTGGACAGGGTAGGGGGTAGGGCCCTGTAGGGACTCTGTTACGCTGTCGCACACAGCAGAGCCTGGGTGAAGGAACAAGGCCCTGCTCAATGCAAACCCCATTGCATCAACAATCTGAGGTATATACTCTGCTCCATGCGTTAACTCCAGGCAAGGGGACGGTGGTGTACAAGAACGGGGACAAGTACGAAGGCGACTGGGCACAGGACGTGCGGCACGGTCTGGGGACGCTGTGGCTCTTCAGGGATGGGAAGTACGTTGTGCGGTACAACGGCGAGTGGCGCAACGACCAACCAAATGTGGGTCGACTGCAACGCCTCTGCACCCATACTGCATTGGAAAGGCGTTCCTAATCCTTTTTTAGCATTCGTGTCCTGTCTGAAGGGCATGCTGAACGGGAACTGCTGCTGCTGCTGCTGCTGATTCTGGGGCGGCCTTCCGGGCTTGGCAACGAGCACACTAGCAGGCCCACGCGACATGTATAGTGCTTGTATCACAGCATACCATGTGTGCCGGAAGGAAAGCAGAGAAACTGAGGGAGCGGCATGGGCAGGGGCGGGTGTTACATGCAGGCACACTTTATCCGGCCGTCGGTCAACGTACGCCCATTTTCGTGCGTGCAGGGCCACGGCACATTCTTCTGCGATAACGGGGACACGTACGAGGGCGAGTGGCACAACGGCAGGCGGCACGGGAAGGGGCGAGCGGTGTACGGCGGGCGGCCGATTGACGGTTTCGGAGGGGACGTGTACGAAGGCTACTTCGAAGACGACGTCAAGTGAGTGGGGCGAGGGCGTGGACACCTGAAACGTTAAGGGCATGCATGTAGCGTGTGCTGCCGCATGCATGATAGCCAGAGGTCGCACAAGCTCGTCTGGCGTTGTATGACACTTTTGGTACGGTATCCCCTACACGTGCACAGCAGGCTGTGCATCCCTTTACGTCTGCATCGTGCACTGACCGACCATGCGCGCTGCATGCTGTGTCCGCAGGTGCGGCCCAGGCACCATGATGTACGCCAACGGTGACGTGTACGAAGGGTTGTGGGCCAACGACACAAAGCACGGCACGGGGACATTCTTCTACATGAGCAAGGGCAAAAGGTAAGGGCCAGGCGCAGAAGCCGATGGGTAGACTGCAAAAGGCCGTGCGGCGGTGCTTTGTCTGTCACTGTGCCTGCTGGCGCCGGGCAACGGCTGTGCCAGAGGCAAAGTGGGGTCATTTCAGAAGGTACCGCTGCTGCTCGCACGTGTGTGCATATGTGTTGCTCCAGCGTAAAGCCCAGTTTGCGCGCTTGGGGTATGCTACACAGGGCGCATTCCTCAATTGCTGACCATCCAACGCACGGGTAGCTCAACCAAGCCATTGCGTGATAGCAACACGCCAAGGTGTCATCATGCTTTGCGGCGCACACTACGCGCCGCCCTGCAGCTTCCATGTGCCTGTAACCTGACCGGTGCCCATGCTGCCCTGGTTTCCCGGCCGCTGCACCCACAGGTTCGACGGCTCGTGGCTCAACGGCTCCATAAAGTGCGGCACGTACAGCGAGATCCACGCACCGCCGCCAGGCACGCCCGGCGCGCTGCCGCCCTGCGAGCTGCGCAACCCCGACAAGGTGCTGGCGGAGAGCACCATGGAGGTGAGGGCGGAAGCGGGGTGGAGCCTGGGGAAGAGAAGGCTGCCGCTTGGGGCTGTCAGGAGTGGTGGTTGTGGAGAGACCTGTAGTGCTGGTATAATAGCAGCTCGACGTTGTCCATGTCTGCCATATGGTGGCGACGGAGGGGGCAGGAGTAGTGTCAGTGTGGATCACTCATGTGCATGCTGTTACGCTGCCGTAAGGGATGATCTGTATCGGGAAGCGCAGCGCCGCACGTCCTCAATCTGCCACGCCGACATGAAGGAGGCACAGCAAAGCTCGTACTACACACCTGTTTCCTCGCTCGCCAGGGCTGACGCTGTTGCACTGCTGATCCCGCCTGTCTACTGCCTGCAGGTGAATGCGGCACTGATGGCGCAAAGGGGGCACCACTTGTAGGTTGTAGCGTTGGCAGCAGCTGCACCGGTGGCGTCGGTGCACATGTATACAGAACGTATGTTGAACAAGCAGGATAGATGTGCATGTGTCTGTAGGATAGACAGCCGCACGCAGGCTTGCATGGTAGCACTTGTGTGAGGGCTACCTTGTTGTTGCATTTTCATTTGCGCTTGTACTGCTGGATATCGTGCGGTAAGGCAGGGCTGCACTTGCGAGCATGGAGTGAGCGAACGGGGGTAGTCTGGAGTAGTACTCCACATTTTAGGTAAAACCCATCTTGCACGTCCCACCCTCGGTGCGAACGTTTTGGCTGAAGCGACGCTAGTGTCTTGACACTGGGGCTCTTGGGTACGAATGGTGCATTGGCAATGCTGGGAGGGAGGGGGGGACGCCTTGCATGGAAGGTGCATTGGGGTAGGTACTGACAAGCGCGAGGTTTTGTCCATCCGCCTCTGAAAGGGACGGCAGCGCGGAGGCTACAGGGCCGCCGAGGTGCGGCCCCAACCAAATGAATCAGCCTGTATGGATTGATGCTTTGCTCTGGGGTTCTGGGCATCCGGCTGGGGGATAGAGCGAGTTCTGGCATTGACACAGCTGTAGGCCTGCTAGCATCTTGCTAACCCATTGGTGGTCAGGCGCTCCGAAACAGCCGGCTCCTCACGCTGGCGAGGTATGCAGACAGACACGGGCCGGTGTTAACCATGGGAGGTAGACTGGCAAAGGCAGTGACGGGCCGTACCCTGATCACCGCACACGGGTCTGAGCGACACACCATGCATCCTGCTCGAAGCTTGTTCAGCATCCGCTTAGCATGCTTTGCAAGCACAGTAGACCCAAAGGCACAGAACACAGGGCTTGCACAAGCCCCCCCGCCAGCCAGGCATGTACACGTACCAAGAAAGTCGAGCATACACAAGTATCGAAGCATGTGGGAAACCCCAACAATGGACGCAGCATTGCTTGTGTTGTTTCCCCACATTAAGACGCGACCGCATCAACATGACACGGTGCATGTGCCGGTCTACGCGTGCACCTCAGTCTGTTAAGACCCCTATCCCCTACTAACATTCCCACCGCCTTGCCATGATGACCTCCAAAACGACACCACGCCCCAACACCACCACCGCGCCTACGCGTGCTTGGCTCTGCAGCTCCTACTGACGCTACAGCGCGCAGCCACCGCATCTCCGCGGCCGCATTTATGACCACCCACCAGACCCGTGACCACCCACAGCTGACCCTGTGATGCAGCTCCACCAGCAAAGAGAAAGGCCCGCAGTGCTGCCCCTAAAACGCCGCACCCTAGCCCATCCGCCTGCCGCCATGTTCGTAGGACAAGTCCCCTGGTGGCGCCAGGTTCCGGGCGCGACCCGGCAAACAGGCGCTTGCAACATAGCCCCGTGTGCTCACCACCCATTCCTCCTGCAAGTTCCTTTCACGTCACGCACGTCCGCACTTCACTTCACACTGTGTCGGCAACCGACCAGCCTTGGCCCCAACAAGTGAACGGCGTAAACCCCAGCGACAGCGGGCCTCCGCGCAGCCCCCCTCAGCCCCAAAGCCGCTACTCAGAAGAACTTGCTGTACTGGCGCTTGATGGCGCGCGTGCTCTGCTTCAGCGCCTCGTTGTTGTTCCGCAGCAGGCCGCAGAACTCCAGGTAGTCGATGTGGCCGTCGCCGTTGGTGTCGGCGGAGGCCAGCAGCTCCTTGGCGTCGTCGTAGATGCCGAACTTCTTGAGCTCCATCTCCAGCTCCTGCAGCACGCACCACACGCAAGGGTCCACACACCAGTCGTCAGCAGACTGCATGCACACGAGCGTACCATGGCTGGCGTGCCGCAGTTCACAGGCCAGTCACCTCTCCTCAAGGACCCCTTGTGGGTTGTGGCCGAAGGGACTCGAACGGGCTACCAGTTACCCTCCGGCCCAAAGGGGGCTTCCGGAGGTCCGAGGGGGCAGTAAGATCATCCACCAGTTGGCCTGCGGGACCAACGATGGGCGCCTCCGTTCCTCCCGCCCTGGCGCACCTGCACGCTAATGGTCCCGCTGCCGTCCTTGTCGATCTGCTTGAACGCCTGCTGCAGCAGCTCCTCCTTTTCGAGCTTAGAGAGGTGCATGGTGGCGGCCACGAACTCGTTGTAGTCGATTAGCCCGTCGCCGTCCACGTCCGCGATGGCCATGAGGTGTTGGAGCTCCACCTCGCTGATCTTGTGGCCCCACTGCGCCAGCGCCTTGCGCATCTCCTCCACCGTGATAGTCCCGCTCCCGTCCGCGTCGATGGACTTGAACAGCTCCTTGAGCCCTTTGGGTTACAGCAGTTTCGTACGCCGTTAGGCAATGTTGCGCTTTGACATACCAACGACCAAGGCCGCATTTTCTACATACGGCACTACTGTCGTGCACTGTTATCGCTTACCGGGGAAGGCCAACTGTATGCCTTTGCGTGACGTAAGTGCCTTGACATGGGAGGTAATGCAGCAGGTAGCAGCAGGACAGTTTCTTATCCCCTGCTGATGTATGCGCCCGTCCGCAGCAACCGCCCCCACGGACGACGCTTACACCCGCCAATGCGTTGGCCCAATCCGCGAGGCGTGTTGACCTACCCGCGATCTCGTCGGGCGTGAGGTGCTGCCCGATGACCATGAGGCAGGCCTTCTTGAGCTTGTTCATCTGCGCGAACTGCTTGAGGCGCTTGAGCACCACGCTGTCCAGCGCGATGTCCAGCGCCACGCCCTCCTTGACCAGCCACTCGTGCTTCAGGATCTGGGCGGCCGTGGCGCGCTTCGACACGTCCTGTGGGAGGCACAGATCAGCCGCCACGAGTCAGCGGCACAGAGGAAATATGGTGTTTGCAACCCGCATGCCATCACATATGGCGAATTGGGTCAGTGAGCGTTGAGAACTGTAGCGAGAGAATGTCAATGCGTCTACAGTACAGAATTTGCCAGTTCCAGTGGATTAACGGTCTTAGTATTTGATGCGTTAGCATGCTGCGCTCCCGCGCACCTGGTCCAGAAGCCTGCGCACGCAGTCCTTGGCCGCATCCGAGATCTTGGGCCACGGGTCCGTCTTGAAGTCGATGTGCCCCTTGAGCACCATCTTGAAGATCTGGTCCTCGGTGTCGCCCCAGAAGGGCGGAAGACCGGATAGGAGGATGTAGAGGATGACGCCCAGCGACCACATGTCCGCCTCGTGGCTGTAGTTCTTGCGCAGCACCTCGGGCGCCACATAGTACGGCGAGCCCACCAGGTCGCGGAAGCGCTCGCCGGGCTTGAAGAACACACCCAGCCCGAAGTCCGTGAGCTTCAGCTCGCCCTCGGGGCCCTTGCTTGTGAGCAGGAAGTTCTCTGGTTTGGGGTGGGCAGGCGTGTGTTCAGGGTCAGGGGCCTGGCGTTGGGAACGACATACGGCGAGCGTGTCCACGACGTTTCCGCAGTCTTTGTAGTTGCTTAACATACCGGTACGTCAGCCAGATTGCGTGATCTCCAAGGACCCCGATGGAAGGGTTCTACGCCGACCCAGATCATGCACCGCCTCCCTGTGCCTCCCCAAGCGAGTTCCCGCCCAGTAGCTGCAGCTGTGCGCACCTGGCTTGAGGTCACGGTGCATGACGCCCAGCTCGTGGCAGTGGTTCACCACCTCCACCATCTTACGGAAAATCAGGGCCGCCTTCTTCTCCGTGAAGTTACCCGCCTCCACGATGCTGTCAAACAGCTCGCCGCCCGCGCACAGCTCCATGGTGATGTGCACATGCTCTTTATCCTCGTGCGTGCTCTGCATGGTCCAAACACACGCTGTGTCAAAAGGGGCCGTGTACAACGGTAGCAGCCAAGGGCTGGGGTACATGGCGCCGGTTTTACTATCCGACGTTACGTACCGCCAGGTCCTCTTGCTGGTCAGGCCCCAAAGCCCCCCTACCTTCAGGGTCACCACGTATGGGTGCCCCGCGACGAGGTTCATGATAGCCACCTCAGCCTGCACATCCTTCACGTCCTCCTTGCACACCAGCTTCGCCTTGCTGATGGACTTCACAGCTACCGGCTCGTTGTTTGCCTTCTTTGTGCCGCAGCGTACGACACCAAAGGCCCCCTTTCCGATCTGCTTGTCCACCCGGTACACATCCTCCAGCCTGGGGTCGTTTGGCCCCTTGCCCAAGATCTGCAGCATGCGCATTTCCGATGGTTAATCGCCGGGTGAAGGTGCAGAGCCAGAGGTCCACGTATGAGCCTTAGCTACTGCCATTCTTACATTTGCTACCGAGAAGGACTGGCGTGGGTCGCCAGCGTGGGCCATACTGACTCGGTGAGTTGGTCCCCTGCGAGCAGCAGGTAGCGTTCGTGGGCCCAGTCCTGGTCCATCTCCACCAGACTATTGCCGTGCAAAAACCGCCGCAGCGATCATCGCTCTTTTGCTGTGTCCAGCCGCGGCGTCCCGGACTGCACACATGCCGACTGCCCTGGGCCAGGGCCGCTTCCTCGCGTCACCCCTCCGCAACGTTACAGCTGACTGCTTATTGCGGTAGAATCTTATAGCATCATGCAAGAAGGCTGCAAGTCCATTCGCAACCTGCCCCCGCCGACACCTAGGCACGCCGAGGGCACCACACCTGCTGTTGTGATAGCAGCGAGCACCTTGTCAAACTCAGGGACCGATGTAATACTCCTGTCCAGCCTAGTGAAGGAGAGGAGGAAGGAACGGGGCGAGGGATCCCCAGCAAACAGTACGCTGCACTTAGCTAGAGTATCACAGCCGTTATACTAAGGCCCTAGAACTCGAATATACACGTCATACACTGCCGCAGCAGCAGCGGTTGTTTTGCCTTCTCAATCCTTGGTGCAGTACTGGCAGTGCCTTCTTACCTATGTGCCTTCTAAGCGATTCCTATCGTGTTAGTTTGCCTGGCAGTTTTCATAGTTAGGGCTAGTGGAGTATGTAAATCATTACATAGCTGACAGTCACTTGCCAGCTCTGTCATGCCTCTCCGCTACTGGTTGCGATTTACTGTATGTATGTTGCTTGTAAATCACCATTGCCTAGGTTAGTCTGGCCTTCTGAGCGTGACACGGAAACTGTCAGTCCACCAACCCCTGCTGGCACATTTCTGCTGCACTGCTGAGCCCCTTGGAGCAGCGAGGCAGCTTAGTGAGATTGCCACTCCTACATCGAATGCAGCAAGCCTGGCAACGCAAAGCGGTTAAGCGCTGAGGGCGCGCGAGGTTGCTTCCGCGTGTTTCGTGCCTGGAGGGGCCACCATGGAACACTACGTGGAGCTTGACTTAATTGGCAAAGGGACATATGGAAAATGTTTCAAGGTGAAATTCCTTGCGAGCCTTCTTCGTAGCCAGGCTGCGTAGTGCCCACCATGCCAACCGACCTCTCGGCCGACTGGGAACGTATGCGCAGGTCAAGAGCAAGGCAGATGATGAAATCTATGTTGTGAAGAAGGTGCAATTTGATGGAACTCCGCAGTCAGAGGCTGAGGCTGCGCTGCGAGAGGGCCAGGTGCTCAGCCTTCTGCGGCACCCCCACGTCGTGCCTTACAAGGAGGTGCGCCAGCCAGGCAGAAGCTCACGCACGTAAATGCATATGTTGCATAGTGGGGGTTGATTCTCATATCATGTGCAGCCCCATGTCGTGGGAATGGCTGAGGTGCATGAGCTCACGAGGCTGTGGCAATGCAGCTGTCCTGTTGACAGCCTGGGTGCGTTTTATGGACACACACAACGCATCCGGTACACGACAGTTGTCACCTCTGGACCGCTGCTATTTTCCTTATTACATCAGGGTTGCGTCGCTTGGCTTGTTTTTGACACGTGCATGGCCGGTGCCCGCAGTTCTTCAAGCACACGGACGGGGACCTGTGCCTGGTGATGGCGTTTTGTGAAGGGGGCGACCTGTTCCGCTACATCCGTGAGCTCAGGTCCGTGGCTAACGGGAAGGGCCGGTGCCATAACACCTGCACCTGTAGCCCGGGTCTCGATTGCGGTTCGCGCATGAGAGATGCGCCCAGATGCCTACCAGCACAAAGACCTGCCAACACACCACGTAGTTGCACCGTCTGGTCCAATTCATACATTCCCTGTACCTATCTGCCGCTTGACGCTCACAATTTCCGCTTCTCCCAACACCAAGCAGCAGTGGACCGCCCACACACTGACCATCGACGCAGTATCGGTGCATCGTTCTCTCGTCTGGGCCCAACAGGAAGCAGGGCCGCACGGTGCCCGAACCCCAAGTGTGGCAGTGGCTGGTGCAGCTGCTGCTGTCGCTGTCGTACATCCACGCCAAGCGCATCCTACACCGCGACGTCAAGACGCAGAACATCTTTCTGTCGGAGGGCAAGGTGCTGCTGGGGGACTTTGGCCTGGCCAAGCAGCTGCAGCGGACCTTCGAGATGGCGCGGACGCCCATCGGGACGCCCTACTACATGTGGGTACGGATGCAGTTGCCGGGTCACACGCGAAGAAAGCGTGGAAGGCGTCAAGAAAGCACGGAAAAGCATCTACTACATGTGGTCGGGCCCCTGGAAGGCCAGACAAGGAGCACAGCAAGGCTCAGCAATGAGGCACTAGGACGTGCGCGTTGCCAGTGGCTTGGAGTTGCCCACGCACATGCCCGCAACGCGCGTTGTGCTCCATCCTTGCGTCTTACCCGTGTGCAGCGGCGGCGGCAGCAACGGTGAAAGGCGGAAAGGGGCACATAGTGCACCCTGCACTGTCTGCGGTTATCCACCGTTCCTGACGTGCCCTTGCGGGGCCCTTGGCTTGCAGGGCGCCGGAGATTTACGAGGAGCAGCCGTACTCGTTCAAGTCAGACGTATGGGCGCTGGGATGTGTTATGTACGAAATGTTGACAGGGAAGGCGGCGTTCGCAGCGGACAATCTGTCCAAGGTGGTGTTGAGGGTGAGTAGAGGCGGCTGGCTGCGGCTGCCACTGTGCCAGGTTGATGTCCCAGGCGGCAAAGCTGCTGCACCCAGGCGGAGGCGTTGTAGCTCCATCATTGCACGGGGCCGTGGCTATGGCTGCGACTGTACACACCGGCGCGCCGTAAACATGCCGCCTTCTCCGTGTGCCGTCCCGTGCCCGTGCAGGTCATCCGCGGGCAGTACGACCCCCTGCCCGAGTCGTACTCGAGCGCGCTGCGCACGGTGGTCACGTCCATGCTGTGCAAGGACGTCAAGGCGCGCCCCGACGCCAACACACTGCTCACCGTGCCAGCGGTGGTGCCTCACGTGCAGGTGCGTTGCCCAGCCACCTTCCACACGGCACACGTTCCGCGCATCAAAATCATAGCATTTCGTGCAGCAAGAAGACTCAAGACCTAATACCCAACACCGGCAGGTACCACTCATCCTACGCCACGCCCTTACGCCTGCCCCCTTGCCCCGCACAGCGCTACCTGGAGGCGCTGACCGCGGAGGGCCCCACCGGCTGGGCCACGTGGCGCATGAAGCTGCCCATGGCCGCCATGGTGCAGATGAGCGAGGTGCTGGAGGCGGCGGGCGTGCCGCAGCCGCGCAGGTCGCAGGCGGGCGGGGCCACCAGCCGCGGCGGCTCCGCCCGGCCGTCGTACAACGGCCTTGCGGGCACGGGCGGCATGGGCGGCGCGCTGCTGGGCACGGCGCCGCTGCCGCCGCCGCCCCAGCAGCAGCAGCTGGTGCTGTCGCAGCGGGAGAGGGACCGCGAGCGGGGGCGAGAGCAGCAGGGGGTGCTGGTGGATGAGACGCTGCTGCCGGAGTCGCGCATCTACACGGAGGCGTCCCCAGGGCAAGGTGTGTGGGTGGGGGAGGACGGGAGGGCAGCAGGAGCGCGTATGTTGGTGAGGGCGAGCGGAGGGGCCAGGCAAAGACGGGATGGGGCGATCCAGCTGCAATGGGAATGGGAATGAACGGGACTTGCGGTTTAGAAAGTAGGAGCGTAAAAGGCGACTGGGACACTCTTGCCGAAGGATACGGCACGGCCGGGGTGCGTACGGTGCACGTGGAGCTATTTGTAGGGACCTTCACGCGCTGCGGCAGCTTCGTGCCCTTGTCCCTGCTCGCCCCTGCAGGCCCTTAACCGCCCCACGCTGCCGCCCTGTCCTGCCACCTTGCTGCTGACCTTACAGGCGAGCCCGCTTCCCCCGCGCCCCCCGCCACGCCCGACCCTGGCGCATCCAAGCCCGGCCCCAACGGCCAGGTAGTCAAGCTGCCGCCGCTGCCGGGCGCGCGCCTGCCGCCCATCCGCACGCCCTACGGCCTGGCCACGCCCTTCATGGGTGGGTACCCGTGCCTGGATCCCATCCCTGCCTGCCTGCCCCCGGCTACCCGCCCGCGCTGCCTGCCTATGCCTGCCCGCCTGCCCGCCCACCTTCTGCCTACCTGTCAACCGCGCCGTACGGTGCCGAAGGGGCTACCAGCATACATGCTCGGGTCCTGAAAGACATCCGCTGGTACGGTTGCACGCCAGCTTCCACGTTGGCACCAAGCATCACCTACCGCGACCCCCGACCCCCCGATCCCCGCAGCTGGCGTGTTTGCCCAGGCGCCCCTGTACGCGGAGCTGCAGCTGCTGGCGCACCAGGTCATGGCCATCCGCAGCAGCCAGTGCGGGGAGGCGGAGGGCGAGGGCGAGCAGGGCAGCAGCACGCTGGGGCCGGGCCGTGCGGGGGCAGGGGCCGGGGCCCGGGGCGGCTACGCGGAGGAGGAGGATTCAGAGGAGGAGGAAGTCAGTGGGGCGCTGCCGACTGCGGCCGGGGGGTTGGGTGTGGGCAGGGGCGGGGGCGGGAGGGAGGAGCATGAGGTGGTTAAGGCGCTGGACCGGACGCTCATCAAGACCCTGGAGGTTGCACGTGAGTGGCTGTGGGCGCACAGGGAGGGTGGGACCGGGGCGTGTTGTGGCATGCGTGGAGGGACGCAGCGGGAGCGAAAGGAGCAAAAATCGGAGGGTATAAGGGTCGCTCGGTGCGTTTTGTAGACAGAAACTCTAGTCCAGCGGGGCTTTTGCACATGCAAGGCCTTGTGACAGGGCCGCATTGCAGCGTCAGCCTGTGCTCACGTGCCAAGGACACACAGTCGCCAGGCAGTCCCCAACCCTGCTACAAACAACCTGTCCCTCCTCTGCTCTCAACCCACAGGCAAGGCTGCCGCCGAGACAGCTGCCAAGTCCGGCGACAAGGGCAACGGCGGCGGCGGGGGTGGCGGCGGCGGGGGTGGCGGCGGCGGGGGCAACATCGATGAGGCGTGGCTCTCCGCCGGCCTGCCCCAGGGCGGATTCGGCTTCGCCACAGAGCGGGCGCCCTCCCGCGGCGGCGACCACCCCCACCACTCCCGCTCCCACTCCCAAACCCACTCCCATAGCCCCCACTCCCATGGGCACGCCTCTTTGCACCCCTACTCCCCAGCCTCTAATTGCTCCACGCCCAACGCGGGCCACCCCGCGCTAGTGCGCACGCCCGCGCCGGCCAAGGACACGTGGAGCTCGCAGCGGGTGGTGGATCGGGAGGTGGTGCAGTCGCCGCGCGCGCCGTGCGGGAGGCGTTCGCCACGCACACGCGCGAGTCGTACTCGCGGGAGTCTCACTCGCGGGAGGGGCGGGATTACCCCCGCGAGTCGCATTCCCGGGAAGGGCGGGATTACCCCCGCGAGTCGCACTCCCGGGAGGGGCGGGATTACCCTCGCGAATGCCACTCGAGGGAGGGCCGGGAGACGCCGCGGGAGTCGCATTCGCGGGAGGGCCGGGATGCGCGGGAGCTGGGCTTCAGGGACCCGTTCAAGGACGGGTGAGCAGGGCTGGAGGGAGGGTGGGATGCGTGCCCGATGTCGCTTGCTTGTTGAGCCTAGTTGCTCAAGGGGGTCCCTGCAAAAGGTGGCAGTGGCGCGAGTTGTGTGCGAGTTGACAACTTTGCCTCGCCCCTTCCTCCGTACGCCCCTGCACCATAACCTACTGCACATGTGACGACATGGCCTGCCGTGCACCTGCAGTCAGCCTCCTCGCTCCGCATGGCCTCCTCCTTAGTCCCGTCCCCACCTACAAGCCCGCGTCCGCTCCCAGGTGTTTACGTTGGCTTTCAGTTGACGGCCATGACCCTTTTCCTGACACTGATCCTATCACGCTTCCGCGCGCCCCGCCCCTGCCGCCAGGCATCCGCACCACTCCAAGCAGCACTCGCAGCCGGCGGCGCAGCCCTCCACGCCCTCCCCCGCCGTGCCGCTGTTCGCTCGCGCCCGCAGCGCCAAGTACGCGGTGGAGGACGACGGGTTCGCGTCGCTGGGCATGGTGAGCAGAGCGAGAGACAGTGGAGCATAGCTAGCACAAGGTACTGAAGGCCCATATGGTGACATTGCGGGGGAGGGGATGGCGTGGGAATGAGGGCAAAGGGCACAGCGGCTGGCGGCTGGCAGCTGCGCTTACCGCCTCCTAGGGCTCAGGGTCGTGGTGGGGCCCTGCTTCGCGGGCAATTAAGGGGCCGTTGGGCGACGGGTTCGCGTCGCTGCGCATGGAAGGCAGATGCGGGAAGCTGGGCATGGGAGTGCACAGCGGCACCGGACTGGCCTGGCAGATTGCATGCATCTCCGAAAAGGGCGAGATGAGGGGGCTGTCCGATCAGGGCCTTCATTTCGTCCGGAGCATGGTGCCGGGACGGGGAGAGCGTTGGGGGGCAGGGGGGAGGCGGGGAGAACCAACGGGCACGATGGGGTCGAGGTGCGGGCAGGTCAATGGGGGCCGTGGGTACTGACCGCGTTCGGCACGGCAGGCGGCCGTTGCGTTGCTGCTGACGCCAGGACGGCACCACAACTACCCGGTTGTCGCACAGGGAGGCATGGCGGGGAGTCAGCTTGTGCACGTGCGCCGGGCAGGATACACGGCACTCCCCAACACCGAGCCGAGCCGTTCGCTGCCCCTGTCCTCCTGCCCCCCTCCTCCTCAGATCTCGCTGCACACACAGTCGTTCACCAACCGGCGCCAGAACCTGCAGGCCAACATCGCCGCCAAGCTGGGCCCAGTGCTGACAGCCAAGGTCATGGAGGTGAGGGGGCTGGGCGGTGGGCGGGCGCAGGGGATGCTGGAGTGCAGGTTCCTGCCGGCCTTGGCGCTTGTGATCGACTCCAGCGTTCCTGACGCCTGCCTCTGACCCCTCATGCAGCCTCGTGCTACTCCACTTGCCGGTACCAAGTACTCTCTGGCGCTAACCTCGGTGCTCGCCCGTTGGCCCCGTCTCCTACCACCCTTACGCCCTAGGCCGTGCACGGCGTGCAGCTCTGTGAATTCAATTACCGAGTACTCCCTTGACGCAGGCCTCCCCTTGGCCCTTTGCCATGCCACCCCTACCCCCTAGGCCGTGCAGGACGTGCAGCGGCTGCAGGGCGGCGCGGGCGACATGCTGTCCGCCGAGCGCCACCTGCGGGCCCGGCTGGACAGCCTGCTGGCGGGCGACCCCGCGGCGCGCAGGGAGCTGGGGCCGCTCATCGAGGAGATGGCGCTGCTGCACGTCTAGGACAGACGCAGGGCAGGGCAGGGGTGTGTACGACGTATACGCATGTCGGGCGGGGTCGCGTGGCAGGGGCGGTGTTGCACGTGTGATAGGCGGGGGAGGGGGACATGGGCTGGGCTGCTGGGTGTATCGGTTGCGCCATGTACTTGTATGGAGCCTTCACGGAACTGGTACGTTGCGGAAAGGAGGAGGGTTGGCGGGGAGCGGGTGAAGCGTAGATGACGGGGCAAGGGAGGAAAGGTGTAGGTCGTTGGACAGGGAGACGCTGGGCATGGTTATGCCCACGCGTACGGCTCCTGGTGGCAAGCCGTCGTCGTTCACCAGGGGGTTCAGCTTTAAGCGGTTGGGCTGCATATGGGCGAGCAAGGGCCAGAGGTGGGGCAGCGCACGTGGCAGAACGGTGGGCATCGTAGGTGGGCATCGCCCCAGGTCTCCACTTACATTTTTTGGTGGACACAGCAGCAAGAGTTAGTGAGCTGGGATGAGCAGGAGGTTTGCCCCTGCAGTCAGGGTGCGACGCAGGCTGACTGGACCGTATCTTGGACCCTCATCTTTCTTGCCGGAGATTGGGACAAAGGACCCGGTGGACAAGTTTGCATGCCTGACGTAGGCAGCAATGTAGCTTTGCAGCGATGGCAGGGGTAACTCGCGCTTCGAGCGTTGCCGGTACGGCGTCGGGCGTCAGGGATGCGACACTCTGTGGGCAGACCGTGTGCAGGCGTGACAAGGGATGGACCGTTGGCTCCGGCAAGGATATGAGTTGTGGAATTGTGAGTCGCTCGTGCTGCGTATCGCAGGTAAACTGTGCGCCTCGGCTGGAGTGTGGCCCATGTTGCCGTCGGCCATGCGTGGCTTTGTGCGCCACTGGCCTCGGCTCGACTGAATGGCCCCACGCACAGTGGGCCATGTGTGGCTTTGTGCTGATGTAAGGGCAGCAGAGCATGCACGCGTTTGCCCTGCTTTGGGGTGCCCAACATTTATGGTGTTGTGGTCTGGGTTGAGGTGCGAACGGCGGAATTCATATCTAGGCGTGCGCCATTCCGCCGGGCTTCTTTCGGTTGTGAACCAACCTGTCGGCGGCGTTGGCGGTTGCGGTTGCGGTTGCGGTCGGGGCTTGCGTGCTGCAACAGTGGGGCACAGCTATGCTTGTGCCTGTACGGCGTTGCTGGCGCTGAACTGTCTGGGTGCGACCCTGAGACTTGAGGTCGCAGGGCTGAACAGACAGTGCACACAGTGCACCCCTGCGACCTAGCGAGCACCACAGTACCAGATGGTGCAGGACGAGGGCGCTGCTAGTCAGGGCCAGCGTAGTAGTTAGGCAAGTTGCTGGGCCCGTTGTTGTGTCTGGTCATTTTTACGCCCCCTACCGGCTGTTGATGCGTACGGGGGCGCGTCGCAGGCGTGGTGGATCGCTTGCCCTGATGACGGTGCACTGATGTGTCTCCGAACGCTCGCTATCTCAGGGACTCAGCCCTGCCATCCCCATACCCATCGAGCCGGTTCGCGGCACCCTGCATGGCACCGATCGCTGCCCGTATGGCAGTGTCACGCTGGCGTCGACCATGGGTTGTCAGTCTATTGCTATACAGTTGATTACATATCTCGCCAAGCGTACGAGCTGGAAGGGTGCACATGCATGCCTGGGGAGTTGGATGGGCTGTTGAAAGGGCGTTGGGCCGTTGGCGCAGTCAGCTATCTCGCTATGGCAGTAGGTGTACGCATTGTCTACGGTATGCCCGGTCCGCCACAGTTTGTGTAGCAGGGGCGACTTGGCAGTGACCTTTGGGCCAGATGCTCAGCCAACCCTTGGCCTGTTTTCCGGCCTATGAGGCAGGGGCCCCACTGCACGGCGTTGGCACTTAGTACAAGGTCTGGGGGGCAAGTGTAGTCCCTTTCGGGTACTTGCCTACTGCAACGCTAAGTGGAGCGGCTTGTGGGTTGCTGCGTGCTGCAGCAGTGCCGCGGGTTAACGTTACGAGCGCAGGCGCGGGTTGGCGTGTGCAGGTTGCAGCATGGGCTGGCAAGAGGTTTGGTGCTGTACGGCACGACCAAGGACCAAGGCAGTTTGTGGCTGGGGCCGGCATAGGATGTCGCCTGCAGGTGTTATTGCGGTCGATGCCGCGTTTTTCTGGAGGAGCATGCGCCAGGCGATCTGCCTCGAGGCGGTCCGCGCTTGCACTGCCTATGGCCTTGCGTCAACCAGGTAGACTGAGTCAATTGTATTATGCTATCCTGGGTAGGGACAACGGTACCGCGCGGAAGTCTCCCCTGGTGTGTGTGGCATGGCGCATGGGTACCTGGTGTTCGGGGCTCCAAGCTTACCGCACGTTGTAACTGTGCAAGCATGATCTGTGTCACCGCTAAGCAGGGCGAAGGTGCACTCGGAAGCGTGCCGCTGGACTCTTGAATTCTGGAGCTAAGCCTGCTGTCCACATTGCGCTTCCCCTCACATCCTGAACGATTCCTGGTGGATGTCTCCCCTGGGAAGGGCACTGAAGCGTGCAAACGCTTCAGCTGGTGTGGCGCACCGACGGCGCCCATACGTTCACCCAGGCTCACCAAGTACCGTACCGATAACATTAAGCGGTGTCCCTATGAGTTCCTAGGAGGCCCGAGGTGCATTGCGTGGTAGCTGGGATAGAGCAAGAGGCAGCAGACCATGCTGCAACAAAAACGGATCACCACCTAGCCAACGCCCACCGCGGTCGTCACGTGGGTTGGGCAGCCACCCTGCACCGTCTGTGATTCACCGCATCAGCATGACAGATCGGTGCCGGCATCCAGCGCGCCTTGCAAATCAACATTCAGGGCGACGCTGATGCCGCTATGGTACATCAGCACGGCCACACTCTCAGCGCGACCTTTCCCGATCCGGTTCCCGAACGCACGCCACATGCACACGACAGTCCGGTGGCGCCTTTGCACACAAAACGGCGAAGCACACAGCCACTCAACCACTGGAAGGTCGCACGCGAACGGAGGCCGCAAACAGCACCCCCCGCTGCCACAATAGCAGTGGCAAGAGCAGCAGTAGCCTGTTCCCGCGAGTGCTGCTCGTGCAAAAGCTGCCGCTAGTCGTACGCCGGCTGCGGCTCACGCGCTGGCGGCTCCCACTGCACCCGAAGCGCGCTCCCTCGTCCGCTTAGCTGCTTAGAAGAAGAGCCAGGGGTCCTTGTCGGGGGGGATGTAGTCCCGTGTGGTGGGCAGCATGACGAAGCTGTCCACGGCGCGCCTGAACAGCGGCTCCAGCTCCCCCCACAGCTCCTCAGGGCAGCTGGGGGCAGGGCAAGGTTCACACGGAGGATGCCCGATGCCGGAAGACGTCATTACACCATATGTAGATTGACATGGCGCGCAATCGGCATCCGCAGAAGTGCCGTTGCGTTCGGTGCTGCCGGCAGGCCTGGGCAATGGTCATACCCCGCTCAAATGCCGCTGATGCCTTCCGGCTTTTACGCACATGACCCCATCTGACAAGGTCGCAGAAAACCCCGTGCCTCGTGACACCTTGTGCCTTATCCCGCCCCATGCTCCCCCACCCCGGGCCCCCTTCCTTCCTGCCCAACCTGAATTCAAGGGTGTACGGTGTCGCCCCTTCCGCCCCTGAGCCCACCAGGCAAGGTCCCTGGGACCTCCCTTCGTCCCATGCCCCACCGCACGGTGTGGGTCCACCCGCCGTGCTTCCATCGCTCTCCCACCACCTCCCCTGCCCCCACCTGAGGTTGAGAGTGTACAGGTAGGGCGTGCCGTCCATGGCAGGCCGCCAGCTGGTCACCGCCAGCGCGTGGCGGTAGCTCTCGCGCCCGCGGTTGGTGATGGTGGGGGAGCCCTGGGAGGTGCAACCGGGATACGCATCTCCGACAATCAGAATCCACGCCGATTTGTGATACTTGCGTCAGGTATGATGCCGCACACAACAGGGTCCAGGCAGCTTCACGAAGCCACGACCTCTGCGCCAGCCCGTCAGCACGGCCGCGTATCCCCGTGCTCCCATGTCATGCGGAGAGGCGCATTTGCACCCACGAAGCGCCCACACACCAGCCTACATGCGGCGACCTATGCGCCTTATCCTGACCCGACAGACCGCTTGCCGCGCCCAGCCCCCACTGGGCGCTGCACGTTTCCATTCCTGTGAATTTGCGGCTCTGCGGTTACTCCGCGCCTCCCGCTGCATTACCTGGCTGACGTGCTCGTACACCCAGTACTGCAGGCCGTCGCGCGTCTCCAGGTGCGACTCCTGCACGTCGTTCAGCGCCACGCGCTGGCCGGCCGTGGTGCGGGCCGTGGAGCTGCGGGATGGTGGCCAACACAGGGACACGATAGAGTTAGTACAGTTTATGGTAACTGAGGAGGCTTTGGAGCCGACTATATGAGGCAACGGTGCAGGGGGAGGGTGCAAGGTCCCTTCAACTTCTTTCACAGCGCATTGTTCGTGTCTCCATATTCACTCTCGTCCCGTCTGCTAACGGCACGGCTTACGCCCAGATTAGCAAGTAGCAAAGGAAGGCGTACATGTGCTTGTGTCCCACGGACGCCGTGGTGCACCAGTGGCACGCGTCGCACCCACCGGTCAATGAGCACGGTGAGGGCCACCTCCTTGGGGCTCCACTCGGTGGGGGCGCGGTCCTGGGGGACAGGTAGAGAGAGCGAGACGGGGTCGGTGTGGGACTGCGTACGCGTGAAACGCAAGAAAAGCTTGCAAGGCATCAAGGAGGCGGGGGAATGGGCGACGGGGCGATACCATAGCCGTACGGAATCCTTCGCTACCAGCCGGCTTGAACACCCATGAGCACTCGCCAGCGAGGTGCAACACCACGTGGGGGCCACCAGACCGGGCAGTGCTGATATAGACGCTGGCGACCGCTGTTAAAGCTATCAAGTTGCTTTTTGACCCACCCGCACTGCCTTGGCCAGCTTGTTACGCATTGATTGCCTCCGCCCAGACCTGACAGTACCTACCAGATCTAGCGCTGATGGCAACAATGAGGCCTTTGCTCAGTCCCCAAACCCTCGATAAAACCCGTCCGGAATCAAACCCAAGGAAAACCAGTCACAAGTCAGGGCGAGCTGCCGGGATTCCCACCTTGAGCACGCCGCTGGCTGGCCCCACGTTCATGGAGGCGCCAACGAAGTTGCGGAAGTCAAACACCTGGAACAAGGGACGGCGATCCGATGGTGGGTACGCGTGCAGACTATCATTGCCCTTCAAACACGTAATGCACCGTGACTAACGTAATGGCCGCCCGCAAGACCTCACGGGCCTCTGCCCATCCCCCCCGCGCATTCGCCCGGATGCTCCCGTTGCCGGCCCGACCATACCCGAGCTTGCCTCTGACTGGTGGCCCTGTGCCGAGCCGCCATAGCAACCCTCCCAAATCGCACCCCGTTGCTCACCAAAAGCATACATCGCTGTTGACGCAGTACGGCACCGTTTGCCGAAAAGGCTGTTTTGGCTGCTCACCTCACTGACGATGCGCTGACGCGCGTCCGCGGTGAGTGGCGCGGCGCTCGAGTACTTCTCGGGGGTGCGGGCCAGCACCATGGACAGGGGCCGGCCTGGGAGGGGGACGAGGGGGTGAATGCGGGTTGGGGGTATGGAGGTCAGGGGCTGCAGGTCTGCATCTGCTGGGTGGCCATAAGGCTGTGGTCACGAGATGAGGCAGCCACAGGGCTAACCGGGGGCGGGCGAGGACCTGACGGTCCGTGTCAGCCCGTGTGCTGCTTGGAGCTATGGTGCCATGCCACGCCCGTTGAACGTGTTGCTGAAGCATGCAAATGCACACGTGGCTGCTGCCATGCAAGCCATCGGCGCACACCCCGCCAAGCTGTCCCAGTGTATTTCCGTATGCACCGAGTTGCTGCTAGTGCATGATGATTTGTCCTCTCCAGCCGCTGTGACGGCAGCCCTTCAGAGCCCCGGGCCCGCGTCCCAGCCTTCCTGCCACGGCCGCCGCTGCCCCCACGGCCCAGCGCAGCGCAGCCTAGCCTCTCCCAACCAACCGGTAGTTGTGGAGACAGGATACTCGAACGAGTAGGCCAGGATCGAGTCCGACAGCTTCTTCATCTGGCAAGTGAGGGGAGAACATAATTGTCGTAGGTGGCTGCCACATCACACCTCCTCAGTGCGGGCGAGCAGCAAAGCACCGTGCCACAAGCATCGCCCAGACAGCGCACGTCCTGGCTTGCATAGGTAATGCAGGATGCCTGGACAGGTTGGGGCCATCGTCTGTCCCCCAGGGGCGTTTTACGAGTACCCCCCCGGGGCAGGTGCACAGCCCGAGCAGCGGGTGTTGCAGCGGCCTGAAGCTTGGAGGTGCAGTTCGACGTTTCACCAAACGTCACCACGCTGTCTACACTGCAGTTGCATGCAGTCCTACCTGGCCCGGCTCCACCTTCGCCTGCTCTGCCACCGCCGCGATGGCAGGGGCAGCAGGGGCAAGAGCACCCGCTGCAAGCAGCAGCTTCGCGGCCAGTGCATCCCTGCGACTGACGCTGTACTCCTCGTCCGAGGACCGTGCCGATCCTGAAGCAAAAATGGCAAGGCGATGCACACGATGACGATGTCCAGCTGACAGAACCACCACGGGGACGTATCGATGCCATAAAATCCTTCTAACGGAGCATAATTGTACAGGTTGCACATGTCGTCGCCAAGATCAGCGCACCTGAACCCGTCGCCCTGCAAGCTGCAGGCCGTGCTGATGGCCGTGGGGCAGGCCCCGAGCGGAACGCTCTTTGCCCGGCAGAGGCGGAAACCTTCCCGCTATGCTGTAGAACGTTCATTCTCGTCCAGCTGCGCTACGCCTGACGAATGACAACGCGGGGCCAAGCCCCTTGTCTGTGCTGGTCCTTTTTAACGATGTACAATAACCAGCCCCGCGGTATGAATTGCCATTTGGTGTAAACAGACGCCCTGATTTGGCACAGGCGTCGGCGTCGCACAACTGTACGGCGTGCAGTTAGCGCGCGTGGGAGACTCTGTGCGCTGGGCATTGGGCCTCTCACCCAGCCGTCCGTCCGTTCTCCCTAGATGGCCCTAGTTATGAGCTGGCGTGAACACTCCTTGCGAGCTCCTCATGATCCGTGCTGCACCGGAACACTCGCCAAGAGCAGCAACAATGATCCCATGCAAAATTGCTTGGCTTGGTGCAGCGAGCTCCCTTCACAGGCGGGGTCGCCGCGTCGCCCGCTCCGGCCCAGCCCAGCCCAGCACCCAAGCTAATGCCTTGCTAGCTCGTGCCCTGCTTGCTCACCAAAGCCGCCTTGCACACGAACATGCACAGCAGCGTCAGCAGGAACACTTACATCCAGGCCACGCAGCGGGTCTACAACTCCGGCCACGACATCCCCAACGTCGTGTTTCCTTCCCGTCCAGTCTGGCCCCAACGACCCAGCCCTAGCGCCCTACCCATGCATCGGAGCCCTGTCCCCCACCTCCCTGCCTTCCTCTGCACGTCCTCCTTTAGAATGCCTTGTATGCGGAAGCCGCATCCGTCCTGTACCCTACGTTCGGACTCCCGCCGACGCCACGCCCGCTTAAGCCTCCTTTCCTAACAACGCGTCAAAACGCCATTTGCCACGGAACAGGGAACACAGCAAACAGCACCCGCATAGCGTCCGACCGGCGGGGCCTCTGCTGCACCTGCTTCGCACACGCAACCACTCACCGCACTTGCGCAAAACAGCGACTACACCGCTGCAAGTCACCGCCCGAGCATCCTGCACCACCGACCGCACCAATTATGTCATACTACCATTACTGCTGCTGCTGCTTGTTCTTGTTGAGCAGGATGGCCAGGTTGGCCTGCAGCTCCGTCCAGCCCAGCGCGCTGCCCTCACGGGCGGGGTCCCACGAGGCGGACATGGCGCCGTATGTAATGCCCAGCAGGCCGCCGCCGAACGTCAGCACCTGCGTGCAATGGCAAGGGAGCGTTCGGAAGTAAAGGGTGCATAAGAAAGGCTCAGAGGCACAAATGGGGAGGTATGTGGTGCATCGCAGGCCGCCACTCAAGGTCAGCACCTGCACACAGTGGAACGGAACCGTGCGTAAGTTAGGGGTGCACAATAAAGGCTCAAAAGCGCAAATGGGGAGATATGTGATGCATCGCAGGCCGCCGCCGAAGGGCAACACCTGTGAATGGGAGCGTTAGTACGTTAGGGAGTGCACCATGAACGCTCAGAGGGCCACTGGTGCCGTACGTGCGTGATACCCAGCGGGCTGCCGCCAAAAGTCAGGACCTGCGTGCAAAGGGAGGGTCATTGCGGCATCCACAGGCGCTCAATGTGAGGGAGCCTGCAGGAAAGTACACTGCACACGCCGTGGAGATCCATTCGTCGGACGGCCCGGCACTCATGGCCAGCGCATTCAGGCTGCAGCGCACCGCAGAAGAGCAGCTCGCAGAGGCTTACTGGGTGCCGGCTCGGCGGTGCCCAGGCAAGCATGCGCCAGGCGGAGCAGCCCCCCCAGTCCCCCCATCCGTCACCACTCACGGAACCTCGGCCTACCTGGGCAATGTACACGATCCACAGCGGGTACTCGATGTCCTGCACCACCTGCGGAGTGGGCAGGGGGGCACGGGGCACGGGGCGGTGTCAAGGGCATGCGCGAAAACCTGGTGGTTCCACACGGGCGCCACAAGTGGCCAAGCTTGGCGGTGTCCTGTACATGCACCCCTCGAACGTGCGCGTCTGCGGGACTAAGGCGCATTGCCTCTGTGCAACTGACATGACGCTGAACACGCGCTCAACACACTGAGAACACCGAGTATCGTACACTCCGCCTTGATGGCCCCGCCAGCCCCACACCGCGACCACATAACACCCGAACCTATCCGCATGTGCCGTAGGAGGGGGTCAGGCACAGCGTCGCCAGCACCCCCCCCCCGCCCCCCCCGTGAACCCAGCCGGTACGTATCAGGTGGTAAGTTGTTTCCCGCTTTCCGTTGCAGCCGCTAACCTCGCTCTATGCAGGCCGACTGTTTCCGGTTCCCCTTTGCCGCTTTGCGGTTACCACCCCCACCCCACCCCATACCCGCTGGGTCCCCATCCAGCCCCCACCCTCTCCCCACCACGCACCCGCAGGTAGTAGAAGAGGGGGTAGAGCGCCATGCCGGTGAATACGGGCACGAAGGTGAAGGTCATGATGCGGCGGAACATGCGGTCAACCACCACCTGGGGAACACGGCGGATCGAGGCGGGCGGCCATCAATGAGGTAGGCTGTGCGGTGCGGCCAGGAGGGTTGGGTGGCACGCCGCGCTTGGTCCTGCACCAATGTGTCGACACCTCGTATCTGAGGACAGTTACGTGCGTCATGTGGGTGGGAGGTACTGAAGGCGGGATGTGGGTGCTGGCACGGGGCCAGCTGGCGGTACCCCTAGCGCCCCGCTGCGCGGATGAACTGCTGCGATGCTTAGGCGCTGGGACCAAGGCCTTGTGGTGAGGCCCAGTCTAGCTGCGGCTGTGCAGGGATAGGGTGTGCAGCACCGGTTGAAGCGCCATTGAAGGACTCTGGGGGGGCTGCGCGCCGGAACGCGCCGTTGCGTAACGTTCCGGGACCCTGCGCCTGACTCGCTGTGCTCCGACTGCGCGTGCCGTGTGACGCCCGCATTGCACGTGTCGCCCGTGCTGGCCGCGACGCGGATGCTGCTGCTGTGCTGGCGGTCCCAACGGCCTCCTGTGTACGCCCCGGCTGTGCGTTTGGCGCTGTCTCGGGTCCGGGCCTGCTCGTTGGCAGCAGGCCCCGCTGATGGCATCCCACGACTCCGCCGACTCCAGGCAGAAACACATGCTGCAGCGCCCAATATGTCCAGTTGTTGATGCATCACGGTGCGTACCTGCGGGGTTTCCCGCATGGGCCGTCCCCGGGGGGCGGCGTTGGGCGCGGCGGGCGTGACTTGGGGTGCATCAGCAACTGCACAGGGCAGCGGCAGGGGGCACATAAAGGGCGAGGTCATGAGCACGATGGCACACAGGGGGAGTAAACGTCGCACAGGCAACCAGGACTTCGGTTGCCTCTACAGCTGAACAAGCAGCAGCAGACTAGCAGCGGCAGGGTGAGTGGGTTCCGGGCAGGTGGATCAGGCTACCAGTCGTGTGGTACGTTTCTTGTGCTGATGCACGGCGTGCGCTGCGGTGTATTGCATGTGCCGTGTGGGGCTGCGGTGTTGTCGCCACACCGGTTGTGGTGTTGGTTGGCATGGGCCGCCTGAACTGCTGTGTGTAGTGCAGGTGTTTTTCGGGGGTTGTGGGTAGACAATATTTGGAAAGTGGCGTCGGGGCCAGGCCGATAGTTTCCCGTGCCAGGGCAGGGCCGGTCGGGCGACTGCCGCCGCCCGGCTACACGAAGCCGTGCAGCAACTGATCTGCGTCCAACCGCCGGGGCAGGGGACACCATCAAGTGCCCCTCGCAGGCTCTTTAACTCGCCCATGTCCTGGCACGTTGAGGTAGGCAGTGTCTGGCGGTGTGTGGCTGGTTCGTCTGTGCTGGCCCGTTTGAGCGAGCGCCCAACGCAGTTACCGTACACATGGCACACACGGGGTGTGCGTGTGCACCGGTCGCACTGGCTGTCCCCGACAGTCGCGGCGCGGCAGGTCCCGCTGCAGTGTCGCCAGTAGCCGCTTGCCCATCGTGTGCAGCCGCAGAGGACCCATTTGAATTGTGTCGCACCTTGCGTTGGCTGTGCAGGCTGCTCCGGCCGCTTGCGCTGCTCCTTCTGCACGTCAGGAGCATACACGCGGGTCCGCCTAATGAGCTGTGCATACTGAGCCCATCATCACTGCAATATTTATGCCCCACAAGATGTAGATGTCGCTGGGGCTACAAGTTGGAACTGAGTATGCACCAAATACAGATCCGAACGTCACAGACCTTCGCATCTCCAAATCCCTTTTGTGAAGCAAAGCATGGCACAACGCGATGGTAGCGAGCCGAACAGAGCCGTGTGGTTGAACCACCGGACGAGAAAGGCCGGACTTGCAAGGAGGCCATCTGTGCTGTGTTGACTAGTATGTGGATAAAGAAAATTAATCTTTCAGGTAGGACAAAGAAACCCGGGGTGGTATATGGGACTCCCCAGCATCATCGGTCATATCCGCGCTTTCCATGCGTGAAATGTCTTGGAGACCTAGTAGGCAGCATCCCCAACAAACTTTCAGCTGAAGTGCTCTGATAGGCTTTATACACTGGGATACGCCTGCGTGCGCACACGGACGGCTCGTTGTCAGTGCCGCTGCTCTGCGTCGCTGTAACCTAACGTTCCTTAAAATTTGCAATTTCCACATGGAAGTCTGTTTATGTTTTCGCTAACAATCGTAGCGGTATGGGCGAATCGCAGCAGGCACGCGAACAGCGGGCAGCCTGACAGCGTCGCACGCGTAAGCTCAAGCACACTAACGAATGGGACTCGGAGCTCTCTGGGATAGCTTGGTCGACTGTATATGCAGGCCCCCAAGGTGAGCGCGGCTGCACGGGCCACCTCAACGCCTTCCGCCATGCGACATGAGCTCCGTAAACCCAGGTTTCAGCTCACAGCCGACGTGACATGTTACCACTGCAACTAATACAGCCTTGCAAAGAGGCCAGTCACGCGCGAGGTGACCTTCCAAGTCCTGGAGCCTCTCCCGAGCACTCGCAAAACCACAGGCAGCAGAACCAAGCAACTCCCGTGTTTGCACCAGCATTCTTCCCCTTTTCCGAGGCTTCCCGGCCAGCACTGCGTACCCTCCATTTCATACTCTTTCCTCCTAACATACGCCAACCCCTCGAAAACGCGCAAGTGCAACCTTTTCCCAACCCTGCAAGCAGCTACCGGTATCGCTGCAAACGCGTGTCCATCCACGCCAGGAGCCACCACACCCTCCCCTACGCCCTCCGCTGCCCCTCCTGCCCTCGCCCGCAGGGATGAGTACATCTACCCCGATGAGCTGGTGGGCGGCCGGCGTGGCGTGTTCCGCGTGGGCCGCTACTCGGGCACCCGGGAGGACACCGTCCTGGTGAGCGGGACAGCAGGCACAGGCAGCATGCGCGGTAGCGTGCAGCGCAGGACGGAGGTTTAGCAGGGACAGCAGGCACAGGCAGCATGTGCGGTAGCGTGCAGCGCAGGACGGAGGTGTAGCAGGGCGTTTGCATGGAGGCTTGGATTGCGCCTGCAGCTGTGCATGGTGGGCCCCATGCCACCGAAGGGTCGGGGGCCGCCCTTCGTCTGTGCATGGGCTTTGCGGTTCCTACACAGGTCCATGCCCGACCAGTGGTCCGTAACGGAGATGGACCCAGGGGGACGGTGCAAGAGGGTTGAGATTCTGACGTTTAAGCTTAGGCCCTCCATTGGCCGCCCTACTGCATGAGAGGGTGAGGACGAGACCAGGACGGGACTACCTAGCTGCCAACCTCGCACCTAACATGTTAATGGAGCACGGCAGTGCATGGCAGGCACCGTATTGGGTGACACGGACACCGCCTGCTGCAAGCAGTGGCCCGCGCGCAGGGCAGCTGGCAGCGCCGCGGGGATTAGCTTCAAGGCACTTGCACCCGCCCGGCTACCCATTCCACTGTTACCTGGTGTACCGGTATCTCGGCCCGCAGCTGGCCGCTGAGCCCTCCCACAACATGTCCCACGGGGCCGGCGCTCCTGCGCGCCTGCGGCTTGTCCGGATTTTTCATTCTGCGCCTACTCATTAGCCGCCCCTCCCCCGCTAGGTGTTGGGGTTCGCAGGCTCTGCTCCACCCACTGCGGACTGCCGGCAGCCCGTTCTGACCGCACACCCCTGCCGCCCCCCACCAGGTGAACCAGCGCGGCATGCGGCTGCAGTGCTCGCACTTCATCCCTCGCCACGTGCGTGGCAAGGACGGCCGCCTGCCCTGCGTCATATACTGCCACTGCAACAGCGGCAGCAGGAGGTGAGCGATAGGAGACGGCTGCGCATCTGAACTTGCAGTGACGTACTGCCTGTGCCCCAACGTTCTGAAGTGTTCCCAGTCCTCAGTCCCAGGGCAGTACGGGGCGCGGCGGGTGTTTTGGGGCCCTGCTAGGGCGATTGGGTCAGAGCCGCCTAGGAGGGCTGAAGGTTACCACTAGAGCGAACGGCCTGGTTCACGTAGCAGGGTTGCATGGCGTGGTACTCGAGCGTGTTTGGGGGAGCTGTGACGGACATGCCACGTGCCACGGTTTCCTGTTCCCCCTGGGCGCCGTTGCCGGCCTCAGACTCCCCGTGCGCCCTGGCCCCTGCTGCCCCCTCGCGCAGGGACGCCGAGGAGGCCATATGCATCCTCATTCCCCAGGGAGTCAGCGTCTTCACGTTGGACTTCGCGGTGAGCGGCAGGGGGGCCCACACAGGGCGGGTGTCTGGTGTGGCACAGCAGAAGTGATTCGGGGTAGAGCAATTTGCTTTGCTTTTGAGGTGCCCGCGTTGGCACGATAAAGCTGTTTGGGTTTTGGGGTGATAGCGCACGGGGCAAACATCACGCGGTGTGGTTGTGGTGGTGGCGGTGTGGTGTAGGTCGTGTTGCGCACAGGAGCCTGCGTTGATGTGACGCACTGGGTGTACTGACTCCACGGGAATGTGGCTTACAGTCAACATCTCAAACAGTGGTGCTTGGGTAGCATGATCGCTTGGCATGGCGAGGGACCCCTGACACCTGCATGACACTGTATGCATCCTCACCCAATGTGTCGTCTACCCCGAACTACAGGGCAGCGGGCTGTCGGAGGGCCAGTGGGTTACGCTGGGCGCCGAGGAGGTGAACGACGTGGAGTGCGCGGTGGCGGCGCTGCGGGCGTCGGGCCGCGTGTCCACGCTGGGCGTGTGGGGGCGCAGCATGGGGGCCGTCACTGCGCTGCTGTACAGCCAGAGAGACCCCACCATCGCGGGAATGGTGGGTGTGGATGCGGGGTACGGGGTACGGGTTGGGGCGTGGGGCCTTCCTGAGCGGGATGGTGGTGGCGGGGCGGGCAAGGAAGGGCAAGAAGTTCGGCGTGTTGGTTTTGCAATGTGCTACACCAGTTGCGTTTCGTGCAAATTCGCTTGTGTTTGCGTCACGCGTGACGCGTCAGGGCGGGGCGAGGAGGGGCGGTGGGCCGTGGGCGGTAGTCGGACGGGCGCTTGGATGAGCGTCTGCACCTGCCCTTCCAAGACCTGTACCTGATCCCGTCAATCCACGCCCTGCCGCCTCGTTCTGTCACCACAAGCGCTCTTTTCCTTCCGCCCACGTCCCCGCCCCACCAGGTCCTGGACTCGCCCTTCTCTCGGCTGACGGACCTGATGCTTGAGATCGTGGAGGAGCAGCGGCTGCCCATCCCCCGCCCGCTGGCCAAGCTGGCTCTCAGCGCAATGAAGCGCAGCGTGCAGAAGCGAGCCGGGTTCGACATCGGAAAGGTGAGCAACCACACACAGCCACGCTCACGCTCCATGCTGCCAGCCGTGCGCCGCACAGCGTACCTAGACTGCTGCTGTAGGCTGCGCTGAATGTTACGTTGCGTTGCCCAGGCCCTTGTTGCACCGGCTGCGTAACCCGCTATTACCCGTTTTTCCTACAGTCGCGCGAAGCGTTTTCTACCTGCACTTGAGGCCACGCCATCGTCCACATTCCAGCACAGCGTGGACCTCTCCCCTGCATGCACACACCACACGGCGCCTTATGCACACTCTATGTTTGTGGCCGCCTGTCCCCTCTACACGTGCCCAAGACCCGCCCGGAATGCCCCCCGCAACCACCAGCACAACCAACATTCACGCCCACACCCTGGCCTCTTACCACGTCCACACCCACACCCTGGCCTCTTACCACGCCCACGCCCACACCCTGGCCTCTTACCACGCCCACACCCACACCCTGGCCTCTTACCACGCCCACACCCACACCCTGGCCTCTTACCACGCCCACACCCACACCCTGGCCTCTTACCACGCCCACACCCACACCCTGGCCTCTTACCACGCCCACACCCACACCCTGGCCTCTTACCACGCCCACACCCACACCCTGGCCTCTTACCACGCCCACACCCACACCCTGGCCTCTTACCACGCCCACACCCACACCCTGGCCTCTTACCACGCCCACGCCCACACCCTGGCCTCTTACCACGCCCACACCCACACCCTGGCCTCTTACCACGCCCACGCCCACACCCTGGCCTCTTACCACGCCCACACCCACACCCTGGCCTCTTACCACGCCCACACCCACACCCTGGCCTCTTACCACGCCCACGCCCACACCCTGGCCTCTTACCACGCCCACACCCACACCCTGGCCTCTTACCACGCCCACACCCACACCCTGGCCTCTTACCACGCTCACACCCACACCCTGGCCTCTTACCACGCCCACGCCCACACCCTGGCCTCTTACCACGCCCACACCCACACCCTGGCCTCTTACCACGTCCACACCCACACCCTGGCCTCTTACCACGCCCACGCCCACACCCTGGCCTCTTACTCTTCTTGCCCCATTGGCCCCCGGTCCCAACAGGTTGCGCCCATCGACGTGGTACCACAGTCGTACATCCCCGCGCTGTTCGGCCACGCCACGGGGGACAGCTTCATCAAGATACGGCACAGCGAGGCACTGCACGCCGCGTACGCGGGGGACAAGAACCTCATACGGTGGGTGTAAGGAGTGTGGGGAGGGGGTTGCAGCATGGCGCCCGTAGGGAGATACCGCGGTGATGGCCTTGTACACGTGGGATGCAATGGGTGCGCATAGAATGCACTTAGGCCGCGCGGCTTCAGGGCTTGCAGGACGTCGGGCTGGGGAAGCCAAGTTGGTGTTGGTGTGCTTAGCCTAGCACCCAGCTCAAAACGGAGCAAACAAAGCGTGTCGCGCGGCAGTCGCTACCGTGAGGGATTTCCGCTTCGTGTATGCTTGCCTTCGCCGCTGCCCATTGCTGTCGTTGCCGACGCTGCTGTCTTTTTGCCTTTCGCAGATTTGACGGTGACCACAACAGCCGTCGGCCGGAGTTCTTCTACAACAGGTGCGGCAGGTGTCGCTGTCTGTAGCTGCTCACTCCGCCGGTCTGAGCACCTGTGCCCATGGTACTGCCACCCGCTCGCGCACTGGGCAGCGTCCACGCCCGCAACCCCATGAGCAATCTGTCGTCTGGCGTCTCCATTGCTAATAACACCAAGCCAACCGACCGCACGCCGTCCATGCTCCGCAATCCGCAATCGCCTCTCCCACCTGGATCATACATAAGGTAACTCACTGTGCCACACCTCCCTTCTGCCCCCAGCGTGTCCATCTTTTGGCACAACACGCTGCAGCTGGAGTCGCAACTGGAGCCCGCGGACCCCTCCGCCCTCTCGCCCCACCCGGGGCCGCCCCACTCGGCCCCCGGCCCCGGCCTCGCCCCCGTGCGCCGCCAGCTGCCCTCCCACCTGCCCCCGCAGCCACACAAGCGCACGCCCTCCAGCACCTCCAGTACAGCCTCCGCGCGCGGCGCACCCCCCTCGTCCTCCTCTGCTCCCTCCTCCTCCTCCGCTCTACATACAGGCCCCGGCAGCTTCTCACAAGCTCCGCATCCCCCGGGTCCCGCACCCGACTCCACCACCAATGGCGGACCATCATCATTGTCCGCTGCAGCTGCTAGCGGCGACGGCCGATTGAGCGGGCCGGGGCAGCAGCAGCAGCAGGGCCGGGGCCACTCAGTGGCGGCGGAGGCGGCGGCTGCGGGGCCGCTGTCGCGTCAGGAGGGTGCAGTGGCTGCCTCACTCCACAGCGCCACACGCACTCCCTGGGAGCCGGGGCGGCTGCTGGACCGCGAGCTGGACAGGGAGTTGGACAGGTCGGACCACGAGCGGCAGCACTTCAGGAGGTGGGGAGCGGGGCGGGCGGGGCTGCAGGCAGGACTGTTGAATGTGGCTGGGGTCCTGCTGGCAGGGCGAGTGGGTATGCTGGTGGCATTGCGGCGCGATGCTCCGCCTTGCTTCAGCTCCACCAATGCAGAAGACTGGCCTTGCATGTGCATCATAATAATCGTGTAAATTTAAGGTATGCTTACTGCTGGTGCTGCGTGCGTCGCCGCAGGATGGCCGGCGGCTTGCACAGCTCGCCGGACGGCCTGGCGCCCGGAGCCCCCGGGGGCTCAACGCACCCCGCCCCGCACGCAGACCCCAACGGCAGCGCCCCCCAGCTCCATCCCCAACCGCACGCCAGCACCCACGCGCGGCCGCAGCAGCAACAGCAGCTGTACGAAACCTCTGGTACGGACGACCTCGACATGCTGTACTCGGACGACGAGTCCAGCCTGGCGAACCTGCTCGTACAGGACGAGCGCTCCTTAGCGTTCACGGCGGGCGGCGGCGGTACGACGGGGCGGAGCAACGGCCTGCCGTACTCGCGCTCGGCGACGCCCCCGGGACTGTCGGGATCGTTGCACGAGCCTGGGGGGTCAGGGGCTGGACGCGGGCCGGTGGCAACGGCGCTAGGGTTGGATGTGGGCGGTGGGGTGCTGCTGCCGCTGAGTCAGGAGGACGAGGACGAGCAGCTGAGGGCCGCGTTGGAGCTGTCGCTGCTGGAGGCGGCAGCGGCGGGCCGGGGTAGCACAAGGGCGGCGGCCGCCGGCGGCGCCGCCAACGGCGGAGGCAACGGTCCCGCGGGGGGTTCGGGCTCGGAGGAGACCACTCCGCTGCTGCTGCAGCAGGCTCCGAGCACGGCAGGGCTGGCGGCCGGCCGGCCGCCGGGCCGGCTGCCGCCCCTCGCCTGCTTGCACCCGAAGCCTGATAACGCAGGGGGTCACGGCGTGGGGGCGGGCGGCCGCACGCCGGGCGAGGCAGCTGGGGGCTCCTCGTCTATGGCTGCCCCAGCAACTGGGGTAGGGGTAGGGGCAGCGGCAGGGGCAGGGACAGGAGCTGCTGGGCAGTGGGGGCCGGCGGCGGCCCCGCCGCCTGCTGTCATTGTTGCATCCAGCGGGCCAACGCCGAGTGGGTCGGCACAGTGGCAAGCAGAGCAGCAGCACAGCTACATGCAGATGCCTTCACCCAGTCCGTTCAGCCGCCCCGCGCGACCACCCTCCATGACCACCGACTCGCCAACGCGGCCCCAGGCCGCGGGCATGAACACGGGCACGTCAAGCAGAGTCATTGGCAGCCCCGCCGGCACGGCGGAAGGGCAGGCGACAGGCGTTTCACACGTGCCTCCCGCGCCGCAGCTGCCCGTCTCGCAGAACGCAACTGCTGCCGCGCCCGATGACCCGTGGGTCAAGCCTGCGTCCGCGTCGCGCACAGGTAGCGCTGGCGGGGCGAATGCCGACCCGGGGGTCGGCGGGCGGGCGGGTAGCGGCGACCCACGGGTCGCCAGCAGGGCGGGAAGCGCCGGGAGCGGTGGCAGGCTGTACGAGCAGTACAGTGAGGAGGAGCTGTTGGAGATGGCGATTGCGCTGTCGCTGCAGGAGGCGGCCAGGACAGGCAGCAGCGGGGGCTGAGGTGTGGGCTACCGGAAACCTGGTCCTGGAGCTGGTCTCGGGGCGGTAGCTTGCTGCAATGGCGGTTGCAGGGTTAGCAGCGTGTGGGATTTGACGCTGGCCCTGACATGCTTGGCTGGGAAGGCGGTTGTGTGATGCGTGTGGGGAGCATGTGGGGTGGGAGGCAGCTGCGACGCGGCTTGGGCACGGGGGTGACGGATCCTGGGTTCGCGGTCCCGGATGTTTTAGGCTATCCATCGCTGCAAGAGGACTGCCAGCGTCTCGCAGGGACTACAGGCGCGGCCATGGGGGCAATTAGCACAGAGCGGTGCCGCCGGTACCGCATAGTGTACGGCCACGAAGCCACGTGAAGGCCACATGTCTTGAGGTGATGTACCTTCATCACCTTCGCCCACCTTCACCTGTGAGCGGCGCTCTAGTAGTGGCAAGGCCGAGCTGTGTTGGCTGATAGGGTTAGGCCGAGGATGGTGTATTAGGTAACGTTGTGCTGAGGCATGTGCGGTTAGCTAAGCTGGGGTACCGTAGCTGTTTGTTGCACGAGGCAGAGGGGCTGAGCCGGGGTGGGTTTCATTGCGTGGGGCTGTTGTGGCAGTCGGTGTGCTGGCTACTGCGGGCTACTGCACATAGACGCATGCGTCTTGGTGGCGTGGCGTGTACTGGCACGTGTCTGACGTACACACCGAAAGCGTGTGGTGCGTGGATCCTGACGGCCCCAACGAGCGCTGCCACTGTGAGGTGTTACTGCCATGCTCCTGTCTGTTGTTGCATTTACACCTGTGCGGCGGCTTATCTTATGTCCACAAGCTCTGCATTAAGTCATCGGGTCGGGTGCTGCATCGGGACAGATCGTACTGGTAGCAATGGTGGGTGTATGGGACTGACTGTGTGTATGCTGTATGCTGCTGGAAACGGTTTTGATGCTGCACCAACAACGCATCGCATGCCTTCCTGTGTACCCTAGACTATGGCATTCATGGGGGGCCTGATGTCTGGGGCTGCTTGCAGTCGTAATGGGCGCATTGTACTGCAAGTGCTGTAGGGCTAGTGGGACGGGGCAGTCCACATGGGACGCAGGAACGCGATTTATGAGCAGCAGGAGTACTGGTCGGTTTGTAGTTGAAGGCTGTAGGCATCAGAAGTCCTATTACTGTCTATGTGCTGTCTGCCGGTGTCAAACCAATTGTAACCGCTGCGTGGAACGCACCACAGCGCGCCCATTGACACCCTCGCCGTTGCCTGTTCATCTTACATTATTAAAGTTGCAGGGCGAGGAGTGGATCCGACAGGTTGTGGTGCCTACCTCTTGAATTGCAGCTAGGCAACTTGCACATATAGTACATGTGGTGGAGGGCAACACGACCAACCAGGCAACCACGTGTCCAACGACACCTTCAATGCGCTACAACGCGACAACTCGCGCATGTACCAATTGTGTCATGAATGCAAAAAGGCACATCAGCTTTAGTGCCTTAGCATACACTCACTGCACTTTGTTTGGGCGGTTGTTGAGTTGCGTTCCCAGCCGTTGCTTCGATGGCAGTACGTAGAACATGTGCAGATGCATCCACGCGGACGGATGACCCAGGTGCCCACAAAACAGCGCCGGTGTAATGTGCGCCACATCCACAGATAGATACCGCAAAAGAGACATGTTATTGGGTACAACAAACCCCGCGGCTCATAAGTACTGGTACGTATAGCGCTTCAGGTACACGAAGGCTCCAGGACAGACCAATGGGTCACTTATCCGCAACTCCTCGTCGTTACCAACCACCAACCGCTGTTGTAATGGTCTTCTCCGAAACTACGCCTTCACGAGCCCCTGCACCGCTTCTCAACTCATGAGACTGTGGACTACCACACCATAAAGGCAAATGTCACACGCGTGCGAATAGTGTGGGCAACGGCCTTGGGGCCGCCCCCTACAAGATCACAAGCGGTAGCCAGCTAGCCACGCCATGCCACATGAGTCAACACCATCCACAAAGCTCATCTCCTGTGCTCAATAGCATACATGTACACATCCAGCTGCATGCCAGCGAATTCCACAGGTACTGAAGGCACCTGACAACTGCGCAGGCCCTTGGTAACGTACGACACGGCACACCCTCGGCTTTTGCCCACAGTGCAACACTGTTCACACGCGTGGAGGCTGAGGCCTCACGAGACACACAGAACCCTGCCCAACTGCAAAAACCTACTACTAGGAATGGTTGCAAAACCTGCAGCACATTTGTAGACCGCCGCACAGTGGTCATGTGATGTGGCGCAACGCGGTGGTACTGCTTGCCAAGTGACCACAGCTGCAATGGACTACTCGAACTTGCGACAAAGCATGGGCCCTCGCCACGATCAAGGCACTCACGCGTTGCGCACCCAGGAATTGCGTAAACTCACAAGCCGCGCGACTCACCGACAGGTTCGCATCGCTGCACATTACGCTTCCTCCCTCACCGCACGTCCTCATCACCAAGGCGTCTCGCCTTACGCCGACGACGGCCCGATGGGAGACAGCCCCAGGGACGCCAGCATAGTCACCACATGCTCACCAGACACCACACAGTCCTCATCCCCACCCCCACCCCCACCTCCCGCGCCCACCGCCGCACCCCCACCCGCACCCGCACCAGCAGCCCCCACCCGGCCGCCCGCCCCCACACCTGACGCACCGCACACACCCTGCAGAGCCTGAAGCAGCTGCTGCTGCTGCTCCTGGGGCGACACAGCCACCCCCGTGACAGGGGAGAGCCCCCCGGACGCGCCCACCGCACCTGCCTGAGCCTGAAGCACGGACATCCACGGTGGCAGGGGCTCAGGCAGGTCACGCAGCGCCTGCTGTTGCTGCTGTTGCTGCTGCATCTTCTCCAGGGCGCAGCTGGCAGCTTCCACCAGCGCCCACTCCTCCAGGCTCACGGCACGTGCCTGCATGGGCGACGCAGCTCCCGGCGTGGGGCTGAAGCTGGGGCTCAGACTCATCCCAAAGATACCCAGGGAGGGCGAAGGAGACGTAGTGCCGCTGGGTGTATTACCACCAGCAGCAGCACCCCCACCACCACTGGGGTACTGCTGCTGCTGCTGCTGCTGTTGCCGCTGGCGTAGAAGCCATGGCGAAGGCGGCGGCGAGGCCGCGAAAGCACCCGTCCCGGTGATGAACGGAGACGGCGTGACGGTGCCTTGCCCGCCGGCTGCGGATGCTGCAGCCGCAGCGGCGATGGTGGAGGGCGTGGGGAGCGGGCGCAGGGCCTCTCCTTCCTTGCCCAGGGGTGTGGGGCCGGGCAGGGTGGCCATGCCTGCACCGCTGCTGCCGCCGCTGGTGCTGCCACTGGCGCTGCACGGTCCCACGCTGCCGTTGCCGCTGGCGGAGCGGGTCACACCCTCGGCGCCCAAGCCGGCCGGGGGCAGCAGGCCGATCGCGCTGCTGCTGCCGCCCTCGCCGTCTGCACCGTCGGCGAGGGTGGTGTTGATTGCGTGGAAGGAGCCAAAGCGGTGCACCATCTGCTGCGGTTGCTGCTGCTGGGGGAAGAATGAGCCATCGAAACTGGCCCTGCCGGCCTGGTGCATGGCACGCAGCTGGTTTAGCTGCTGCTGTTGGTGCTGGTGCTGCATGGCCGGAGGCAGCGGGGCTCCGGGTCGCGGACCGGAGAGCAGGCCAGCTGGGAAGTGGGCTGCTGTTGCTGCTGCTCCTGCAGCTGACACCGATGGCGGCGGCTGTGCGAACACGTTGTTGGTGCCGTTGGCAGCCAGCGCGGCCATCTCCCGGAGCATGTCGGGGTCGGATGTCAGCTCCTGCGGGAGGAGATCGAAGGCGTTGGGTGCAGCAGCGGCTATCAGCAGGTGTGATTGTTACATCGGTACGGCACGGCAGATGGAGATTGTGTACCATCAAACGCAACAAGGACCACGCGGAAATCGATGGTCGCTGCACGCTTCTGGAGTCTGGACCAGTCACGCACCCTTGAGCCTTGACACACACACAGCTAATACACATGGCCCACCTGCAGGCGCGCCAGCAGCGCCGCCATGCCCGGGTGGTGGCTGGCGGCGCATCGGGACTGCAGCTCGGGCAGGTACGGCAGCAGGCAGGCGGCGGCGCGGGCCTGGTGCGAGGGGCTGCACACCTGCAAGTGCAACAAGGTGAGCGGAGAAGGGCATGCTTTCACTTTGGTAAGGTGACAGCATCTCTGGCACCTTCCCTGCAGAACGACAACCTGCAGTCAAAAATGTGCTGCGCCGTGTGCGTGGGCACCATGCTCACCTGGAAGCACCTCTGTAGCACGTAGTTGCCGAAGGGGTCGCACGCCAGGCGCATGGCCCGGGGCCCACTGCCGCCCTCCGCAGCCTGCATGCAGGGCGGGGGGCGGGGAAGACATGTCGTACACGGCAGTAATGGCCGCACATGCATGACACGTAGACGTCATGGCAGCACAGGTGCTCGTCCGTGCTGTCCAGCATAGTTGCAGCCAGCACACACGGACGCCTGCGCCCAAGGTGGTAAACCACCAGCACCGTAACCCACCCCTCCCAGCAGCGCCGTAAGGATGACCTCCCGGTCCGCGTCGCTGCCGTACTTGAGTACGGCCTCCAGTACGGGGCTGCCGTGGCGGCAGCACGCCAGCCGTACGGCGTGGGGCGCAAGGGCGGCCGCGAGGCCCGAGCGCACGGCAGGGGCCGACACTTGGGCCTATGGGGACAGGGGCGGGAGGGGCAGCAAGGGCCAGTGAGGGGCAAGCAAGGGGAGTAGGGGCGGGTGGTGTACTGCAGCACCTCTTTGAGCGTTGGTAATGTGCACACTACACTGGGCACGTCGGCAGTGCCTGTGGCGGGTGCTGGTGCAATGCCAGTACACGCCTTCCTTTCCTAGCTCACCAGTGTCTGCATGACGTAATTGCCGTACTCGTGTCCGCCCAGCTGTGCCGCGTCCTGCGGTCATGGTGACGAAGGGTGTGTGCACCTCTAGACACTGCTGGCAGGGCAAGTCATTAAAGCTAGCAAGTCCTCTAGCACTCACAAGGTACAGAGTTCCTGGCTGCACGGAAACGCAACTTGCATCTGTCCATCAACCTCAGTTACCGGCACCAGATAACGACGATGAGGAGAACCGTCGAAACGCAACTTGCATCTGTCCATCAACCTCAGTTACCGGCACCAGATAACGACGATGAGGAGAACCGTTCATGGACAACACATCTGTGATGAGCACTGCAAGGGCAGAGCAGTACACACCCGCCCCCACCTGCAGCAGGTCCCAGCTGATGACGGCCCACCGGTCCGCCTCGCACACCGTCTGCAGCAGCGACTGCACCAGGCGGCAGCCGTACGGGTGGCGGGCCAGGGAGGGCAGTGCGGCCTGTGGGGAACGAGCAAGGGAGACGTGGGAAGCAGGGGAAGCGGGTGAGGCATGGAGGGGTGAGACCGGCAGCTGCAGGGGCACCGAGGTAAAGCCGGGAGAATGCCACGGATGTCGGTATCTGCCTTGTAAAAGGCAGCGGAATGGGGGAATGGTGAAAGGCATGCAAGGCAGGCGGGGTACGCAAGTTGCTGTGGGGACTGATTTGGGGCCAGTACGCATCCAGCAATTGCGTAGTAGGGCACGTACGGTGCAGCCA
The DNA here is from genome assembly GCA_036984285.1 of Chlamydomonas sp. KOR1. NCBI lineage: Eukaryota > Viridiplantae > Chlorophyta > Chlorophyceae > Chlamydomonadales > Chlamydomonadaceae > Chlamydomonas > Chlamydomonas sp. KOR1. Next base: position 302,815 of record BQMZ01000176.1, on the reverse strand, counting down.
TGCGCAGTGCGCAACCTGCTACCGCCATGCGACATTAGAGATTGTACCGTCGTACTGCCGTACCTGCAGCGCGTCCAGCAGGAATGGCTGGCGGTGGTGTGCCACGTGGTGCAGCGCGGCACGCAGCACGTGGTGGGCGCACTGGGGGCAGGGACGGGGGGAGGGGTGCCGGATGGGGGCAGCAGGTGGGGGTGTTGGCGTCGCGTTTGCGGGTCCGAGGACGACTGGTGACGTACGCAGCAGGTACATTACAGGGTGCCGTCACATTCAGCCTGTCCCTGGGCGCCTTGGCCCCTGTGTCCTTGACATTTGATGTAACATGTCGTCCTTCGCTCGACAGCGCCATCCCCACCTTGTCCCGCACGCAACGCATGACGCTGCCGTCCAGCTCCGCAACCGCCGCCGCCGCCTGCTGCTCAGGAGCCACCTGCAAAACGGTTGACAGTTGACAACTCGCAAGCGTAACACCAGGAAACTCCGGCCAAAGCCGTGTTGACATCTTGAAGCATGTCTACCAACATCTGCAATGGCCACCTTTGCATCATATCCCCAACACCCTTGTTGCCAGGCGACCTCACCTCCAGCAGCTTCTGTATGACTCTGCAGCCGTAGGGGTCGGTGGAGAACTGCAGCACCTGGCCCTGCAGCGCCGCACACACCCGCAGCTTGTGGCGCAGGCCGCCTGCGGGACGTGAAATTAGAGCAAGGTGTAGGGGCGTGGATTGTACTGGTCAGCCGAAACAGAAAACTGGAGATACTACCATACGTGCACTAGTGCATACCAGTGCCAGGGAGTACGGAGGCAGTTGTGCTGGCGCTGTGGAAAACGCAGGTGGCGGCTCAGGGGCAGTGGGCGAGAAGTGCAAGCAGGCTGGTTTGTTGTGCCCGTGCTCGGGCGGTGGTCGGTAGCTCGGTGGCCGCGCTGCCAGTGCAGCGGGTGCACGCACAGGCTGTACGTGCCGTGCCGTACAGTGGTTAAGACACATCGTGCCGGTGCTGCGGCACCCACCAACGGTCATGAGCTGCTGCAGCACGTAGTTGCCGTACGGGTGGCACGCCACCTCGGCGATGCAAGGCAGTAGCTCGTCCAGGCAGCGCCCAACCTGCGGTGCCGTACACAGCGGTTAGCGGTTGTAAAAGTACGACGTGTTCAGCAGCTTTCCACTTCGCTGTGGCTCGTGGGCTGCTTCAGCAAACATGTAGCTTGCCAATGCAGTCAAGTTAGGGCTGTGCGGAGGCGGCATGCGAGACCACAACAAGAGGTGCAGCCTGCTGCTACCGGTACTACGTCCGCACATAGTAGAGACCGCTTCCGGGCCGCACCTGCTCTCCGTGTGCAGAGCACAGCATCCGCTGCACCACCCTGCTGCCCTGCTGGTCGCACGCCAGGGACACCAGCCTGCCGTACAACGACTCCAACCGAAGTCCCGCGCCGCCGGCACCGCCAGCGCCGGCCAAACCACGCAGCCCGGCACCTCCTCCTCCACCTCCTCCTGATCCCGCCAGCAGGCGCTCCAGGTTGCCATGGCTAGCACGGGCAGCACACGCGCCGCCCATGCCCACACCCATGCCGCTCCCGGTGCCCGAACCAGCACCTCCCCCTGACCCGAAGCCGCCGGTGTAGCTGTTGGCGGTCGGCAGAAGCGGCGGCGACAGCGCCGCCCCTCCCATGCCGTTCTGGTACGAGTATGACGACCCAGGTGGGGTGCCGTACAGGCCGTCTGCCGCACCGCCGCCCAGGTCCGCCGCAGCCACCAGCGCTGCCGACCAGGCGCCCAGGCCCTCTGGCAGAGAGGTCGACATGGGCAACGGAGGGGCGGCGCCGCCGCCAAGGCTTCCTAGCGGCCCGCTCAGCATGGCGAGGTTGACGCCGCCCATGCCGCTGCCGTACTGAGCCCATTCGCGTACGGCAGCGGCGGCGGCGGCGGCCTCCATGCCAACCGCCAGGTCCAGATCCTCTCCAGCTCCGTGGCCCGTGCCTGGACCGCCGCTTGCACCCGAGGGAAGCACAACGCCGCCGCCGCCGCCGCCCTGGCCGCCAGCTGCTGCCGCCGCCGCACCAGCGGTAGTGGCGCCCAACGCGCCGTCGCCTCCGAAACCGGCGCCGCCGCCGGCCCGGACGCTGAGGAAGCGGCTCAGCATGCGGCCGGCGGGGCTCAGGCCACTCTCCGCATCGGCCCTGTCCGCCACCGCCGACGTAACGCTCGCGCTGGTGGATGGCGGCGGTGGTGGCGGCGCCGCCGTCGGCGTGTCCCAAGGAGCAGTGGCGGCGCCGCCGCCGACGGCGCTGAGGCAGGGCACGCTTAGCAGAGGATTGCCCTCCTCAGAGTAGCGCCCGTTGGCGCTGGCGGTCTGACGTAGCAGCCCCTTGCCGTACGGCAACGTCGACGGGGACGGGAATTGCTGTACGGCATGGCCGCTCAGCTGCTGCAACAGGTGGTGCTCCGGGGAGAGCGGGGTCAGGTTGGAGTTCCTCCACTCCTCAAGGGAGGTCCAGGTGCTGCTCGCGTCGCGGCCGCTGCCGTTGCGACCCAGGGCGCCCTTGCCGCCGCTGCCGGCGGCGGCAACGGCGCCGTACGGCGGCGAGCGAGGGGGTGGCGGCGGCGGAGGCGGAGGAGGAGGCGGTGGCGGTGGCACCGCCGGCCCGTTTGGCAAGCCGGCTGCGGCAATCGGGGCTGAGGTGACGCCGCCTGAGGCGCCGCTGGAACGAAGAGCGGCGGCGGCGGCTGCGGAAAGTCCTGTGGTGGCATGTGCGCCGGGAGCGGATGGTTGCTGTGCCTCGCCGTCAGCCTTGGTCGCGCTTGGGCCTTGGACGTCGAGGCCGTTGTCGGGGCCCAGCTCAGCGACCGCCGCCGCGTGCGCCTCCCACATGCGCCGCATGTACCGCTCGTACTGCCCAGGACCCAGCAGGGCGGCGGCGGCGGCGGAGGGTACGGCAGGCAGTACGGCAGCGGGGGACGGGGGTGGGGGAGGGTTGGTCAGGACGGGTTGAGCGGAGGGGGGGTCGGTGTTGGTGGAGGGGGCAGTGGAGCCATTGGTAGCAGCGGTGGTGGTGGTGGTGGAGGATGTGGGGGCAGGTGGTGGGGCAGCAGGTGCAGGGTTGTCGGATGGGGAGCCGCCAGCACTCACACGCCGTGGGTCTCTTGCGTTGATGGAGGTGCAGGGTGACACGGTGCGGGGGGACAGCGCCTTGGTAACCAGGGGAGAGGCCAGGGCGGCGGCGGCGGCGGCCGCGGCCGTTGCTGCGTCACCCAGCACGTCCTCCGGTAGGGGCTGCTGCCTGTGGCTTAGGGAAGGAGGCTCGCCGGGGTCGGTTGCTGTGCGCGTAGGGGTGGGGGAGGGAGGGTGGCTGGGGGTAGGGCTGGATGGGGTTTGCGGGGGGCGTGCGGTTGGGGCTGGCTCGCTTCGCGGCGGTGTGCTGGGTGGTGGCGGGGGAGGGGCCGGGGCAGGAGCGGAGCTGCTGCTGTTGCTGTTGCTGGTGGTTGTGGTGTTGCTGGTGCTGGTGCTGGTGCTGCTTGTGGCCGTGCTGCGGCTGCTGCTGCTGCCGGTGCTGCTGCCGCTGCCGAGGCGGGAGGGGCTGGCGAGGGGTGTGGGAGAGGTGGGGGAGGTGGGGGAGGTGGAGGACGGTGGGGAACGAGCGCCGGGGCTGCGGGCGGCTGCAGCAGCAGGAGCTGCTGCCACCATTGCGCCTGACATGTCCCGTGTGTTGCTACTGTCGCGCCGTACTGCGCGGGCTGGGGTGAGAACCAAGGAACTGACCCTCACAGCTGCGAGCCCCTGGCACGGCCTGCGTACGAGTGGTTTAGCACCTTACACTGCTGCTGTAATGTAGCTTACCGTGCTTAATGCTATGGTACGGACGGGCTGTGCATAGCTGTGGCAGCTTGCGCGAGGGCGCTATGCAACTGGAGCGCCTCGGCTCTCAACGTAGGGGGTGGCACGGAATGGCGTCCATTTACAGCTTGGCGATATAGAAGGAATCCAAATGAATAGCTGGGTGCTCAGTGTTGGCTGATCGGGCTGGCACCTTGTGCCGACGGGTCAAGCCCCTTTCCGTCGCCTTTCGAGAGCCGCGCGACGTTTCAACTCCTGCGTGTGACAGGCCAGCGGGACGCAGACAAGGGAGACGTCAGCATTTCATGCGTAAATTGCAAGTGAAGAATGGAGCAATGCGGATATGCTGGATTTGATTGGGGCTTTGTATCCTGGGGGTCTCTGGCGTTGGGCCGTTAAAGGCGCTATGTGGCGTGTTCTGCACGGGCCTGAATCCTGACCTGATGAAATCGCCAGGACACAGGGAAACTACTCTCTCTGATGCGCTACAGTAGCAAACACTGTTGCCCCACGCGCGAGCCAAAGCGCTGACTTGTCTTGCTCGGCCAGGAGTACTTGTTTGTCGGGTAACAATGTGCAAGCGTTAAGCCATGGACACTTGCTCTCTTCATATCTTGCTGTTTGGTGCACCGTTTCATGAACCCAGACGTGGCGATGGGCCCCTCCGATCATCATTCGTAGGGTATTGCGCCTTTTATTGGACACGCCGACAACCGCATTGGACTGATTTGTTCACAATGCGACCCCCGATCTTCGACAAGCACAAAGCAGCACTTGACACCATCCCTTCCATTGGAACCCAAATGTGCTGTCGAGCGCTTGTCTCACTGCGTCCACCGGTCTTATCTGTCGGAATCCCCGACCTTCGGCCACGCCAAGCATGCATGCTAAACGCTCATGTACAATGTACATGCCATCTGTGCTCAATAACAGTAGTGGCCTGCGTGGTGTGCGACAAAATGACAAGCAAGCAGGAGTGACTAATGGACCCATGGGTCGCGAATTCGGTCCGCGAACGGGCGTGACACGATGTCACGAAGTCGCCACGCTCCGAGCCCCCAAATTTGTGCACCTGGACCCTTTCACGGCACACAGCGCCGTTCAGCATGCATCAGTTTGCACGATGACCAGATAGCTTCTCTGCTAGGTGCATAACACCTGAGTCAACGGCGGTCCGGCGGCTGTGTATATGTGCGGTATGGGCATCAGAAATGGGACATCAGGAAGGGCGGGAAGGCTGTCTGGTTGCGCATCAGGTACATATGCGTGTACGCATGACGTGTACGGCAAGGTGCACTAGCAGCTGTAGTTGGGGCGAGTTCATGGCGCAGGCCCCAGCAGAGGGGGCTCGGCGCTGAGCGTGCGCAAGGTGTAACCTACTGGAGGGCAGAGTTGACGGAGGGGGCCTTCGCGCCTTCCAGAATTGCAAGTTTGCGATTTACTGCAAGCCTTCCCGTACACGTGCATCGCGCTCAGCATGCGCAAGAGGACACAGGGCCGTCCGTCACCTCCTGCACACGAAGCGTAACAAGGACGTGCTGTACTAGCCGAGCACAGTCATGGCCCCTCGCGCGCATTTAGTTTTCCGCAACGCGCCATCGCGACCGTATCGAGCCTTGTGCGCAGCTACGCTGGCTGTCAGCTGGGTCATACCACCCCGCACTACCCAGCATACCAGCACCCGCCCACATGCGCAGCCGAGGATGAAAGACAACACCCCAACAAGCCATGCATACACCAGCTGTTTCGCAGGCGCCCTAAAGGATGATATGCACGCAGTCCAGTGCATTTCACATTCTTTCCATGGGGAAACGCCAGCGCCATCCCCACAACCGATAGCCCTCGAGAATTGGCGTTCGGCTTCGACCCGCTGAGCTGCGCAGCTCGCTCGCAACAACGGGCACGCCACTCCGCTGACAACTGCTGTGCCGCACTGCGGCTACCATCCCATTCTGGTAACGCGCACCTCGCTGCCAGCCCGCGTGCCACACGCACGTGTACGTTGGCCCGCCTGCCGTGCAGGTCATGAGGTAAGACCATAGCCCGTTGCACGCCCCTGTTCATCCGTTGTGTGCCTCAGTGCCTGTCCCCATGAAGACCCAGGCCTCGCCTCCTCGAGGCCGCAACACCATGCTCCTTACCCACACATGCCTTATGCAATGCCCACCACATGCCCACATATGCATCTTCAACCCTCGGCCCCCACGAGAGGAGCCACAATGGTCACCGCCACATGCCACCCACTTGACACGCCCACACCCCCGCGCTCGGTGTCACCCTGTTACGCCCAGCTCCCGCAGTTCCGCCCGCAGCTGCTGCTCCTGCCGCCCAAGCTGCTGCGACTGCTCCAGCAGCCGCGTGATCTCGTCTGCGGGGGAGGCGGGGCAGAAGGCAGCGGTTTACAGATAGCATGTGGATGCACGGAGTCAAGATGGATACAAAGGGCACGCAAGACTCCTCCTGCATCACACAAGCATGCAAGGAAGCCTTCATCAAGCAAGGTGTTATGATGGTCGTGACGAGTGCAACGTTGCTGGATTTCACTAGCACGTAGATGGAATGTGCGTGCTGCAACCATGGCCGAGCCCCCGCGCACCTATGTCCGCCTGGTCGTCCAGCAGGGAGGTGATCTCCCGCACCACCGCTGCCTCCCGCTCGTCCATGGCGCCCAGCATGGCGAACAGGTCCTGCGGGACGTGTGGATTGGTGTTGATGTGGTATGCATGGTGGGGACATGTGGGTTGGTGTGGGTGGTGGTCATGGTGGAAAAAAGTCACAGCGAACAAGTCCTGCAGGACGTGTGGGGGACGAGTGAAGTAGTATGCACGTTGCGGACAAGTGGGCCGGTGTGTGGGTCGGTGCGTTCCTGACTGAGCAACAACTGATGCTTAAGTAGTGCCCACACGAGCCTTATCACCCACAGCTCCATCAGGTCGAAGACTCGACTATTCGCGCATCACAATCACAACCGGAAAGCAAGTCACAATCACAACCGGAAAGCAAGACGACCACTTGATGACAGCCCTAGGCGCCGCGAGTAACCTCAATGCCCTGAGCCCCAAGGGGTCGTGCCCTGCCCGCACACAGTCGTAGGCACAGTCGTACTGTGACCCCGCAACTGCATTCGTACACAGTCGTACGCATGGTGGTGCCGGTGGGCATGTACCTCGGGGCGGTTCTTCGGGAGGTTGGTTCGGAGGAAGGAGTCGTTGTAGGGCGGCGCCAGGATGCTCATACCGACTGGGGGCGTACGCATGGGAGGACCAGGGGGTAGGAGTTGGATGTTGGAACGACGACCTGACAGGACATGTACAGTCTCGCCCCCTACGCTGCTACGTGCGTTGCGCCCACGGTGCAGAGCGCAGCGTTCCCGCCTATGGCTGAGCTTTCAGGCGCAATCATCCCACCTCGAAAAATGTCCCGTGCCCCAGTGTGGGGGTTGCACACAGGCACATAGCTTGGTCAGCACACTCACCCGCCATGAAGGTGGACGGCCCCCCGGGCAGGTTGATGTTGACGGGGAGGGCGGGCGGAGGTGCCTTGGGCGCGGCAGGCGCCTTGGGCGTGGATGGCTGCGACTTGAGGCCCGACTTGCTGCCCCCGCCTGCGGGGTGTGCGTCGCGCACAGTGCATTTAGACGCATGGTCGTTGCTTGTTGAGTGCCTTGGGCGGATGGTTCGAAGGGCTGAACACCGGCAACCAGCGGCACGGTTGCCCCAGCGTGCCGGGGTGCCCCATCTCTTTGCTGGCGTTTAGGGACGCTGGCCGGAGTTCCAGACTGCCTTGTGCACAAGTATCGCGGTGCACTGGCCCCGCAACGCCTTCCGAGGACCACAGGAGGGCAACAATCGACTCTCCTTTTGGTACATGCCTCACAGGTCCCTGCTCCGACTGGTACCCACCGGCCTTGCTGGACCCGCCGGCCTTGGTGGCAGGCGGGGGCGCGGGCGGCTCCGGAGCCGACTCCACCCATCGGAAGTTCTGCGGCGGCATCTCATTGATGTTCTCCCAGATGGCGATCTTCACAGGTGGCCCGTATTGCACCTGCAAGTGAGGCCACGTGGGGGCGCCACGGAGGATAGGGGCGCTCAGCAAGTGACCTCGGTTGTCGTGTGGAGCCCGATATGCCCCAGGCGGGACCCACGTGTCTCGCGAAAGCCCCGCCCACGCATCCACCGCAGCCATACCGCCTGGACGCTGGCACTCAAACAGCAGACCGTAGACTCAGGAATCATATCCCACAGTGTCCCCTTCACGCGGTCAAACGTCGCTACTCCTAGCTGTCACAACCCAGCGCAGCTGCAGAGGTGTCGAGTCCAGTCCCAGTATGCTGCAGCACCAAACCATGCAGCCCTGCGGCCCTGACGAGCGCCACTGCGCGCCTCAGTTAGGGTGCCTTACTCAGTGGCGCAGTTTGTGCAGATGCATTCCACACCCCCAACCCGAAACTGCTCACCCACACCCTTTTGCTCGCCGCACCTGGTGATCCTACGCCTGGACACTGGCGCTTGGGCGGCATGTGTCTAGTAGTGGCATGGCGGCTCATCCCGACACCAGGCCCGACACCGTATCACCAGGCCCTCGAGTTGGCAGCGCGCGCCTCAGCCAAATCGCCTTGCTAAATACGCGCGGTATGCGCAGCCGCGTTCCACATCCGCATACCAGTATGTTAGCCAACCCACAGGGCCCCTCGCCGCACCTGGTGTTCCCCGCTTGTGGGGTTGTATGCGATGATGGTCCCCGTGACCCATGAGGGGGAGCAGTCGGGGAAGTAGCGCTGCAGTTTGCGGCCGATCAGCGCTGAGCCCTTAGCCGTGGGGGCGGGGGCAGCCACAGGCACCACTGCGGGGCGGCCGTGGGGGCGAGCGTGTGGGGAGCAACGGGTCAGGTGGAGCAGCGCGGCGGACCGGCTGGGGTGTCTGTGCCGCATGCGCGGGGACAACTTGTGTGTGATGGCGCGTGGTGGTGGTGGTGGTGGGGTGGTGGTGGTGCTGCTCCTCCTGCCATGCTTGGCCCAGCCGTGCTTAACGGGCTCTGAGCGCCCATCATGCCACGGCAAGGGCGAGGCAAGTACCCTCGTGACACAGCGCCGCCTCAGTCTGCCAACTTGCCCTGCATTCTTGCCACGTGCCCTTGCCTGGCCCCACTCGCGCAGTCTCGGGGCCCTCGCCCAGGAACCCACCCGTCTCCTTCTTCCCCTTCTTGCTAGGGGCTGTCTGCATCCCCGGCTGCCCGAAAGGGCTGTCGTACGGCGGAGGCGCGAGGGCCGGCGCCGGCGGCGGCATGGCGCCGTACTGCGGCGCCGGCATGGAGGGCGGTTGAGAGGCGGTCCTGCGGGCATCCGCCAGCACGTGAGGGTAAGGTCAGAGTCCAGCCCCCAACAGCTCAACCTCCGTGTGACCTCCAGTGCGACTGCACTTCCGCCGGCCTATCCTTCGCAGGAGCCTTCAGGCCCCAGGAGCGGCCGGCTGAGCGCCGAACGCATCAACACCCCAACTCTGCATGTGCCCGCCGGTTGCCGCGCTGCCCACCCCCTCCCCTCAGGCGCCATGCACCCAGCCCCTGCCAGCTTGTGCCGCGCCATAAGTCTGCTGCTGCTCAGCGGTTCGCTGCACCGCTGGCACGGTCACGTGGGCCACAGGTCGCCATGCCGCTGCTGCATGTGTCACTGCCGACGCACCGAGCCACCAGGTGCATTGCTGTGGAACCCCTTCCCATTGCAGGAAGGCGCACAGCCCTGCCAAAGCCCCCATCTATGCACCCCTCGCAGGCCGGTCCCGGACATGGGGTGACTGAGACGCAGCCATGACGTGACCCACCATGCTGGGGGCGCCGCTGCTGCTACGCCAGCGCCGGGCAACCGGAGGCCCCCAGGGGGCGCTTGGCCTTGCCTGCAGTGTGAGGCAAGGGGCACGAGTATGCCTCAGCATGCTGTTTGTTGTGCACATCTTGTTGCGTGAAGTTGCTCGGCTGCTGCACCTGCATAATACCAGGCGTGGCCTAGCGACCCCGCTTCAATACCTCCACCTGTCCGTGTTTCCACCCTGCGGATCCCCGTGCCAACCCAAACAAATCTGCAACTGCTCATACACTCCCCCCCCCCCTGCGGAAGGAGCTTACCGAAGCGCCAAAACCATTGGGTCCCTGTCTGCCTGTTTGCGGATATCCTGCATTGCAGGGCCCACCAAGCAACAGGCCCACGCAGTCAACGCAGGCGCCGAGGGCTACGAGTGCCTGGCGCCCTTGGCGAGGCATTCGCAGACGCCGCTTATGCTTCCTTACCGTGTCCTCTTTCTCTGAGATGCCTAGGATCTCCCGCGCCTCCTCCAGAAGCAAATCTGTATCCTGCTCATCAAGGGTGTGTACGCTTTAGAGTTGCACCACCGTGGGCTGTTGCCAAGTGTGGCAAGTACAGCCCCGGGTGTCTCACCGGCGCCCAGAGCTTTTCGTCATTCTGAGCTGCGAGGGCGAGGCAAAGCGCATGGTAGGCGCTGTGGCCCAGCTGCGAAACCGGGTCCATACAGTCACAACTGCGCGATTGATAGTGAAGCCAGTGAACTAAGAAGGGGCTTAAGAGCCTGGCTCAGGAAAGCGTCAGCTTCTAATTCTATTGTTCATCCCGGCCCTTAGCCGGGTGAAGTTCTCAGGAGAGAGTCATGATCATTAAGCTTATGTCTGCCACTGTAAGCTGCAGCTTGATAGCAGAACAGGTGCCAGGTGTTCTCTAAACAAATTGACTGGGCGGTCGTGGTCAAGTTGTCTGCGTTATGTATGGCTTCGTGATACAGGACGACTGCTAATGTCAAGGTTGGACTCCTGGGTCTGTAACAGGTTTGCCGGGCATTCACAATGCAGGGGATGCAGCACAGCTGCGCTCAAGCTGCAATGTCTCTGAGTCTTTCAGTAAACATTTTTATCAACTTCCACTACCAATCATGAGCGCCCAACTACTCGCTCGGAGAGGCCTCTGCCCCACTGAAAGGCGCAGAGCCAAAGGCCTTTCCTATGGATCTGGGTCACGGCATGCCATCGTGGTAAGCACATAGTCGAGCGCGAACATCTTGCGAAGCCAAGTCCAGGCCCGCTATCGCACCTATGGAAGTCGCCTTGCAAGGATACAGCGTTTTGCAGTAACCAAATCGTGTGTTGTTACTTAGTATGTCAGCACGCATATGACGTCAGAACTGGAATCCACTGTGTTGCTTGTCGCAACCGCTCCCGCCAGACCTTCGCCAAGCGGGGTGGGGGCGTCAGCAAGGAGCTCCGCGAACTCCAACAGCTGTGAGTTAGACCACCCCAGGCCTTGCTCCACGGCCATGCCTCCTGCGTGGTATTGCCGTCTCCCTACATCCAAAGCGGTTGCAATGCATTGCAATGCACAGCCACGGGTATGCTGCTCCTCAACCCACAATTCCACATTCGCAGGGCGACCCCCTGGACACAGCCTTAATACTCACTACTGGTTATCTTAGTACTCGCACCTGGGTTTTGTAACACATGCAGGAAGGAGGGGGCTGCCACAGCTGCACCTCCACCCTCCCCAGCCCCCGCCGCCAGCTCCCTCCTCCCGCACCCACCACCACCACCACTCCATCCCCAGCCCCAGTGGCGCCCGCTTCACCTGCCACCACACCAGCACCAGCGACTCCCACTGCCAGCACCACCAGCACGACCGGTGGAGGTGGCCTGGCTGACAACCTTCTGCTGCGCATCCTGCTGTCCGCCACAGCCATCATGGCGGTCATTGGCGTCTTCTACAGCATCGTGTTCTACGCCGGGTCAAGTGAGTTGGTGGTGTAAGAGCTAGACAGTAAATACGGCCTTCAGTTTGCGCTGGGCACCTGGGCAGCTGGTGATGTTTTCAGCTGTCGTCCACCTGTTGTTGCGTCTTTGAGGTGGTGCTGGGGAGCCAGGCAGCTTGTTATGGGCCTGCTCGACCGGGGCCGCCGCCCCCCTCCCGTCCCTGACCCCATGTCGATGGCACGTGAGTTGCCCCCCATGGCCGCACTGCCGCTCCCGCAGACTTCGTGTACGTGTTCAAGGACCAGCTGGCGTCCATCACTAAGAAGGACTTCGTGCCGTACAGCGAGCGGCGGCGGATGGAGCAGGAGGTGCTGGCCAAGCTGGAGGCGGAGAACGTAGGTGCCAGCGTGGGGGTTAACCTATGAGTGAAACGCGCGGCACGGAAACGCTGCTGCCTGCACGTGAAGAGAGTGCCTGGGGAAAGCATAAGCGGTAGCAATGTAGGCGGGGGCAGACATGGGGGTGCGGGGCGTTGGCCATGGTTCTGCTGGTGGGTGGTAGGTACGGGGCAGGCGCCAGGGGACATGGGTTCCGGTTTGAGGCCCGTGGGAACATGCTGGTGGCAGAACAGGGGACTGCAACTCTTCGACGTGTTTTTGAAATGGGCATTGGCTGGAGGGGAGTGCGGCTTGCGCTGTTGCGTGCGGCTGACGGTTAGCGGTGGCGCTCTGCTGCTACTCACCACGATCAGTCTTGTCAGGACTCCGCCATTCAGCTTGTGCTTACGGATGCCACACTCGTACTCCCATGCTGTGTGTGCTCCCTGGGCAGGAGGCGCGCGTGGCGCAGCGGGCGGCAGCGGCGGCGGCAGCGGCCGCCAGCGCAGAGGCGGGGGCGTCGGAGGCGGCCGCTGAGGGAGGTGAGCTGCGGCTGCGTGCGGTTGGTCGTAACATACCCGCCTGAACCCAGAACACTGAGGCCACCGGTGCCCGAGAATGCTTTTGCACAAACGTAGGAACGTTGTTACACGCATTGGCATGGTGTGTTGCGCATATCTCCGTATGGGACCCATCGTACGTAGCGGAAAGCGCCACGTTTGGCCTGAGCCTGGCTCCGTGCGTGCTTCCGTTGCAACTTCAGGTGCTGAGGACAACTCCGAGCTGCTCAACCTGCTGCCAGGGGCGGGGAAGCGGTGAGCCGCTGACCCTGTCAAGCGGTGTGTGATGAGAGACGAGGCGCAGCAAGGCAATGTAAACTGAGAGACGGACGCATGGCAAGCCACGCCCGACGGAATGCATGGACAGACACTGATACAGTGATTCAGAGTTGTCACGATAGAAGGTGCGCTGGTAGCAGAGAAGTTGCCAGAGGAGTGTCTCTGGTACTGGAGGGGGGCATTGTGTTCGTAGCAGAGAACGTGCCAGAGGAGTGCGTGTGTCGCTCTGGTACTGGAGGCAGGAATATCATTGCGATTCACGACGGGATAAGGAACAAGTTGTTGCCGGGGCGCAGTGGGATAAGAATCCCGTATACTGGCGGCATGTGCTGCTTTATGGCCTTTTGGCTGCGCTAAGGTTTAGCCACCTGTGGATGCAGTTGGCTAATTGATGGCCTTGCACGGCCTGCAATGCCATGTGTGCTTAACCTGGAGAGATTGACCGGTACCCGGTGTTTGAGGCAACACCAGCTGGCAACTGCGCCTACCCGTGTTGCAGCGCAGGAACTGACTGGAGCTGGATGGGACTGCACCAACACTACGCTGCCACGTAGTGACACCCCGTGCCTAAGTGACATTCGGGCGCCGCAGGCCCACAGGACTAGTCTGTTGCCCCATTTTCCTGGTACTTGTGCTCGGGGCCATCAATGGGCTGGCCACCACCCGGGTCGTTGCCCAAACTGCCAATGCAGTCTTGATACAGCTGCCTCTCCACTGTGCTATATGAGATGTTGCGGGACACTGTAAGACGTATGTAGGGCAGTGTTCCGGTCTTATCTGGTACGGAATCCTAAGCGCCTACAATTTTGGACCCTCCCTGCCGCAAATTGTCGAAGTACTGCTTACAAATTTGGCCGTAAAGATTGCAAGTCCGAACTTTTTTCCTGGAGGGCAAGCCCCCCATGCCCCATACCCCCAAGCACCCGCATGGCAAAGCAGCAGCGTGGCAGTGAAGCACACCTGGGGTACACGCGCACGGGACCATGACAGCCAAGTATGCTGCATGCATGCGCTCACAGCCTCACACGCACGCACACTGGAGCGGTACGCCCAGGGGAACTCCCTGGGGTGTGCCTTTGGTGATGAGCGCCCTGCACCTGCTTACAATTCTTACGGCTGCCTTGAAGGAATTGTCTGAGTACCGCTTACGATTTCAGGTGCAAGTTGCATAGAAATCCTAATTTCGCTTATAATTTTGACCCCAAGAATCCTAAGAACCGGCCTGGACGGCCGGGGAATTCGTAATATTGTGGAAGACCGGAACGCTGATGTAGGGTGTGCTGTTACTAGCTGCTGCGAGCGTCATGGCCTATGCTGTCTTCGTAGCACGAGCGTTGATTCGGGCCGGCCATGCTATGCTGCCTTACAGAGGACAGAGGAGGATGCGGGGGCGATGTTGACGATGCTTAGGTCCAATGCGCGGTTTGAGCACCACCGCACTGCACATTTACAGTCAAGGCTCGTCGAAAAGACCAGAACAATGCGCACATTGCACACCCAAACCGCCTCGCACCTTTACGAGTGCCAATTTCGTGTTGCCGCCCGGCTGCATCCAAGGTTCCGTACAGGGGTTCCGTACGCAACAGTGCAATGCGCAGCACCTCACACGCCCTCAGAAACCACCATACCAGTAACACCCACAGCACCAAGCGCCCTCCTGCTGCGCCCACGCTTTGTCTAACAGCTACTCCCTTGCACCTGCCCCTCCAGCATCTTCCTATCTCTCTCAATCGAAGCCCCTACCTCCTCCACGTCACCATTTGCCGCCCTCCTGCGGAAGCTGCTGCTGCTGCTAGTGCTAATGCTGTCAAACTCGGCTCAACCGGCCGCTTTTCCGGGCCCTCTAGCTTCCAGCTTACAGCTCGTCGTTCATGAGGTCGTCCAGGCTGAACTCGTCCACCGCCTCCTCCTTGGCGTCCTGGCCGTCCCATGGGGTCACGTCTGTCACCTCAGCCAGCTGGCCCTGGCGGGAACGAGGGGCAAGAGGCGCAGGCGGGACGCACAGGGTGTCAATACCTGGTCGAGTGCCATCAGAAGACGGGGTGGCTTGTGTCGAGTGCACCAGAAGTAGGTTGGATGCGACATGGTCCGACCCCGCAACGATCAGGCGCATGCCGCCGAGGGTGGCAAGTTCCGCATGTCACAGATATCCCCAACATGAGGTGGTGCGTGCTTTGCCCTCCGGATTCCTGCGAACAGCAACCGAGGAGCACCACCACCATATTGCCGATGTGGAAGACGGCGCACGGTGCATGTGCCCCCCGCGCGCACCTGCACGGCGGAGAACTTGGCGCCCGCCAGGCGCATGCCGTCAATCCACTCCTTGATAGCGGCGAACTCAAAGGCGGCCTTGGCCACCGCAAACTTCTTCTCGGTGGGCGTGAACGCAACCACGGCTGCAGGGCAGGGCCGTGGCGGGGTAGCATGAGCAGGGCCGGGTTCAGCGCAAACTACGGTAACGGCGTGTGCTGGAGCGCATGTACTAATTCAGTAGAGTGCTCACACGGCTGCGGGGCTACTGCAACTTGCTGCACATGGGAATCACCACCGAGGTAGACGTGCCGAGGTGCGGTTCTTGCACCGCGCAACCACCACCACCAACCGTGCACTTGTCCGTTAATGCACCATCCCCGCCAGCCAGCCACCACCCACCAGGGTAGCCGAAGCCGCCCACGCCAAAGTTGGCCTCCAGCTTCTCCTGCACGCCGCCCTCAGCCCACAGGTAGCTGTAGGGCTTGCCCTTGTACGCCTCAGCCAGCTTCTTGAGCGTGGCCACGTAGCGGTTGCGGCCTGCGGGGCAGGCGGGTATGCGTGTGTTAATTTACCGTTCGCCACTGCAGGTCTCGAGCAAGAAAACTCAACTATGTTGCCGGTGCCGGTGGGCAAGATGCAGATGCTGTCCGGCTGCACAGCGACGCGATGGGCGAAGGCACCAGCGCATGGGCTTTCGTGCGCACAGCGCATGGGCGCTCAAGACCTCCGTACTTTCCAGGCTGCTGCTGCGCCACGCAACCCACCCGCCGCCTTGGAATCCAGCAGGTTGGGCAGGAACACCATGAGGCACATCTTCTTGGCCTTGGTCTCGCCGTCACCCAAGCACTCCTGCAAAAAGGAGAACGAAACTACACTTATGTACGACCGGACCCCACACAAGGCATCCGTCACACTCGGACGTTTGCGGGCCTCATCAGGAGACGCCAGACGCTTCTGACAACACATCACAGGGCTTGGAGTCGGCGATCCATGTAGCAGGCACGACCTATCCACAAGCCGATTCTGCTTATCAGCCCCAGTCAACCCCCTGCCTTCGGCACCCTTCACCCCCGCCATCCAACTAAGGCGCCCCCAGTCTTGCCTGCAACCCCCGGCCTTCCCCACACTCGCCCCTTCCCACCGAAGCTGCACACCACCCAGTGCGCTCCCCAAGCCTTCCCCTGCTGACACACGTGCCCGGCCCCACCACCTCCTCCACTCGGCTCCTCCCAGTCCAGCTTCGTCTTGTCAACCCACTTCCGCTTCACATGCAGGGCCCAGCGTCTCCGTGCTCCCCTGGCGCCTTACACGGTTTCCTCGCGTTTACGCGTACTCCCACTCTGGCCGCACCCGCCCCCACCTGCTCGAACACGTGCTGGCCGGTCAGCTCCTCCGGC
Organism: Chlamydomonas sp. KOR1; assembly: GCA_036984285.1. NCBI lineage: Eukaryota > Viridiplantae > Chlorophyta > Chlorophyceae > Chlamydomonadales > Chlamydomonadaceae > Chlamydomonas > Chlamydomonas sp. KOR1. Next base: position 286,372 of record BQMZ01000176.1, on the reverse strand, counting down.
TCAGCGGGCGGCACCATCTCCTCGTGCTTGGAGGAGCAGAAGGCCACGATGGAGCCAGAGTCGCGGCCGGAGCGGTAGTCCTCGGGGGAGGTCTTGTCCTCACCGAAGAACTTGATGGTGGGGTAGCCCTGTGGGGCAGGCCGAGGGCCGCCGAGGGCACACGACTCACACGGTGCGGTCGCAGTTGACAGGAACGCCAAGTCCCTAATACGCAAATGATGGTGCGCCGTGCTTGTGTGGTAATAATCCGTAAGGTGAAGGCCCTCCAAAGCGTGGATAAGCTCCACAGCCCAACGCCTAATTGGGTACATGTGCTGCAGAGACCCCGGCGGCCGCTGCACGCCGCACCTGCACGCCGTACTCGGAGCACACAGACTGGTGCGCCGTGCAGTCCACAGCGCCCAGCTTGACGCGGCCCTTGAGCTCTGAGGCCGCCTCGATGTAGGCGGGCTTGAGGTTCTTGCAGTGCCCGCACCTGGGGGCCGGGAACGAGTCGTTTTGCTTTCCTGGTGCAAGGTTGCAGACATGCCTATGTGCCAATGGTAGTCCGCGTGCAATGAAAAAGCAGCCCGGCATCATCAGCTCTGAGAGTTGCACCGCCCAACCCCTGGTCAGCTCCCCGTCTTGTCCTGCAGCAGGACACGCGCACACAGGGCCACACCGCGCGCTCGGCCACCACACTCATGGCCCCAGCACCACCGCCCCACACGTGCCACGCACCAGGGGGCGTAGAACTCCACCAGCCACAGCTCGTTGGAGCGCACCACCTCGGAGTCGAAGTTGGAGCTGGTCAGAGTCACCACGTCCGTGCCGGAGTAGAAGCTGTCGCCGCCAGCGCCACCGCTGCCGCCGCGTGCGCCGCCGCCGCCGCCGCCACCGCAGGAGCCGCTGTCGCCGCCGGCCGAGCCGCCGGAGGAGCCGCCGCTTGGCTTCTCGCCAATGCGCTTCAGGGCCAGGTTACGGGCCTGCGGACAGGAACGGATGGTGCATGCTTTGCCAAAAGGCGCGACACAGACACACAGGTTGCAGGTACAGGGATTACAGGTGGCTGCGTATACACAAGGCCTGGGTCAAGCATGTAGCACACCGTACAGCGCGCCAGCCACCCGGCAATGCACACTACCTTGTCCAGCGCCCAGTTGACCAGGTCCTTGGCCGCGCGGCCGCCATTATAGTCCACGGACTTGATGCTGCCGCTCGAGTCGTCGACGTACAGCAGCTTGATGGTGGGGAAGCCCTGGACAGGGGAGGGAGGCGGTGTGCGCATCCAAGGTCAACTTGACGCGAACGCTATCTGAACACAAATGCAGGGACAGGCCGTGTGGGCTTCCTCGCACGCCACTGCGGCAGCCTGGAGCCCTCACGCCAGCCTATCCAGCGTGCCACATGTAAAGGGATTTTAACCGTACACGTGTTCTTTGTTGCATTTAGGTCCCCCGCCAGTTGGCGCGCTCCGTGCCCCAGGGTGTTGACACATCATATGCCCTAACCCGGGCCCCCGCACTGCCTCTGCAGCCCCAGTCTCGAGCTCCCGACACACGGTTGCGTAAAACCAGGGAGGTGACTAGGTTCCGCTGCCTCTTCCCTGCGCACTTGCAAGCAATCGAAGGCCCCATGGGAGTAACCGTTTTGATCCTCTGCGTGCCAGCAAGCGCATCCTCTTCTGTGCCTGCGCCGCACACCCATTCCCATTTCGCTTCCCCAACCTCCGCCCACACCTGTTTCCACTTCCCCCGCTTTCGCCCATCTGCACGGTTTCCACCTTCCCCGCTTTCGCCCCACCTGCATGGTTTCCACCTCCCCTGCGTCCGCGCACCTGCACACCTGTTTCCACTACTCCTGCTCCCCCCCACATTGCACACCTGTTTCCACCTCCCCCGCTCCCGCCCACCAGCACACCTGTTTCCACCTCCCCGCTCCCGCCCACCAGCACACCTGTTTCCACCTCCCCCGCTCCCGCCCACCAGCACACCTGTTTCCACCTCCCCCGCTCCCGCCCACCTGCACACCTGTTTCCACCTCCCCCGCTCCCGCCCACCTGCACACCTGTTTCCACCTCCCCCGCTCCAACCCACCTGCACACCTGTTTCCACCTCCCCCGCTCCAACCCACCTGCACACCTGTTTCCACCTCCCCCGCTCCCGCCCACAAGCACACCTGTTCCCGTGTCGCTCCCCCCGCTCTCCCGCCCACCTGCACACGGTACTCGGAGCCCATGCCGCGGTGCGCGTCGGCGTCGATGGCGCCCACCGCCACAATGCCCTTCAAGGCACTAGCAGTCTGCTCCCAGGCAGGCTTGAGAGCCTGCGAGGTCCACAGCGACCATTGGGTGTGGAGCGACAAGACGGATCTGCAGGTCCACCGCTCATGGGGTGAACCTCGCGGATGGCGCGACCGGCAAAAGAGGAAGGCCCCTGGCTGTCTGGCGCTGCACGAGTGTTGAGTTGGGCATGGTTGCTGTACACCGCCAGTCTGCACTGCCAGTCCCGCGAACAGGTAACAGCACACTGACAGCTGTGCTGAAGGGGCTGCGCCAGTATGCCCACACCGCCAGGCTATTGGCAAAGCCTCTACAGCGCCGCATGACCAACCTTGCAGTGACCGCACCTGCGCACAGTGTGGGAGGCCCCGTGGTGAGAGGCAGCGCACCCAGCAAATCTCTTGCCAGGCCTCTGTGGTGGGTGGTAGGATGCTGGCGTGTAGCCGCACAGCAGCCGTGCCTACCCCGTGTGGCATCGGAGCAGCGCGAAAGGAGCATGCTATAGGCCAGAGTACATTGCTCACCATGGCGCATAGAACTCCACAAGCATGATGCCTGCCGCCTTGACCTTCGCCTTCAGGTTGCTGTCAGTCAACTCCACGACAGGTCCGCTGTGTGTATCAATGAAAAGTCGCATCCGCCAATTCAGCAAAACGATTATACATCACTGGCTGACCCTGCACGTATAATCGCTTGATCTCATAAGCGGTTGAGCTAACCTGCTGGAGTACATGGCGTTCGCCCCCGCCGCACACAGCCCCAGCAGCAGGGTTGCTGCAAGCAGCGTCCGTGCCGCCATACTAAGCCTTAACGGTGTTTTCACTCGTAGTAGTCCCAGGGCAATGCTCGGATGATTACAAGGGCGAAGGTGTTGCGTCGATGATCTCTTATGAAAGCTTGCCGCTACCGACGATATAGTGTTTCAAGTCTCAGTGCAGGTCAGGCAACGTAGCGGATACGCAGGACGTATCTTCTGTGAGGCACGACGCGCGAACAGCGTGTCTCTTGTACGGGTTTTCTGGAAAAGGAAGCAAGGCGGGAAAAGCCGCGGGTGATCCGTACTAAGCAGCGAAAAAACAACGACAAATTCGAGTGACGTAAATACAAGCTGGGCGCTGCTGCACATGCAAATGAGGTGCGCAACTGACGACCGGGTCTCCCCTGCCTCACCAAGTCGCCGTACCGCGCCTGGCCCCGAAAGCCCCAGCACCGGCCTGTCCCATGACATCTTCGTGTGACAGACACCGCACCTTCTCATGACGCCCAATGCACCAGCGTGCTTGCAAAATGCCGCCTAAGAATACACCGCCGGCACTCCTAGCCTGCATCAGGCGTGCGGCAAATTGCAGCACCATGGACCATGGCCTCCTCCATTAACCTATGCCACATTCATCACTCCCATCCTCATCCAAAAGCTCTGTTCCTCGTTAGTTACAGGCTACCAGAGCCAGTGCCACCTGGCGCATGTGCGCCAGCTCCAGGCCGCTCCACAACTGCACGCGAGCAGTAGGGCGCCAGCCCTTAGCCCACGTTCCCAAACGTCGACGAACCCGAGAAGATGCGGTCCTCGGGTTTGAACTGGCTCTTCTTTGCGCTCATGGCAGAGGACGATGAAGACAGCAGGTTCTCGTACCCTGGGGCGGTCATGCAAGACACAGAACAGGAGGTAACGGCGGATGTCCCAGTGCTTACTGGTGCAAGGACGAAACGGTGACATGTCCTCCACGAGCAAAGCAGGGACCTGCCCTAGGTTTGTGGAGTGGCTATTGCAGGCTGTGGTTCAGCAAGGCTTTGCCCAACGACTTGCCTTTGAGTGCGTTCCCCTGCACGTTTGCAGTCTCCAGGTACTGCGTCTCCAGGCGGTGAATCTGGACGGCGTGCAGGCAGGGAGGATGGCGTTACGCTGCAGTGCTGCAGCTCCTAACGAAGTGAGCCAGGAGCTCGCAAGTTGCAGGAGCGCCTCCCCACCCGCTTTTGTAAGGTGCAGCGATTGAAGGTGGGCTCGCAGGTGTGTGCGTCCCCTACACTGCGGTACCGTACCTGGCCACCAGCCCAGCTGGCCAAGTTGCTTCACCTCGCGCCCTTTGCTTCACTTAGCAGGACCCCAGGACCCCACTGGGAGTGTACCCAGTGCGTTCTGAAGTTTCGCAATATGGTTAACCATGGGCGAGGCGCCATGGCAAGGTGCGGGAGTGCCTGCGCAGAGTGCCCCGCACGCTTGCCTGTGTCTCGCACTTCTTCAGTTGGTCCGCAAGCTCCTTCCGCCGCTTCTCCAGCTCCTTGATGTCAAGACCGCCTTCAGCTGCAGCACTAGCAACCTTGGCGATATCCTTTACTGCATCCTTCTTCTTGGTGGGTGACTTATTGACACCTGGCGCGCCTGTCCGCGCGACCTTTGACTTCAAAGCTGGAGGTGGGGCAGGTCCACCCCCCGGGGTATTACGCGGCATCTCTGTCAATTAGAACATCGCTATTTTGGTCGGAAGTCGGGTGGAGCCTAAACAAGGAGCGCAGGCAGGGCTTCCTGCTGTGAGTCAGGCCTGAACAACAGTTGATATGAGCATTACATGAAGGACTTGTAAACGTCTCGTATGGCAGGGAGTCCCTGAAGGTTTGGCCGCGCTTTGGTTCTGGAGCCATGAGTGCCTCATTCTGGTGCTTAGTGCAGTCGGCCTGAATCTCTGTATTGAAGTAGCATGACCTTATAGCTCATTTTGACTAACTGTCGCGTATTTCGGGCGTTCGACGCCAGGAGTTGGGGCGACATCGAAAATGGCATACAACCCCAACACCATGTCATTTGACTGTCCCGACACGGACACTGTGTACGTGACGGGGCTCCCCCCAAACACGACCGAGCAAGGTGTGGGGTTAAGGGCTAGGCGGCGCCAAATGCCCCTGTCCGCGTGCGCGAGCATGGGCTGGCCCGGTCTCTGGGCTTTGCCTGGTCTCGAGCCTCGTTCCGTGAGCCTGGGGACGGGCGCAAGCGGGTCACGGAGGCCGCCCTGGACGTCGGCACTGCAGATCTTGCCGAGTACTTTGGCTCTATCGGCATCATCAAGATCGACAAGAAGACGAGGAAGCCGAAGATTTGGCTGTACCGTGATAAAGTCACTGGCGAGCTGAAGGGAGACGGGACTGTCACGTATGATGACCCTTTCTCAGCTGCATCGGCTGTTCAGTGGTTTGGCAACAAGGAGTGGAAAGGTGGGCAGCCGACTGCGTATAGTGGAAGCATTTGGGGTGCGCGGGACTTGTCCTTTTGCGTCGTGGTTCTCGTAGTATTGCCTGGGGGTGGGGACCAAGGGGTTGGTACTCACGTCTCTGCACCACGGGGGAGTGCACGGCTCCCTGGCATGCTTTCCTGAACTGCACATCGACAAACAGGTGTAAGTACTTTGGTGCACATACGCACCCCGCCCGGGGGTCCGGGGGCGGAGCCCCCGGTAAAAATATGGCAATATGGGCATCAAAAAACACCATTTTCCATGAGGAAAACGATGCATGTTGTTGCAGCACTCTCTGACAGCTGCACGTGCCCTCAGTGCTTCAAGTGGCGTCCTTGCTGTGCGCCGTGGCCGGTTACTGACAGCTGTTTGAAGCCCGCTTTGACATTGTGGACCTCTGTGCCCACCACTGCAGTCCAATATGCGCACTTTGCACGACTCATTCAAGCCGTAGGCTTGTAGCTTGTGGCGTGGTGGGGCCTTCGGCCCCTCGGGGGCCTGCGGCCTCCGGAATGGAGTATGGCCCCTTCGGACCCATCTATTCCGGGCATTTTGGGCCTCGTTTTCAAAGTATTCCGGAAATCGGAATGCATTCCGGAAAAAAAAACACTGCTCGCCACACAGGCTCGTTGATGCAAGTGAGCCTTTCCGAGAAGAAGCAAGGCGGCGGTGGTGGGTACGGCGGCGGCTATGGCGGAGGCGGCGGTTACGGAGGTGGTGGTGGCGGTGGTTACGGTAAGCCCACGCGACACAGCAAGCTGCTCCCTTCTCCTTGGTCCTATGCAGGGGAAGGGAAGATGCATCACATGGAATGCAACGAATGACCACACAGTAATCTGGGTATCCTTCACATGCAGGGGGCGGCGGCGGCGGTGGCGGTGGCTATGGCGATAGCTACAACCAGGCGCCTCCTCCCGGTGCGTGACTTCGGCGTGGGTGTCGTACATCTGGGCCATGCAGCAAACCTTGAGGGCGTCTTGCGGTCGTGACCTGTTGCATAGCTACTGTTATGGACGCCATGCCGTGCTTGCGCCATCGAGGCACAGCGCCTTTGGCGTAACAGCTCGAAGCTCGAGTCCTGGGGCCCATCGGCTGGGCCTACACCTTGCTGACATGAGCGTCTCGGACTGTTCTGTAACGTGCGCAGGCATGGGCGGTGGCGGCTTCGGTGGTGGTGGCGGTGGCGGCCGGCCCGGCGACTGGCCGTGCTCCAACTGCGGCAACGTCAACTTCGCCTTCCGCCAGGCGTGCCACAAGTGCAAGACGCCCAAGGGCGGCGGCGGCGGGGGCGGCGGGGGCGGCATGGGAGGCGGCATGGGCGGGGGCGGCATGGGTGGAGGCATGGGAGGCGGATATGGCGGAGGCATGGGCGGCCCTCCTCCGGGTAAGCCACAGCGACGTATCTGATGAGCCACACGTAATCGCAGCATGCATTGGCATTCTACCCCAAGGACCTGCCAGTATATCTACCAACGCTCCGCTGTGATTTTGCGCACAGCGTTGCTAGGTTTATGTTGCAGCGTATGCTACAGTCTGACGGTCTCTGCCGGTATCTTGCTGCAGACATGGGCGGCAGCGCTGCCCCCGCCCCGGAGCCCACCACCGCAAGCGGCAAGCCGCGCGTGGTGGCGGCGCCGCAGGGCCCCCCGGGGCTGTTCGCGCCCGAGGACTGGGCCTGCCCCAGCTGCGGCAACATGAACTGGGCCCGTCGTGGCAAGTGCAACATGTGCGGCACCAGCAAGCCAGGTGGGTTGGTACAGCATCCGCGCAGTGTGTTTTGCCTTGGCGCCAAGAAGGTGTTTCGCGCGTCAGTGCACAATGCAGGCTGTGGCCTGGCTCTCTACTGAGGCGGAAAGGTGTACCTGCATACCAAAAGCTCAGGCGCTGGCCAGGATGCCGCGGTGCCCATGGTATTTGCGACGAAGCACCCAACGCCCCTAACGAATGCCGCAAAGCCTGCTTGCTGGTTGATTGTAATGCGGTGCCCGCATTCATTGTCGCGACCGCACACTGCAGGCACCACGGACATGCGTCGTGAGGGCCAGGCTGGTGGCTTCAAAGAGCTGGACGAGCAGGAGCTGGAGGAGGCGCGCAGGAGGCGCAAGGAGTACGAGGACAAGGACCAGTGAGCAGCGGGCGGGAAGGAGGGGTGGACGGGGCAGCGAGGGCGGCTTCGGGGACAGCGAGCGGTCGCTAGGAAGGTTCTAGTTAAGCCGACAGCCGGCACAGGCGATCACGAGCTTGTGCCGTTTACTGGAGCAGGGGGCCCTCCCCTGGTCTTGGCGGGTCTGCCAGGAGGGGACGTGACTTGCAGCATGCCGAAACGCCTGACTCCCTTGCTGCTCGACTCCACATCCGTCAAACCGTGCGGTGTCCTCGCAGGTACGACGAGTTTGGGCGGCTAAAGAAGCAGTTCCGCTCGGGCATGAGCGAGGCGGACCGCAAGGCCCGGGAGGAGGCGGCCCTGGCACGCCTGCGCGGGGAGTACAACCCGGCGCCCTCGGCAGCGGTGAGCCATCTGAAATGTGGTGTGCACATGCACTACCTGCATGCTTACGCATTCTCCCAACGCGTCATGCATGCTGGCGCTCTTTCCCGACCCTGTCTGTTGAATGCCGTGGTTGTCACAAGCTGCACTGCTCACGCTCTTTGTCCTATGCGTGTCCCGTGCGCACAGGAACGTGGCGGCGGCGGTGGCGACGACCGGGGTGGACGTGGGGGCGACGACCGCGGCGGCAGGGGCGGGGACGACCGCGGCAGGGGAGACGACCGCGGGAGAGAGCGGCGCAGCAGGAGCCGCAGCCGCAGCCGTGACCGGCGCGACAGGGACCGGGACCGCGACGGGCGGGACAGCAGGGGCGGGGGCGACAGGGGCGGCAGGGACCACCGCGACTCGCGCGGCAGCGACAGGGACAGGGACCGGAGGTACTGAAGGAGGGGGGAGGAAAGGGGTTACGGGGCTGGGGACCTTTGGTGTCACAGCGGCATGTCAAGTGTGTGATGAAATGTTGGAGTAACGGTTCGGGTAGGGGATGCGCCGGTGCTGGCGTCAGGCGATCTGGTCATACAGACTTGTTTTGGCGCTGTGCGTTGGGTGTGGCAGAACCGTTGACGGGGTTTGGCTTCAATACGCGTGAGCTCACTGACGTTCGGTAGTACTGGTTGCAAGAAATGGCAGGGGCCGGGACGCACTCCCTGTGACATGGCTAGGGGACTCGTAGGCGGACGACGAGAACTGCGCAGCTGGTAGACATCTAGCGTGCATGATGCAACGGTATCGTCCCTGTTAGGCCGAAGGAAGTGAAGTCCTGCCTGTAAGTTCAGGAAAGCACTGATGCGTTTTGCAGCCAGCGCATCCGTTCCTTTCCATGCGGGGTGCGGGATCTTGCTCAGGGTGCTTGAACGGTTCATGCAGGGGAATTGGACGCCAAGCGTCCATCAATGATAGAATAATAAGGTACACTGACTGACACGGGGGTCATGGAGGATACGACATTGCACAGTGTGAAGTAAAAGCCAGCTGTAGCGAGTTCCTCTGCGTGCAAGCAAGCTTCTTGGACACATTGTAAAAGACACGCTGCCCAGGAATTCCTAACGGGGCAACAGTTCTTGGTGGTTGTGAAACTTCTGTCCGGACGTCATGAGTACTGGGAAATCTTCTCAATAAGCAACATCGAATATTAGATCCCATACTTCTCTACGCACGGAAGCAAACAGCATACAGGTTACATCGTTTGGCTAGACCGCACAAGCCCCACACCCACCCCTTTCCTTGGCCACCCCTTTCCTTTCCAGTTTGTGCCACCACTGCCTCAAAGCATGGGGAACCGTATGAGCGCAAGGGTACACAATGATCCACCTGCAGCGGCCAGGCCTGAGCAAGAAGAACAACCAGATGGCGTGCTGGGCAATAACGCAGACAATAGCCTCAAGGGCACTTACGAAAGAATAGCGTTGCACATCATCAGTTACATGAGCTCAGATAATGGAGACGATAAGATAGAACTCCAGAAGACCCTCAAAACCGTCCTCGAGACTGCACAGGACATCGTTGCGCAGCTTCAGGACGCACCCATGGGGATCGGCACAGGTGCGATGACCAGTCAATCACGTAAAACTCTCTATATATTGTCGCGGTGTCGTAACAGGGGTGCCTGACTGTGCGGCAAGAAGTGGCCCCCCACATGTTCAGGTTCATCGTCCAGAAACGCCCTGCGAGTCATGCCCGGCACTGCCAAGAAACCAGGCTCATCTAACTAATCATCTGCACCAGATGGCATCCCACTGCATCAGTTGCGCGGGTTGTCTGCTTTGCCAGCTCTCGTAGCTCCAGTGTTGTCCCTCAGTTGCGTCGCTACACACACAGCTTCCGGTGCCCGTGCGTTTGTCGTACGCGTAGGTTTGAAGATATGCTGCTCGGTTCTCAGGAAGTGCCAGGACATGCTTGAAGTGGAGGGCAGCATCAGGATGCTGGTGCTGGACGTGGTCATGGTGTGCGAGCTCATGAGCAGCGCACTTGAGGCACTGGTACCGCAGCAGGGGGTGGGCGGACAAGCCTCTGGCCAGCAGCCCTCTCCTCCGCAGCAGTACAACAGCATCGCAAACGCAATCAACGGGGCCATGAGGAGCCCGGCGTACGAGGCCTTCATTGCGTCCAAGGGCGGCAAGGTACATGTGGCGTACCTGTACATGGTGAGAGAGCGCGCACAGGGAATGACACGATTCCTTGTTGTGTCAGGTACTGTGCAGTGAAGTGAAAAGCGCATTCCGGCAGGGGTTGAGGAGTGGTGCCTATGGGTAGCCGTGCGGAAGACAGTTGGCGGTTGGGGGGGGGGGCACGTTTGCCTTCCAGTGGTGCTTCCGGGCTTGTGATAAGGACACGTCCTTCCGGCCGGTCCACTTCTACCACCAGCGCACCTTAACATCGGCTGTGGAAGCGCATGGATTTTGCCTACATTCCCTTGGCTACTGCTGACAACCGTTGGTCTCTCTGCCCTTGCGTCGTGCAGTCTAGCACCTGGACCCCAGTCTCGTCCCCATTCCAATGTGACAAGCCCCTTCCCGCTCACTCGATGTGATCTTCGCCTGGCCATGTTTGCACTCTTGTGACGCCGGCCTACTGCCAACACACAACGGTTTCACTTTCTTCTGGCAACCTTCCTTCCCTCGCCAGGCATTGGATGTAGCGCGGAAGCTCATCAACGAGTACGATCAGCAGGACAAGTGCATGCCGTGGAAAGCGCTGGCCGCTGGCAGCATGATTGCGAAGGCCCAGGCGGCAGCAGAGCTGCTGGCTATGGCTCGTGAGCGGTTCTGCCAGTCTGTCGTGACGGGCAAGGTGCTGGGGGAGCTGGCGGCGGAGAGCGTCGCCCAGACGCAGGCGAAGCAGGCGGGCGTGCGGCAGCCAGCGGGAACCTTTATCGTGGGAAGGGACGGTAGGTTGGGTACGGGATGCGCAGCCTTGCGTCTGTTGTTGGGTGAGTTCTGTGGGCTAGCAGCAGCTCCTGGTAGGGTGCTTGGACAGCAGGCAGTGTGCCGCAGCGGCAGCACCCATTCCAGATGCCATTGCACCGTCTTTGTGCGTACTGTGCACTCCGAGCTGTGGTAACGCACCCCCCAAGGACGGCACTTACGTACCATTAGTGCGCAGGTGTGTCCACTGATCGTCAATTACAGCGAAGCAAGCACAAGGATGTCAACAGACAGCTCCTGCCTTTTCTTTCCTGCATCGCTTGCAGGGCGGATGCAGATCTTCCTGGTTGACCATGAGCTGGACGAGGAGTACCTTGGGAATGGCAATGGCGGCGGCGGTGGCGGTGGCGGTGGCGGCTGTGGCGGCGGCAGCGGTAGTGGCAGCGGTGGCGGCGGTGGCAGTGCTGGCGGTGGCAGCGGCGACGGGGCTGGTCCTAGTCGTGGCGGTGGTAACGGTGCTGGCGGCGCCGTGGCCGCGGCTGGAGGGAGCAGCTCGTACGGCGCCGACATATTGTGGGACGGCAAGAACGGCGGTGTGCCCCGCAAGTGCATGGCCCTGAAGTACACCTCTACCTCCCTGGAGCAGTGCAAAAACAACGCAACGCTGGTGTACGACCCCGAGGACGAGGGCAGCAGCCCGGCCGGCCAACGGAGGAAGCACGTGGTGTGTGTATGCACCGCGCACGGCGAGGGCAGCTCCGCGGTGCTGCAAAGCAGGGACCTGCGCTACCCGGCGCGGCAGCTGGATGACCTGCGCGTCATCGACTCCACGGCCATACGGCTGGGCCAGAACCAAGAGCAGTTCCGGCAGTGCCTACGCATGACGGCTGAGCAGGCGCGGAAGTATACGTCGGCTACGGACTGGTGCGCGTTGCAAAGGGAGCTGCAGAAGAAGAAGCCTGTGAACAGCCGCTACCGCTGTGCGCACGGCAATTGCAGTGCCGTGCCGAAACGCTTCTACGCCGATCACAGGCCGGTCTTGCTCAGAGGCAGGCAGCACGACCAAGTGGACCTCATCTGTGTTTGCGGCAAGGCCGGCTGCAACATAGCCCTGGATGCGTCCAGCGACTGGAAGCTCGTGTACACGCACGAGAGCCTGCGCGGGAGGACAAGACAGCGGGACATGGTGGACAGGAACATGAAGGACTTCATTGAGTGGGCAAGCCAAGCATAGAACGCCCCTGCAGGCCTGGAGCTATGGGCAGGAGGGTGGCGGGGGACCCAAGAAGCACGGGACGGGTTGTGTTTAGATACACTTGCCTTACTTTGCGGTCTAATCTCGGGTCTAGTCCTCTGAACTTTGCTTTGGACGACTTGGTGCGCACGAAGTCAAGCATGGTGGAGGTGATGCTGGAGTAAAGAAGGCATGGCGTAGGGAGCGATGGTAGGCATGATTGAACTGGTAGATGCGAGCTTAATGGCGGTATCTGAATCCGCTGCTCGTTGGTCATAGGTTGCATCCTGCATTACCGGGCATGCATGCACGGCATTCGCCCTGACTTGCCCTGGACGGTTAGTACATTCGCTGCTCCACCATGGGGTGCACAGCGTGTCATTGCCTGTTGCCTGTAGCGCTGTTCCGCCGCCTGGGTGTGCAGTGACTAACATGTGTGTCGCTGGCGTGTGAACAACCTGCAAACCCCTGGCTTTCGGTTGGGGGGAGTCGCCGCCAGCTGGCGGTAACCCTGATGGTGTTGATCATAGGGTGTGACAGCTGTCATGCGCTTTGACTGCTCTTGCGCGTCGAGTGCTGAGATAGTTATTGTTGGTAGTTGATAAACATGCATGATGCCACGGTTGATACATCAGCAGAGCAGACCGTCACCGCATCTTTCAACACACTTGCCTTACTTACCGTACGTGTCATCGCACCAACAGAGCCAGCGCATGAGACGAGCTGGCCGTTGTGCCGTATGAGGCGCTGCACACTGCTACAAGTAAGAAGTGTCAGCGTGGCACTGGCGTGCAGCAGTGCACTGGTATGCAGGAGGAAGAGACGGTACGGGCCGGGCCGTAGCGAATAGAAGGGTTCTGCCGCTGTTTGGCAATACCATGTTGACTTTGTGAGGCTCAGACTGGGTCAGAGCTACCGTAAAACGATGCTTGGGCGTGCTGGAGTAGGCACCACATGGCAAGATGGCTTTTGTTTCGGCCAGCCGGTTTAATTAACGGGCCTGTCCGCCAACGATTTCGTAGGGTAGAACCTGTGAGCTGCGCTGGGTGCTGTATGCCTGATAGATTCCACTCTAGTAATTTCATGAGCTTAACAGGTGAAGGAACATTTCCCTGATGTCATCAGATGTAACTTACAAGGCAAGCCTGCGGTGTGGGCTGCACCTGTGTGAGCTGCACCTGTGCACGGACCGGCTGCCGGCAGTGCGGTACATCCAGCAAGCCACAGCAGCCACTCGTAAGCCATAGCGATCTATGTTGCACTAAAAGCACTCAAACTGCTTACACTTCAATTGCTTGGCATGTTATTGAGCGGTCGGTTCACGCGCAGAAGTGGCTACTAAAGACTGAGGGGCTAACATCAAACCTAACTTACATGCGCATAATTGCAAGGCCAACGCACACGTACCGTACAACAAGCCGGTCACACGCGGCCAGTGCCATCATGGGTCCATGCAAGAGCTGGCTACAGAACCATGCGGGGAGGTGTCACAGTACGCGCCTTATGCCTAGTCTACCAAAGTACCTTCCTGTATTGCATGCTTGCGTTGCTTGCCGTTGTATGCCTTGCGTGTACCTTGCTTGTACCATTGCATCGCGGTCGCCGCATGCGATGGATCTGTACGGCGCTCTGCGCCAGGTGACTTAAGCTGCGCATGCCCATACGAAAGCCCCTCCTTGGATGCCTATTGGCGGTGACGGGCTGTAGTCCGTTAGGCTTGGGCCTGGGACTCTTGCCATTTAGCCATTCTCCGTGGCATCGCTGCCCCTACACGCTCTCCCACTGTGACAGGAGGCAGCCTCGTGGTACCCGAAACCCCCCTTAGCAACACTGGCATTGACAACTCCATACTGGCGGCCCGTTTCTCCTCGATGTGCATCGTACATAGCTGAGCGTCTAGCCTGCTCCCAAATAGCTGAGTGTCCCTACTCAACAACTGGTGCGTGGCCGCAGTGTCGCGCATCCGACGTGCACGTGGGCGTGACGCTACGATCTCACTTCCCGCCTAAACACACAGCGTCACGCTACCCAGTGTGAAAGTCGCCCCGTGCACGCTACTGCTGCAGGCACTGCGTCCTCCCCCTCCCTCCGCCGCCTCCCCGTTGAAACACTATTCTGCCGCCCCCTCGCCTGCGGACCCCGCCACGCACCCGCCTGCCCGGGGCCCTGCTCCCCTCCCTCCTCCTCACTGCGTTCCCCCTCCCCCTCACCACTCGACCCATCGGAGCTGCTCTCCTCCCCTTCCCCACCCTCCTCCCCGTCCTCCCCCTCCCCGTCCTCACTGCCCTCCTCCCCCTCCTCCCCTTCGCCACCCCCATGTGCCGCAAACACCTCCCGCCACCGTACGTTACCCTTCTCCCCTTCCTCCTCCTCCTCCTCCTCCTCCCTCTCCTGCTCCTCCTCCTCATCACTGTCCGCCAAGGCCCACCTCAACCCTCCCGGCCTCCCCCTCCTCCCCCTCCTCCCCTCCTCCCCTCCCCCTCCTCCTCTTCCTCTTCATCATCGCTGTCTCCCTCCCCCTGCCCTGCCCCTGCCCGCTCCCACTCCTGCTCCTCGTCGTCTGACGGCGCCATGCCCAGCACGCGCCGCAGCAGCTGCCCGTACGCCTCATTCTCGGTGCCGTCCTCCCCGGCAGCCCTGCGGGTTTGTGCATTTGCGGCAGCGGTATACCATTAAGTTGTTTAGTACTAAGTGTGAGCATGAGGCGGCGCTGGTGACGGTGGCGGCGGAGGCTAACCCAGCAGACACCGTCTTAAGGATGCGTTGCTGAGTCGCACCCCATGCATAGAGTGACCACCGTGCGGGAGCCTGGCCCTGGGGTGGCCCAACGCACACCCCAGCACACCCCAGGGCGAAAGGGGGACCCCGCACAGCACATCAGTAATCAAACCCTACCCGCTACTCCCCATCCTTTTCCCACGCTACCCTGCATCCTCCCCGTGCCCCCACCTCTGCAGCCTGCCCAGCAGCGCCTGCAGCACGGTGCGCGGCACTCGGAACCTGCCGCTGCGCGCCCTGTCCCGCTCGCGAGCGTTGTCCCGTACGGCGGCGGCGGCGGCAGGCCCCGGCGGGCGCGCCTCGAAGGCGGTGGGCGCCCAGACCTTGATGTCGTCGTCAATGCCTGAGCAAGAGTACGGCATGGCACGTACAGCAGCAAAGTGGACGATTCGGGCGTGTCGGAGGAGGGCGCATGTGACCGCAAGGCAAGGTTCAGGGTGGGATACATCTTGCCTTGTGTGCACGTTGGCCGCATCGTGTCGTGAGGAAATCGTGCCGCTGCTGACGCGTTGAAGGCGCTCTTAACGCTTTGGGACTGCACGGCTCACAACGCTGCCACCCTATCATTTAACCAATCGCCGGTTGCCCCCCATAGACCAGTTAACCCGCCAACGCGGCAATGTGCAGCAAAAGGTGTGGACATGCGTTGCTGCACTGCTGACTCTACGGTGCATGTACGGCAGTACGGTGCGTCGTACAGCGGCTGCGTGTATTAGCAGACGCAGCTGACCCACCCGACGTGGCCATGTGCAGCGGCAGGTGCGGGTGCGGCTCCAGGCAGTTGACCACGTAGCTGTCGCCCCGCAGCCAGGCGTGCAGCTGGCAGGTGGACCGGGACCAGATGAAGCCGTGGCTGCAGGGTGTGGGTTAGCGTGGGTGCCGAGCAAGGGTTAGAGAGGCACAGGCCGCACGGTACTGACGAGGCTTGTGACGACCAGGCGGGATCGAGGTTGCGGACGATCAGGACGTATGGGGTAGCAGCATGCACTTGGGCCGTGCCGCATTGGCCTTGCGGCTATGTCCATCATGTCACCTACCGCCTGTCCCTTACGGTTGGCTCCTCCAACGGCTCCTTGCACACCAAGGATGCTGCCCATGTCACCCCAGCTCACCCGCAGTCGCTGCCGCTGACCACCCACTCCTCCAGTTCGCCCAGGAAGGACACTCCCTTGACTGTGCGGCTGTTGCGGGGGCCGCTGAAGGGGAGCAGGGGGGAGCACGGGGGAGAGGGCGCGAGACACAATGGAACAGAGCGATCGGCGACGTGGACATACTGAGCAGTGGCCGCGTGGGCGCCAGGAAAAGAGTGAGAGCCGGGCACGGGGGTCGAGTTGACAGGCAATCCTTGATGGATGGACGTCGGGAGAACAGTTGTTGCAAATTGAGGACGGGCAGTTATGTCCTTTTAGCCTTTAAGCCATTAAAAACCCACCTGTACCGCCCGATCACGTAATCGCCCTCCGGGTCCTGCCCTCCCTCCGCCTTTAGCCCACTGCTCCCCGCTTCCCCTCCTCCTCTTCCCCCTTCCCCTCCTCCTCTGCCACCTGCACCACCGCCCCCTCTCTTCCTCTGCGGCTGCTGCACCGCCGCCGCCGCCCCCCGCTTCCGCCTGCGGGAGGGCCGCAGGAAGCTGTCGTCCTCGTCATCCTCGTCGCCGCCCTTGGCCCCCTCCGCACCGCCCCCGTCCAACCCTGCCGCGGCCCCCGCCCCGCCGGCCGCCCCCTGCCGACCCGTGGGTCAAGCTCCTCGTCGTCCTCATCCACCATGCGGCCCACGCCGCCGCCGCTGGCCTATAGCAAGATGTGATACTGCGCAAAGAGGTGCAGGGGGGGGGCAGGTGGCGGGTTAACCATGAGGAAGTGAGGAAAGGAGCAAGGGGCCAAAACCGAGTGCCCCCATGCTGCCGTCGCTTGCATGTACCAGGGCTGTCGTGCCTAGCCATTAGGAAGGAAGCAAATCGGGAAGCAAATGGGGTAGCGTGACGTGCGCCACATATGGCACAAGCCCCAAGTGTTGGATGTCCCCCCGCTCCCCTCAACCGCCTCGCCGTCCCCCCGCAGTCCCGCCCCCGCCCGCGCCCCACGCTCCGCCAACAACCTCCCTCACGCCTGCACATCACCACACGCCCACACAGCACCACAAGCGCCCAACTCCCTGCCCACTCCCTGCCCAACCTCGCCCGCTCCCTGCCCCTCTCACCGTTCTGCCCGAACACCACGCACGTGACGTGGTGCCCCCGCCCCCCTTGCCCCCGACCCTCCCCCTCCCCTTGCATCCTCTGCACCGCCCAGTCCCAGAGCACGTGCTGCGCGCTCCGACATGCTGCCCGTGGCGGCGGCGGTTTCGACGCCGGTTGGTGGTTGGCGGTTGGCGGCGGGGGCGGGGGAGGAGGAGCAGACGTACGACGAGGAGCGTGAAGTCATGGCGCGGTTGTCGTACACAAGTACGGACTCGTCTGCGCCGCCCACCACCAGCTGCCAGGGGTGGGCGGGGTTGACGTGTACGGCGTTGGTGTCGATGACGCTGCCGGCGGCGGAACGCATGCCGAGGCCGGCGGAGCTGCGGGAAGGCGCGGGGCTGGCGTGGGTGTGGGTGTGGGTGTGGGAATTGCGTTGAGGAGGAGATCAGGGGACGGTGGAAAAATGGGAAGGCGAACGATAGGGTGCAGCGCGCAGCCGCTAGCGCTAGGAATGTTTAATAAGTGGCAGCACGCGGGAGGACGATATTGTCCTGTGCTTGTAACCGTTGGCCCGCACCAGACAGACGGCGTCGGGACACACCATCTCAGCTGCTGCCAACCACTACCGGCCAGGGTGCGGGTCTTTGATCCCTGTTTGGCACACGAGCACGAGGAACGCGCGGCTCCCCCATCCCCGCACCACACAGCACGGAAGCGCATTGCATCATGCTGCTGCAACCCCTTAACCCACGCCCCGTTAACCCACCTGCCCCCCGCCGTGGCGGCCATGCACGCGATGGGCGCGGCGTCGCTCATGCGCAGGTCGTACAGGCACACGTCGCCGTCCTCCCCGCTGGAGTAGAAGCAGCACGGCGCCGGCAGCGGCCCACCGCCAGCACCCCTGCGGCCCGCCTCGGGCTGCAGCGCCAGCTTGTGCGCCCGCCCGTCGTGCAGGTGCAGCCGCTTGGTGGCGGGCCGCCCGCCGCCCTCGGGGAAGTACGACACTCGGACCTGCCGTACGGAAGGGAAATCAACGTGATGGGTCCGTTGTACTATAGGAGGGTCGTTGTGGTGCGCGTGTGCGCATCCCTCAAGGCAAGCAGTCCATGCGCGAAGCGGGAAGGGTTGGTACCTGCCTTGGCTGCACAGTTTGAATGTGCGTCCTCAGGCGTTATCAGGAAAGAGAATCAGGCTGCCAGGAGCACGCACAACCGCACGCGCTACCACCCGCCCATAACGTATGCACGTCTTGACTGCAGCTTCCACCAGCCCTAGGGGTTGAGCTGCACACACACTCTCCCCGAAGCTCCCACTCTCCCCACAGCTGGTATATTCAACTTCAGCTTCAGGTAAGTCCTCGCTTCTCAGCACCCAGCCGCAGCCTGTCTCGATGCCTGTCACTAGTCAATAGTATAGCAACCTGCCGCTTGCTTGTAACTAGTACTTGTTTTGAAATATGCAACTGTGACCCCGCAACTGCATTACTACACTCTCCCCGAACGCACGTGGCCATGTCCAATCCAGGCGCCCACCTGTCTGTCCGCGGCGCACGACACCAGCGTGCGGTCCTGCGTGCCCGGCAAGAAGTGTGCCTGCGCACACGTGGCACGTGGCACGTGACGCGTGGCACGTGTCAACTAGTGTCAACATGCTACCACAGACAGGGGTGGGTTAGAGCCTGGCTGAGCTGGGTTACATACATTCCATGCAATGCGCTTCTGTCGTCACCGTCCCCATGCAGAATCACCAAGGTGCACAGCAGGTGGTGGTGCGTGCACGGCGATAAGACTGGAATCTAAGCGCATGGGGACTGGGAGCGGTCAGGACGGTGCGGTCGTGCCGTGGGAAGCCAGGCCGAAGCTGGGGCGACCCACCGTTGCACGCAGTCATGGGGTGGTTGGGCTGCTCTGCGTTAGCCAAGGTGACCTGGAAGATGTTGTTGCGGTGGCCCGGCTCGTATCTGAGCCGCCGCACGCCAGGTGGATGTGGATAAGGAGGAGGGGAGGAGCAGCAGGAGCATCTGAGGGTTGTAAAGCACATGACTGCGTGGGTTACGCGGCTGAGCTGGCGATTGAGGGGGGGTGTCCTGCCCAGCTGTAGCGCCTTTGCAACCCTTACAACGACGCCACCGGTGCACCTACCCGTTCGCCAATCCCAAAACATGATGGCCTGGTCGTCGCTGCCGGAAACCAGTAGGTCCCCGGAGGGGTTGAAGGACACTGTGTTGACACACCCGCCTGGTGGGTTGAGGACAGGTGGGTCGAGCTTAGCCGGGACGCACACGGGGCAGGTTTTGTCACTGGAAGTTGAAGCCACAGGGGCCTCATGTAGATGGTGTGTTGATAGGTGAGACACATATGGCAAGGTGATATGTGTTCCTGTCAAAACACGACGGCGACAAAGCGGGTAGCCGTTGCCGACAGGAAACAGGCCCGTGGATCGGTGGATGTGCCTCGCAGCGTGACCCAGGTAAAAGGCAATTGGCCAATGCATTACCATGTCCGTTAAGCTTCCGCTGGAGCTCCATCCGGTGCATCATGTCTTCCCTGGCTGAGACCTCCGCCCGGGACCCTGGCCCCCGGACAGGCATCTTCCCGATCACACACCAGCCGGAATAGCGATATGGGCATTGTTATTATTTTCGGTGCGAGCGGCAGAAAGCAGGGTCCGTGAGCCTGGGGACGGGCGCAAGCGGGTCACTGAGGCCGCCCTGGACGTCGACACTGCAGATCTTGCCGAGTATTTTGGCTCTATCGGCATCATCAAGAGCCTACAAGAAGACCAGGAAGCGGAAGACTTGGCTGTATCGTGACAAAGTCACCGGCGAGCTGAAGGGGGACGGCACTGTACCATATGATGACCCTTTCTCAGCTGCATCGGCTGTTCAATGGTTTGGCAACAAGGAGTGGAAAGGTGCGCCGACAGCGTAGGGGGGATGTGCGGGATTGGCCCTTTAGCGTCGGTGTTTTCGTCGTGTTGGCTGGGTTTGGGTTCAGGGGTTGGCACGCACGTGAGTGCCACCAGGTCGTGCACACCTCCTTGGCAAGCTACCCTGCTCGTGAGCACAACTTCACCAGGACGTTTGTGCAAATACGTGCATATAGGTTGCGAGTCTTGTTTGGCGTTGGTATCAATGGCCTGTGGCGCGTGGTTGCAGAGTCTTGTGTGGCGGTGGTACCACCGGCCTTTGGGGCGTGGTTGCACACATTTGCTCATGGTTCGGCTGTGTAGTAGCAGTCCCCTTACCGCATCCTGCTTCACACTTGCTCATGGGTGATAGGCACACCGGATAGGTCTGCCTCAGTGGTTCCGCTGTATCCTTTCTGACAGCCTGTGACTTCTCGGCACGCAGGCTCCATGATGCAAGTGAGCCTTTCCGAGAAGAAGCAAGGTGGCGGTGGTGGATACGGCGGCGGCTATGGCGGAGGCGGCGGTTACCGAGGTGGTGGTGGCGGTGGCTACGGTAAGCCCGCGCAACATCGCAAGCTGCTCCCTTCTCCTTGGCCCTATGCAGGGGAGAAGAAGATGTATCACATGGAATGCAACCAATGACCACACAGTAATCTGGGTATGCTTCACATGCAGGGGGTGGCCTGGGGTGGCGGCGGCGGTGGCGGTGGCTATGGCGATAGCTACAACCAGGTTCCTCCTCCCGGTGCGCGACTTCGTCGTGGGTGTCGTACATCTGGGCCATGCATCAAATCTTGAGGGTGTCTTGCGCTCGTGACCTGTTGCATAATTACCGTGAATGGGCGCCGTGCCATGCCCGCGCTGTCGACGCACAGCGCCCCTGGCGTTGCAGCTCGAAGCTCGGGTCCTGGGACCCATCGGCTGGGCCTACACCTTGCTGACATGAGCGTCTCGCACTGTTCTGTAACGTGCGCAGGCATGGGCGGTGGTGGTGGCTTTGGCGGTGGCGGCGGCGGCGGCCGGCCCGGCGACTGGCCGTGCAACTGCGGCAACGTCAACTTCGCCTTCCGCCAGGCGTGCCACAAGTGCAAGACGCCCAAGGGTGGCGGCGGCGGGGGCGGCGGCGGGGGCGGCGTGGGAGGCGGCATGGGCGGGGGTGGCATGGGTGGAGGCATGGGAGGCGGATATGGCGGAGGCATGGGCGGCCCTCCTCCGGGTAAGCCTCGACGAAATATCTGATGAGCCTCGCGTAATCGCAACATGATCTGATATTGCACCCCAAGGACCTGCCAGTATACCTGCCATCGATCCACTGTGATTCTGCTCGCTGCGTTTCTAGCTTGCTACGTTGCAGCCTACGCCACGCAGCCTTTTCGTTGAACGGTCTTTGCCGGTGTCTTCCTGCAGACATGGGCAGCAGCGCGGCCCCCGCTCCGGACTCCACCACCGCCAGCGGCAAGCCGCGCGTGGTGGCGGCGCCGCAGGGCCCCCCGGGCCTGTTCGCGCCCGAGGACTGGGCCTGCCCCAGCTGCGGCAACATGAACTGGGCCCGCCGCGGCAAGTGCAACATGTGCGGCACCAGCAAGCCAGGTGCGTTGGTACAGCATGCACGCAAGCGCATTTTGCCTTGGCTCCGACGGTGGTGTTTCGCGAGTCCGTGCACAATTTCGGCTGTGGCCTGGCTATCTGCGGAGGCGGAAAGGTGTACCTGCAAGGTCAGTACGCTGGGCGCTGGCCAAACGCTGCGGCGCGCATGCTCCTTCCGACCAAGCACCCGACGCCGCGTACAAGTACCGCAATGTCTGCCTGTCTGTTGGTGGTTATATGGTGGCCGCATCCTCACCACACTGTGCCCTTTCGTTGTCGTGACCGCGTGCTGTAGGTACCACAGACATGCGTCGCGAGGGCCAGGCCGGCGGCTTCAAGGAGCTGGACGAGCAGGAGCTGGGGGAGGCGCGCAGGAGGCGCAAGGAGGACGAGGACAAAGACCAGTGAGCAGCGGGCGGGAAGGAGGGGGGGACGGGGACAAAGTACTAGAATTACGAGGCGGAGGTGGGGGCGTGGGGTGGGGTATTAGGGGCAGCGAGCGGTAGCGCAGGAGGTTCCAGGTTAGCTGGCGGCTGGCACCGGCGAACAAGCCTGTTTTATGTACTGTAACAGCGGGGGCTCCCCTGGTCTCGGAGGGTCTGTCAGGAGGGGGGGTGACTAACAGCGTGCCAAAACGCCTTGCTGCTCAGCTTCACATCCAATAAACCGTGCGGTGTCCTTGCGCAGGTACGACGAGTTTGGACGGCTCAAGAAGCAATTCCGCTCGGGCATGAGCGAGGCGGACCGCAAGGCCCGGGAGGAGGCGGCCCTGGCACGCCTGCGTGGGGAGTACAACCCGGCGCCCTCGGCAGCGGTGAGCCTTCTGAACTGTGGTCTTCACATGCACGTCCTGCAGGCTTACGCATTCTCCCAACGCGTCGTGCATGCTGGCGCTCTTTCCCGACCCTGTCTGTTGAATGCCGTGGTTGTCACAAGCTGCACTGCTCACGCTCTTTGTCCCGCTGTCCCGCTGTTGCGTGTCCCGTGCACACAGGAGCGTGGCGGCGGCGGTGGCGACGACCGGGGTGGACGTGGGGGCGACGACCGCGGCGGCCGGGGCGGGGACGACCGCGGCAAGGGGGACGACCGCGGGAGAGAGCGGCGCAGCAGGAGCCGCAGCCGCAGCAGGGACCGGCGTGACAGGGACCGGGACCGCGACGCGCGGGACAGCAGGGGCGGGGGCGACAGGGGCGGCAGGGATCACCGCGACTCGCGCGGCAGCGACAGGGACAGGGACCGGAGGTACTGAAGGAGGGTGTTCTGCGGGGCTGGGGACCTTTTGGCGTCACAGCGGCATGACACGTGTGACATGGAGTGCGGGGTTTGGGTAGGGGATGACGCGCCGGTGCTGGCGTCCGGCAGCCTGGTCATAGATTGTCTTGGCGCTGTGCTCAGGGTGGCATCCATATGCGTGAGCTCACTCCCGTAGTAGCAAATGCAGGGCCTGGGGGTGCACGAGTGCCAACCCCGGTACGATCGCTAGGGAAGTCGTAGCCTAAGAGTAGTGGGGACTGCACGGCTGGTGGACACAGCGTGCTTGATGCAACGGTGTCGTCCATGGTAAAACGAGGGTTTGCAATGAGGTAAAGTCCGGCCTGTAAATCCAAGCAGTTCAGGAAAGCAGATGCTCAAGGAAGTCTTGCACGCTGACGCAGTGGCGCTTTGATGGTTAATTTTGCGGGGCTCCTGCATCCATTATTCACACCGGCAGACGTATTATACATCTACATATAATAGGAGACATGCGAGGATATGATACAGCATGCAAGCGTGAAGTTCCTGTGCGTGCAAGCCTGCTGAACATCCTGGTGTTTTGTATTCCGCCCCGCCGCGAGGTCCTAAAGGAGCACATGTTCGTGATGGTGGTTGTAACAAACTGCCTGTCTTGACTTCACAAACTTAGACCTCTATTGAACACAGCAACACCCCGGAGATTGGTCTGCATATTTCTCTTCGCACTTCAGCAAACAGCGCACCGCGTTGCATCGTCGGGCTAGCTACACACATAAGCTCGGCCTACACCTCCCTTTCCCCAGACGCCAACTCCTATCCTTGCCGCTCATTTGCAAATATGGGGAATCATATCGGATTGTGCAGGAGCGGAAGGATACGCCATGCTAGACTACCTGACGGGCAAGAACTACCGGATGGCGTGCTGGGCACTGCTACAAAACTTAGCCTCAAGGGCACATACGAGAAAATTGCATTGCATATTATCGACTGCATGAGCTCAGAGGAACCAACTGCGAAGGAGACCTTGTCCAGCGTCCTCGCCATCATACAGGTCATAGTAACGCAGCTTGACGACGCACCCATGGGGATCGGGACAGGTGCGATCGTCCCTACCACTTCCATGACGCATTACATAGTCAGGTTATGAAAGTCTCGCACTGCAGTGTCGTACCGTTACGTTGCCTGGTGCAGGCAAGAGGTGGCCTGCCAGGCCCAGGGGCCAGGCCGCCACACGTCCAGATTCATTATTGCTATCACCGGTACAACCATCCAGCACAACCGGGAGAGCCCTGCCCTGCGAGTCAGGCCCGGCCTCATTGTTAATGACCCAGGCCATTTGCATCAAACTGCACCCCACTGCATCACCAGTGCGTGTCTCCCCTGGTGCGTGTGGTCCGCATGTGCCAGCATATGCAGCTCCAGTACCAGTAATGCCCCTCAGTTGCGTTTCTACCCGGCTGTCGGTGCCCGTACCTTTGTCCTACGCGTAGGTTTGAGGATATGCTGCTCGGTGCTCCAGAAGTGCCAGGATGTGCTTGCAGTGGACAACAGCATCAGGATGCTGGTGCTGGACGTGGTCCTGGTGTGCGAGCTCATGAGCAGCGCGCTCGAAGCACTGGTGAAGCAGCGGGAGCAGCAGCAGGTGTCAACTGGAGGGGAACAGCCGGCACCACCTGCGGCAGCTGCGGAGCAGGGAGTGGGCGGCATGCAGCCTCACCCGTTGCAGCAGTACAACAGCATCGCGGACGCCATCAACAGAGTCCTTAAGGAAGAGGCGTACGAGGACTTTCTGAAGTCCAACGGCGGCAAGGTTCATGTGGCGTACCTGTACATGGTGAGCAAGTGCACGCAGTAAAGAGCACGCGTTCGTTAGCCATTAGTCCTTCGCAAAACGTGTCAGGTATAAGACTACTCAACAGGATAACCGTGTCACTTTTGTGTGGGCCTCGATGGAGCTCGTGGCTTGTGGTGTCAGGTACTGCTTAATGGCCGGCGAATGCACGGAGTAGGGGTGAGGAATGGTGAGAAGTGGTGCTAAGCGGAAGATCCCGTTGCCTGTTGTTATGGTCAGCAATTTTTGCCTCCAGTGGCGCGGTACATGCCCTGAGTGCGTGAGGCTTCAGTGCAGGGAAAGTGCATCCGGACAAACACTGAAGCAGGGGCAGTATTCCTGCTTCAGTGTTTGTCCAAATGTACTGTATCGACCAACGTACCGGTACGCACGCCAACGTGAGACAGGCTTTTTGTGGTACACTAATGAGGACATGCTCTCCCGGCCGGTCCACTCCTGCGGCGTGAGTACCGTACCGGTATCTCAAGGACACCTATGCAAGCTGCCACATTCCCTCTGCTACTCACGTTTGCTTGCAGCCCCTGATCTCTGCCCCCTGGCGTCATGCAGTTTAGCGCCGGGAGCCCGGGACCCACCTTGGCCTTGGTGCTCGACGCGCCTTGTGTCCTGGCTTCTTGTGTTGCTTGGTATTGTGACCCTCCCCTTCATGCTCGCTTCACGCGAGATTCGCCCATCCACCATTGAACTCTCTAATGTACCAGCCAGGTATGCCACCACGCACGGCGTCATTTCCTAAGGGGGCAATGGCCCTTCCCCCCATTAGGCTTTGGACGTAGCCCGGAAGCTCATTAACGAGTACGACCAGCAGGACACGTGCGTGCCGTGGAAGGCGCTGGCCGCTGGCAGCACGATTGCGAAGGCCCAGGCGGCAACGGAGCTACTGGCGCGGGCGCGCGATCGGTTCTGCCAGTCCATCGTGACGGGCAAGGCGCTCGGAGAACTGGCTGCGGAGAGCGTGGCTAATACACAGGCAAAGCAGGCGGGGTTGCGGGCGCAGACAGGAGTCTTTATCATGGAGAACGACGGTAAGTGTAGTGTGTCTTGCGTTTATTTGTGGCCGGGTGCGTCTGGATGCCGGTGGCTAGCAGCGTCTGACTGGCCACGGTCACATACGGCGTACATTGATGTTGCTATCAGCGGCACCAGAAGGAGGGGAGACCAGAAGCCAACGAGCCAACTCTACCCTGTTATCTGCATTGCGTGTGCTTCCGTTCTCGCAGAGCGCATGCAAATGTTCCTGGTTGATCAAGAACTGGACGACAAGTACCTTGGCGATGGCGGTGGCAGTAGCGGTGGCGGCAGCAGTGGCGGCAGCGGTGGCAAACGCGGGGGCGATGGTGGGGGCAGAGGCAGCGGTAAGGGCGGGGGCAGCGGTGGGGGCAGCGGCAGGGACGGGGCTGCTGACAGTGGTCCGAGCCATGGCGGTGGTGGCGGTGCCGTGACTAGCAGCGTGTACGGCCCCGACATTCTGTGGGATGGCAAGAACGGCGACGTGCCCCGGAAGTGCATGGCCCTCAAGTACACGTCCGCCTCCCTGGAGCAATGCAAGAACAAGGCAAAGATGGTGTTTGATCCAGAGGATGAGGACAGCGGGCCGGCAGGCAAGCGGAGGAGGCACGTAGTGTGCGTATGCGCCATGCACGGCGGTGGCTTCTCCCTGCTGCAGCGTGCAGACCTGCGCTACCCAGTGCGGCAGCTGGATGACCTGCGCTACCCAGTGCGGCAGCTGGATGACCTGCACGTCGACGACACGAAAGTACGGCTGGGCCCGAAGCAAGAGGAGTTCAGGTACTGCCTACGCATGTCAGCGGCACAGGCAAGGAAGTACACGTCGGTGCCTGACTGGTGCGCCCTGCAAAGGGAGCTGCAGAAAAAGAAGGCAGTGGACGGCAAGTACCGCTGCGCGCACGGCGAGTGCAGTGCCGTGCCGAAACGCTTCTACGCCAAGTATGGCAGGGAGGACCTGCACGGCGGGAGGCGCGGCAACGAAGCGGACCTGATCTGCGTTTGCGGCATGCCCGGCTGCAACGCCGCCCTGGATGCGTCCAGCGACTGGAAGCTCGTGTATACACACGAGAGCCTGATCGGCGAGACGAAACAGCGGGGCAGTTTGGAGACGAACATGGAGGCGTTCAAGCGCTGGGCAGACGCCGCACTTTAAGTAGCAGTTGTTACAAGAGGGGCCAGGGTGAACCATGAGAGTCCATGCACATCGATAGACCTGTGGGGCAGAACATCCCCGCGTCTTAAACCTCCTTGGAGCAGGGTGGGGGTTATGGGGGATTGAAATGGGGTGGGGGCGGCGAGGGAGTGCGTCAACGACGGGTTATATCTCAAGTGCCGTATACTTGTCTTCTTGCGTCGCCTTTGCACAGCGCCGCTGCACCAGGCGTGCTCGCTGTTGTGCCGCATGAGGCGTCGCACGGAGCACGCCTCAGCGATGTTTTGTGTGTGGCAAGGTTGGCGTTGCAAGGTTGGCTTAGCAAGGTTGGCGTTGCATTTGACGTGCAGCAGTGCAGGTATGGGACACAGAAAGCGGCCGCACTGGCCAGGTTGTAGCTACTCAGAGTGAGTTCGGCGCTATTTTGTCTCATTTTGCTTGGGGGACTCCTGATGTTCACAATGTATACATACGGGTCGGAAGTACAGCACGCTTGTGGATGTGCTCAAATTGGCACGCCGCAGCTACCCCTTCGACCCTGCCAAGAGGGCAGCGACACAACATCCCACTGGTGCAGTTTGGCATGAATGAACACAGATCCACTGGTGCAGTTTGGCATGGATGAACACAGATGAACACTATACCGCTGAGGCTTGAAGGACGGCGAGCGTGCTGCTGTAAGCCGTTGGTGCACAGCCTAGGGCGGGGAAGCGGTGAGCCGCTGACCCTGTCAAGCGGTGTGTGATGAGAGACGAGGCGCAGCAAGGCAATGTAAACTGAGAGACGGACGCATGGCAAGCCACGCCCGACGGAATGCATGGACAGACACTGATACAGTGATTCAGAGTTGTCACGATAGAAGGTGCGCTGGTAGCAGAGAAGTTGCCAGAGGAGTGTCTCTGGTACTGGAGGGGGGCATTGTGTTCGTAGCAGAGAACGTGCCAGAGGAGTGCGTGTGTCGCTCTGGTACTGGAGGCAGGAATATCATTGCGATTCACGACGGGATAAGGAACAAGTTGTTGCCGGGGCGCAGTGGGATAAGAATCCCGTATACTGGCGGCATGTGCTGCTTTATGGCCTTTGGCTGCGCTAAGGTTTAGCCACCTGTGGATGCAGTTGGCTAATTGATGGCCTTGCACGGCCTGCAATGCCATGTGTGCTTAACCTGGAGAGATTGACCGGTACCCGGTGTTTGAGGCAACACCAGCTGGCAACTGCGCCTACCCGTGTTGCAGCGCAGGAACTGACTGGAGCTGGATGGGACTGCACCAACACTACGCTGCCACGTAGTGACACCCCGTGCCTAAGTGACATTCGGGCGCCGCAGGCCCACAGGACTAGTCTGTTGCCCCATTTTCCTGGTACTTGTGCTCGGGGCCATCAATGGGCTGGCCACCACCCGGGTCGTTGCCCAAACTGCCAATGCAGTCTTGATACAGCTGCCTCTCCACTGTGCTATATGAGATGTTGCGGGACACTGTAAGACGTATGTAGGCTTGGTGCTGCATGCCTCGCACCTGTCACACCCATTATAAAGTTTACGAGTACAGAGGAACACGTCCCACTTGGCCCGAGTTCACCCCGAGTCGTTTCTGACGAGGCAGCCAGGCGCTATACAGTATTACATGGCCGCAACGGCGTATGGGCTGTACGGACCAGCTGCTGGCAGTCCCGTACGATACATCCAGCAGATGACGTCAGCCACTCCCCAGCCACCAACGTACTATGCGTATAACTCCTCTGCACGTGCGGTACTGAAATCTCGCGTCACACGCAGAAGTACCACTTTTACATGACGCGCACCTGCGCCCACACCAAGCCTAAGACACATGCGCATGATTGCAGCAGGGTCAGTGCACACATACAACAAACTGGTCACCCGCAGCCAGTGCCATCATGGGTCCAGGCACGAGCTGGCTACAATACCATGTGGGGAGGCAGCCTCGTGCTACCTGTAAGTCCCAGTCGCAACATGCCATCTACAACTCCACACTGTAAACCTTTCCACAGAAAAAAAAACACTTTTCGCCCGTTTCTCCTCGATGCGTATCGTACATAGCTGAGCGTCTAGCCTGCTCCCGAACAGCTGAGCTGCCTGAGCGGCCTTACTAACAACCGGGCATGTGGCCGCAACTCGCAAGTGTCGTGCACCCGACGTGCACGTGGGCATGACGCTACCATCTATTTTCCCGCCTATGCACACAGCGCCATGCTACCCGGTGTGCAAGGGATTCCGTGCACGCTACTGCTGCAGGCACCGCGTCCTCCCCCTCCCTCCGCCGCCTCCCCGTCGAAACACTGTCCTGCCGCCCCCACGCCTGCGGACCCCACCGCCCGCCTGCCCGGCGCCCTGCTCCCCTCCTCCCTCCTCACTGCTTCCCCCCTCCCCCTCCCCCTCACCACCCGTCCCCTCCATCCCCTCCCCATCCTCCCCCTCCCCACTCGACCCAATTGCGCCGCTCTCCTCCTCCCCTTCCCCACCCTCCTCCCCATCCTCCCCCTCCCCGTCCTCACTGCCCTCCCCCTCCTCCTCCCCCTCATCACCCCCATGCGCTGCAAATACCTCCCGCCAACGCACGTTGCCCTCCTCCCCCTCTTCCTCCTCCTCCTCCTCCTCCTCCTCCTCCTCCTCCTCCTCCCCCTCCTCCTCCTCCTCATCGTCACTGTCCGCCAGGGCCCGCCTCAATCCTCCCCTCCGCCGCCTCCTCGCCGCCTCCTCCCCCTCCTCCTCCTCCTCATCGTCACTGTCCGCCAGGGCCCACCTCAATCCTCCCCTCCGCCGCCTCCTCGCCGCCTCCTCCCCCTCCTCCTCCTCCTCCTCTTCCTCTTCATCATCGCTGTCCCCCTCCCCCTGCCCTGCCCCGCCCCCTGCCCGCTCCCACTCCTGCTCCTCGTCGTCTGACGGCGCCATGCCCAGCACGCGCCGCAGCAGCTGCCCGTACGCCTCATTCTCGGTGCCGTCCTCCCCGGCAGCCCTGCAGGGGCGCATGGAGGAATGGCACAAATACGCTACTGCAAATGCAGACACTATGAGCATTCGTTTCCCAAGTGCGTCCTCCCCGGCAGCCCTGCGAGTTTGTGCACGTGCAACAGCGGTGTAGGTTGTCAAGTCCTGCGTGTGAGCATGAAGCGGCGCTGTGGTGGCGGCGGAGGCAACCCACGTGTGAAGGATGCGTTGCTGGGTCGCAACCCATGCGTGGGTTGACAACGGTGCGGGAGCGGTAAAGGTGAGCCTGACCCTTGGATGGCCCAACCACACCCAGCACACCCTAAGGCGGAAGGGGGACACCGCACCACACAACAATGTCAGCTCCACACCATGCCCACCAGCTCCACACCATGCCCACCAGCTCCACACCATGCCCACCAGCTCCACACCATGCCCACCAGCTCCACACCATGCCCACCAGCTCCACACCATGCCCACCAGCTCCACACCATGCCCACCAGCTCCACACCATGCCCACCAGCTCCACACCATGCCCACCAGCTCCACACCATGCCCACCAGCTCCACACCATGCCCACCAGCTCCACACCATGCCCACCAGCTCCACACCATGCCCACCAGCTCCACACCATGCCCACCAGCTCCACACCATGCCCACCAGCTCCACACCATGCCCACCAGCTCCACACCATGCCCACCAGCTCCACACCATGCCCACCAGCTCCACACCATGCCCACCAGCTCCACACCATGCCCACCAGCTGCACACCATGCCCACCAGCTCCACACCATGCCCACCAGCTCCACACCATGCCCACCAGCTGCACACCATGCCCACCAGCTGCACACCATGCCGACCAGCTCCACACCATGCCCACCAGCTCCACACCATGCCCACCAGCTCCACACCATGCCCCCGACATTCACCGCGCCGAGCCCCACATCCCGTGTGCACAGGCCCCCTCCCCAACCCCCAAAACCCAGTCGAAATCCACCCAAGCCCATGCCACCCCGCCGCACCCATGCCCATCAACTTACTACTGCTGAACCCCTAGTCAGACCCCAGAAGCCCCACACCACGTTCCAGCCGCCCTCCCCCGTACCTCTGCAACCTGCCCAGCAACCCAGCAACCTGCCCAGGAACCCAGCAACCTGCCCAGCAACCCAGCAACCTGCCCAGCAACCCAGCAACCTGCCCAGCAGCGCCTGCAGCACCTCGCCACACCCGAAGAGCCCCCCGCACGACGCAGCCCGCCAATGTAACACCCCGGGCGTGCCACCGCAATAGCCCCAGAAGACATGCCTCTGTGAAGCAAGCCCAAAGCCTACCCGCTATTCCCCATCCTTTCCCCACACCCTCCCGCCTGTACCCGCCCCCTCACCTCTGCAGCCTGCCCAGCAGTGCCTGCAGCACGGTGCGCGGCACTCGGAACCTGCCGCTGCGCGCCCTGTCCCGCTCGCGGGCGTTGTCCCGTACGGCGGCGGCGGCGGCGGGCCCCGGCGGGCGGGCCTCGAAGGCGGTGGGCGCCCAGATCTTGATGTCGTCGTCGATGCCTGCGCAAGGGTACGAGCTTGTGTGCAGTTGGGTACGTACGGCAGCGGAGGTGGCCGTGCCAGAGGCTGGTGCACATGACTGCACGGTAAGGTGCACTGTTTCTCTGTTCGACCGCTTTGCCTCGTGTGATCGCAATGTGAGGCGCACATTGTGGGCACGTTCGTGGGCACGGTGGCGGCGGGGCTGGCCGCATCGCGAAAGGCGTGCCGCTGCCGATGCCGATGCCTCGACGGAACTCTTGGCGGAACGCTTTTAGACTGCACGGCGCACAGTCATCACTTGGCCCCCAAGGACCAGTCAGCCCACCCAACGCGGCCATGTGCAGCAGCAGGTGCCGGAGGAGGGCGCCCGTGGCTTCGAGGCGAGGTGCAGGGTTGGATACATCCTGGTCATGTGTGCACGTTGGCGGCGGTGGGGCTGGCCGCATCGTGTCAGGGGAAAGGCCTGCTGATGCCCGTGCCTTGACGGAGGTCCCAACGCTTTGGGACTGCACGGCTCACAGCGCTGCCTACCCTACCGTCTAACCATGGTTAGTCGCCAGTTGCCCCCCAAAGACCAGTTACCCCACCGACGCGGCCCACGTCCAGCAGCAGGGGCGGACATGTGTTGCTGCAATGCTGGCCCTACGGTGCATGTACGGCAGTATCGGCGGCTGCGTGTAATAGCAGAAGCAGCTGACCCACCCGACGTGGCCATGTGCAGCGGCAGGTGCGGGTGCGGCTCCAGGCAGTTGACCACGTAGCTGTCGCCCCGCAGCCACGCGTGCAGCTGGCAGGTGGAGCGGGACCAGATGAAGACGTGGCTGCAGGGTGTGGGTTAGCGTGGGTGCCGAGCAAGGGTTAGAGAGGCACAGGCCGCACGGTACTGACGAGGCTTGTGACGACCAGGCGGGAGCGAGGTTGCGGACGATCAGGACGTATGGGGTAGCAGCATGCACTTGGGTCGTGCCGCATTGGCCCGGCGGCTATGTCCATCATGTCACCTACAGCCTGTCCCTCAGAGTTGAACCTCCAACGCCTCCTTTGCTCTAAGATGCTCCGTATGTCGCCCCACCCCCTCACCCGCAGTCGCTGCCGCTGACCACCCACTCCTCCCGCTCCCCCAGGAAGGACACTCCCTTGACGGTGCGGCTGTTGCGGTGGCCGCTGAAGGGGAGCAGGGGGGATCACGGGGCAGGGTGCGCGCAAACGCGAGGAAGGAGGGAGGGAGGGTGTAAGGCGTCAGGGCGTCAGGGAAGCAGGGGGAAGCACGGGGAAGGGTACGCGAGGCACAACGGAGCAGAGCGATCACTACGTGGGCAGGCTGAGCGGTGGCCTTTCGGGCGCCAGGAAAGGAGTGAGAGCGGGGCACGGCAGTCGAATGGACAGCCAATCCTTGTTGGCTGGACATCGGGCGAACAGTTGTTGCAATTTGAGGATGGACAGTTGTTTCCATCTAGCCTTGAAGCCATTTAAAAAACCCACCTGTATCGCCCAATCACGTAATCGTCCTCCGGGTCCTGCCCCCCCTCCGCCTTTGGCCCACTGCTCCCCGCTTCTCCTCCTCCTTTGCCCCCTGCACCATCACCCCCTCTCTTCCGCTGCGGCTGCTGTGCTGCCGCCGCCGCCCCCCGCTTCCTCCTGCGCGAGGGCCGCAGGAAGCTGTCGTCCTCTTCATCCTCGTCGCCGCCCTTAGCCCCCTCCGCACCGCCCCCGTCCGCCCCCGCCCCCGGCCCCAGCCCTGCCGGCCGCCCCCTGCCGACCCGTGGGTCAAGCTCCTCGTCGTCCTCATCCACCATGCGGCCCACGCCGCCGCCGCTGGCCTGGCAAGAGGTAATGCGCAAACAGGTGCACTATAGGTTGGCCTCGGAGTGGCAAAGTGAGGGTGCGATGCCTGGGGGCGGGTCGTCCCTGGAGAGGCGAGGAACGGATCAGGGGAGCAAAACCGAGTGCCCCGATGCTGCCGTCGCTTGCATGTACCAGGGCTGTCGTGCCTAGCCATGAGGAAGGAAGCAAAGCGGGTAACAGGAGAGGACGCCCAGGCCGTTCAGAGCAGCGGGGGGAGGCGGTGTGGAGGTACCGTCATGCACCCCAGGCCGTTCAGAGCAGAGGAGGGAGGCGGTGTGCAGGTACCGTCATGCACCCCAGGCCGTTCAGAGCAGAGGAGGGAGGCGGTGTGCAGGTACCTTCATGCACCCCAGGCCGTTCAGAGCAGAGGAGGGAGGCGGTGTGCAGGTACCGTCATGCACCCCAGGCCGTTCTGCGGCGCTTAGTGCCTATCTGCGGCCTTGCATGATCCTGACCTGTGCCCGGTAACCCAAACCCTTGCCTGCCATCCGTGCCCCCTACCGCCCACCTGTGTCCCGGGCGGCTTGAACAGGTACACGTCGTCATCGTTGTAGGTGGCCAGGACGTCGCCTGGGGGCAGGGTACCGTAGTGCACGGGTGTGTGTAGGTGCAACTGGTATGCTGCGTGCATAAGGCATAAGCCTCACCGCTACACACCAAAGGAAGAGTGCTGTGGCTGGTGGCCAACACGTGCACGAGCATGCCCTGGACAGCCGTAACGCAGTGTAGGGTGGGGTAGGTGCGCCACACACTCATCGCACGCCTGTCAGGTCCTGGCCACCGCAGCCGAGAATGCCATAAGGCGTAAGAGGCATGACGTGCGCCGTATATGGCACAAGCCCCACGTGTTGGATGTCCCCCCGCTCCCCTCAACCGCCGAGCCGTCCCCTCGCAGTCCCGCCCGCGCCTCACGCTCCACCAACAACCTCCCTCACGCCTGCACATCACCACACGCCCACATAGCACCACAAGCGCCCAACTCCATGCCCACTCCCTGCCCAACCTCGCCCGCTCCCTGCCCCTCTCACCGTTCTGCCCGAACACCACGCACGTGACGTGGTGCCCCCGCCCCGTGGCCCCACCACCCGGCCGCCGCAGCTCCCTGGGGCACAGCTGCAGCAGCGGCCGCATGTCCAACCGCCGGTACCTGCCCCCGCCCCCGCCCCCTGCCCCTCCTCCTGCCCCTCCTCCTTCCCCTGCACTGCCGAGTCCCAGCGCGCGCGCTGCGCGCTCAGACGTACTGCCGGCGGCGGCGGTTGGTGGTCGGCGGTT
The DNA here is from genome assembly GCA_036984285.1 of Chlamydomonas sp. KOR1. Taxonomy (NCBI): domain Eukaryota; kingdom Viridiplantae; phylum Chlorophyta; class Chlorophyceae; order Chlamydomonadales; family Chlamydomonadaceae; genus Chlamydomonas; species Chlamydomonas sp. KOR1. The sequence continues at coordinate 251,937 of BQMZ01000176.1, read as the reverse complement.
GGCAGCGGGGGCCGGGGAGGAGGAGCAGACGTACGACGAGGAGCGTGACGTCATGGCGCGGTTGTCGTACACAAGTACGGACTCGTCTGCGCCGCCCACCACCAGCTGCCAGGGGCGGGCGGGGTTGACGTGTACGGCATTGATGTCGATGACGCTGCGGGCGGCGGAGCGCATGCCGGGGCCGGCGGAGCTGCGGGAAGGCGCGGGGCTGGCTTGGGTGTGGGTGTGGGTGTGGGTGTGGGAATTGCTTTGAGGACGAGACCGGGGCAAGGTGCAGAAGAGGGAGGGGAACGATGGGGTGCATCGAGCAGCCATGACCGCTCGGATAATCAATACATCGCAAGTTGTGTTGACGGTGTTTCGATGTGCTTATAGCTGTTGGCCCGCACCAAGTGGACAGTGGCACGATATGCCGTCTCAGCTACTGTCAACCGCTACCGGCCGCAGTGAGGGAGTTCTGTCCCCGTTTGGTACCAGGGCACTAGGCACCAGGAACGCGCGGCTCCCCACTCCCGCATCACACAACACTCAAGCGCATCACGTCATGCTGCTGCAACCCCTTAACCCACGCCCTGTGGACCCACCTGCCCCCCGCCGTGGCGGCCATGCAGGCGATGGGCGCGGCGTCGCTCATGCGCAGGTCGTACAGGCACACATCGCCGTCCTCCCCGCTGGAGTAGAAGCAGCACGGCGCCGCCAGCGGCCCACCGCCAGCACCCCTGCGGCCCGCCTCGGGCTGCAGCGCCAGCTTGTGCGCCCGCCCGTCGTGCAGGTGCAGCCGCTTGGTGGCGGGCCGCCCGCCGCCCTCGGGGAGGTACGACACTCGGACCTGCCGTATAGATGGCATGACAATGGGCCGGGTTCGCTACTGCAAGAGGGTCGTTGGTGAAGCCACGTGTGAGCATCCCTCAAGGCAAGCAAACAATGCGCGAAGCGGGAAGGGCGAGCAGCTACCGGCGCTGCACAGCCCATGTGTGTGTACCTCGGCTGCACGGTTTATATGCGTGTGTTACGACAAATTCAGGAGTGGGAGTCAGGCTCCCAGGAGCATGCACGATCGCACACGCTACCACCCGCCCACATTATGCACATGTTGACTGCAGCTTTCACCGGCCCTGGACGCTGAGCTGCACACACACTCTCCCCGAACGCACGCGGCCATGCCCACTCCAGGCGCCCACCTGTCCGTCCGCGGCGCACGACACCAGCGTGCGGTCCTGCGTGCCCGGCAAGAACCGTGCCTGCGCACACGTGGCACGCGGCACGTGACGCGTGGCACGTGTCAACTAGTGACATGTGTCAAGTGGCATGCTGCCACACACAGGGATGGGTTAGAGCCTGGCTAAGCTGGGTTCCTTACATGCCATGCAATTCGCTCCTGTCGTCACCGTCCCCATGCAGAACCACCAAGGTGCACAGCAGGTGGTGGTGCGTCCACGGCGAATGGGACTGGAATCTAAGCGCATGGGGACTGGGCGCGGTCAGGACGGTGCGATTGTGCCGTGGGAAGCCAGGCCGAAGCTGGAGCGGCCCACCGTTGCACGCAGTCATGGGGTGGTTGGGCTGCACTGCGTTAGCCCATGTGAGCCGTTAGCCTCACCTGGAAAATGTTGTTACGGTGACCCGGCTCGTATCTAAACCGCCGCACGCCTGGTGGAAGTGGATGTGGATTTGGAGGAGGGGAGGAGCAGCATCAGGGTGTGGTAAAGCACGTCCACGTGCACGTGTGTGGTAAGCGGCAGAGTTGCAGATCGAGGTGGAGGGAGTTTCCTGCCCAGCTGTACTGCAGTTGCATCCCTTACGACGCCGGCCTACCCGTTCGCCAGTCCCAAAACATGATGGCCTGGTCGTCGCTGCCAGAAACCAGTAGGTCCCCCGAGGGGTTGAAGGACACTGTGTTGACACACCCGCCTGGTGGGTTGAGGACAGGTGGGTCGAGCTTAGCCGGGACGCACACGGGGCAGGTGTACCAAGCTGTGGCCGAAGGGGCCTCAGGTAGATGGTTGTTGACAGGTGAGGCACATATGGCAACGTGATAGGTGGTCCTGTCAAAACACGACGACGACAGAGCGGGTGGCCGTTGCCGACAGGAAACAGAGGGAGGCCTGTGGGCGTGCCTCTCAGCGCGACCCAGGCAAAAAGCAATTGGCCAGTGCATCACCATGTCCGTTAAGCTTGCGCTGGAGCTCCATCCGGTGCATCATGTCTTCGCTGGCTGAGACCTCCGCCCGGAATTTCCCCGGGACCCCGGTCCCATGACGGGCATCTTCCCGGTCACACACTAGCCGGAATACCGAGTTAGGCATTGTTGTAAGCTTCGGTGCGTTGCGGCAGAAAGCAGGGGCAGGCGTGCGTGTTCGGCAGAAGGTCCATGCGTGCCGCTCCGAAGCTCTCTGATTCAGTGCTAGAGTTGGTTGGAGCTGCCGCCCTGATGGGAAGTTAACTTACAGGTATCAAACAGTTGGCATGTGTGTGCAGTTACGTCCATGGTTTACCCTCTGACACGCTTCGGCCGAACTCGCGGCCCTGAGAGCTTTGCTACCCTGTGATTGAGCGATTGCGCAGGTATAGCGGATTCAGTGTGCATGACTTAAAAAACCTGACCATCTCCCACGAAGCGCCCGCTTGCTGAGACGAAGGGCGACGATCGGCGCTGTTTAAAGGTAAGGCAGCCCTGCCTGGCGGGTCAGAAGCTGTTTCCATCCCACAAGTCTATGTTAAGAGTATATTTAGGTGTACAGTGACTGCTCGCTTGCAAACACTTAAAGTGTGGCTGCCTGCCTTCCCCCCTCCCGCCAAACTGTTGCAGTCGACGACGCGCTGCTCGATGGCGCAGCGCTTGAAAACCTGGTGGCGTGGCCATGGGTTGCTTGGGCTGTCAGCGTGCCTGCTGCTCGTACTGGTTGCGACCGTCGGACCATGCGGGGCTGCTGAGGCTGTTGCTTCCCGGCGTCTCCTGTCGGCAGCGTCGACCAGCATCTCCCAGCGACGCCTATTGCAGTCGAATGCTGGTGTCGTACCGACAGGGAGTGGCAAAGCCATTGGCGGTGATGTTGGTGGCGCAGGGGCTGGCGGGGACAGCGACGGAGAGGAGGGTGGCGATGAGAACGACTCCCGGAAGGCCCTACCTGGCGAGGGCACAGAGGAAGGGGGTGCCGTTAGTGGCGTTGGTTCGGACGGGGCAGACGAGTCTGCAAGCTCTACTTCTGCCGGCAGCAACGGCGGCTCTGGCGCAGGCGACACCACCAGCTCTGCCGCTATAACCAAGACCAGCTCAGCAACGGGCACTGAACCAGCCGAGGGCACTACAACCAAAGCTTCTGGGTCTCCGTCCTCCTCATCATCATCGTCTTCTAGCAGCAGCGCGAAGGAGAGCGCCGACGCTGGCGCTGCTTCTGCGCTGAAGTCCGCCAAGGCGGGCTCTGGCGACGCTGATGCGGACACTGTGACGCAGGCAAGCGTCAAGGACGACGGCGACGCTGATGCCTCAGCGGGCGAGAGCGCTTCCGGTGACGGCACTGCAGCCACAACCGCCAGCACCGGCAGCGGTGAGGATGAGGGCGAGGATGACGAGGAGGAGTACGACAATGAGGAGTCGTACAGCGGTGAGGCGGACCCCCGCTTGGCGGCTGGTGCGGACAAGGCCCTGGACAAGAAGGCACCATCCGGCACCGCTAGCAAGGAGGCGGAAGAGGAGGAGGGGGATGGTGGTGACCAGGGCGATGTCCAGCAAGGCGCGGACGCTTCTTCCGGCCAGACCGGCAGCAGCACCAGCAGCAAGAGCGCCACTACCAGCGCCGGCGGCGACAGCAGCTCTACTGCCGAAGCCACCGTGCCCAAGGGGCAGACCACGGGCGCGGGCACGGATAAGGCGTTGTCCGACGGCACTGAGGCGGCAGCTTCTCCCAGCTCCTCTGTGCCGGCTTCCTCCAAGGCCTCCTCCAAGGCCGGTTCGGCCCTCCCTGTGCCCCAAGGCGACAAGGCAGCCAAGAAGGGGTCCTCTGCCACCGCATCTGTGCCAGCGGCAGCAGCAGCAGCTGCGGACGGGTCGGAGGAGGGACGGGACGGCGCGGATGGGGAGGACAGTGCTACAGCTGAGACTGGCAGCAAGGCGGCGGGTGGCGGGGATGGGGATAGCGGGAAGGAGAGTGACGGAGCAGGGGAGGATGTGGAGGCGGAGGAAAAGGGCGCGGGCGACGGTGAGGGTGGCGAGGAGGGGCCAGCAGCTGGCGCCGCGGCGGTGGACAGCGAGGGTGCTGAGGAGACGGGGAAAGGCAGCAGCGGCAAGAGCAGTACCCGGGGTGGCACGGAGAGCGGCAGCTCTGTATCCTTGAGCAACACTACCGCTGGCGCAGGCGCGAGCAACAGCACCTCCAGCAGCAGCAGCAGCACTAGCGGGACCCTTGCGAAGACCAGCAAAGCAAAGGTGGCTGTTGCTGATGAGGGCGAGGAGGAGGGCAGGGAGGGTGCAGACGATAACGAGGAGGACGCTGGTCAGGACGTGGACGCCGCCTCCACAACAGCCCAGGCGGGTGATGACGTGGGTAAGGTGCAGGACATTGGGGATGGTGATGAGGGAGATCAGGAACAGGCGGGGGCTGCTGAGGAAGGGCAGAGCAGCGGCTCGGTGGAGGGCAGCTCTGCGGTGGAGAAGGACACAAGTGACAGCAGGAGCAGCAGCAGCAAGAGCGGCAGCAAGGGCACCGCCACCGGCAGCACGAGCAACGGCAGCGGTGCTTCTGGCACCAGCAGCAGCAGCAACGCCACCATCAGCAGCGGCACCATCAAGACCGCTGCAAGTGGGGCTTCGGAGGAGGCGGGCGAGACGGACGTGGAGGAGGGCGGTACCGGCAGCAACAGCAAGCGCAGCGGCACCGACGGCGACGGGGGCGACGCTAAGGACGCCACCGCAAGTGCTGCCACCAAAGCAACTGCTGCTGATGTTGCTGCCTCGGGCAACCCCACAGCCAGCAACACGACGATTGCGGACAGCGCCGCCGAGGGCGTGTCAGGCGACGGTGTGAGCGCTGGTGACAGTACGGCGGGCGCCGCCGCCGGCGCCACCGCCACCGCCACAGCTGCCGCCAGCAACGCGACCAGCGCCTCAGGGGCAGCTGAGGAGGCTCCTGGTGTGGCAGACACCGCCACCCCAGCAACGGCCGTCGTCGCTGAGGGCGATGCTGGTGCATCCAACAGCACCGCCAGCGGCGATGTCAGCAGGAGCAGCAGCACGAGCTCCTCGCCTGCCAACGCCACGACTTCAGGTGAAACCGTTGGCGCCAGCGGCTCAGACGGCACTGCATCGGCGGAAACGACAGCCACGACTGGGAACGTGACAGCAGCTGACGGCAGCGGTGTTGGCGGCGCAGCTGGGAGCAGCACGGCCGCCTCGCAGACCGACGGGGGCTATGCCGTTGACCTCGACGGGGATGTCCCAGACCTGTCTGGGACAGGCGGTGCGGGCGACGGCAGCAGCGGCGTGGACGGGGGCGCAGGCAGCGGTGGCACGGATAGTGGCAGCAGCACCTCCGGGCTTGGCGGCGGCAGTGGCTCAGCTGGTGATGACTCCATTTGGGGAGGCACAGGGGCCGGCGGCGGCCTGGGAGGCACCCGCGGCGGCCACCGGCAGGGAGGCAAGAAAGGTGTGAAGGGTCAGATGAGGGAACGAAGGGTTGCCCCCGGCATCAGCGCATTGGGTTGCTGTGTGCCTGTTCTTGCGGTATCCATGCACCTGCTGCGACTTGCAGCGCCTGTTGGGCCTGTGGAGCGCTCCTGTGCGTACGGCAATGTTTAACGATTACTTCGTGGTAGGTCTGCAGCGATTGCAGAGTGCGCTGAGGGGCTCTCTTTACGGCCGTCCACGTCCCAAGGTGCCCCGTGTCTGTGCCCCTTCCTGCGTCCTCCTACCGTGTCCCTGTCCGATCGTCCTGCTATTGCTACCCCTTGTTAGATGACGAGGATAGCACGGGCGTAGGCGAGGCCGGCGTTGGCTTTGGGGGGCACGGACTTGGAGGTGGTGTGGACGGCTGGGGCGCCGGCGGCATGAAGCGCCGGAAGAGGCCCGGGTTCCGTGGCTATGGTGGCGGCGGCGCAGGTGGGTGCCACCTGCGGTTTCCGCCTAGTTGCAGTTGTTGTGCTTTCATAGCTCTGAGCTCATTCTTCCTACTGTGTTGCTGCCGTGGCCGGTTGGCGGTGTTGTGCTGCACCGGGCTGTTGTCTCGGCCGCAGCACAAAACATTATTGACGAGCGTCTTGGGGAATCTTAAGGATTGCATGGGCGTGCGGGTTTGAGAACCAGCGAGCTCGAGCCCCCAATCCTGACCCTTGGCTGTTACATGTCTGCTCTCACTCCCTGCGACCCCGGCACGCGTGACCCTCAAGGCCTCCGTGCGCCCTCCCTGGTCTTCCCCCCTGCAGGCGGGTACCGCCACGGCGGGGCCAACTACGGACACGGCCAGCCGCACCACCAGCGCCCACACACCACACACGACCAGCAGCAGCAGCAGCAGCCCGACGGCACCGGCGGCGTACTGGGGGGCACCAGCACGGGAGCCGCTTTCCAGGGCCAGGACGCAGGCGCAGGTGCCGGCGGCAGTGGGGACTCGGCAGCCACCGGCTCCGCCGGGGCTGTGCAGTCCCAGACCGGCATCGGCGTGGGTGCAGGTGCTGGTGCGGAGGCCGGTGCTGCTGGTGCTGCGGACACCACCTCCAGCACCAGTGCAACCAGCGGTACCGGCAGCAGCGGCACCACCACCACAGGGACCGACGATGCCGCAGGAGGTGCAGCAGCAGCAGCAGCAGCCATCACGGGCGAGCGGCAGGGCGATGGGGAGCTGGTGGCAGCTGGGGGCGGGGGCCAGCAGCAGGGCACGCTGCAGGCGGCGCAGGACACGGCCTCCAGCTCGCTGTCGGTGTTCACGTCGGGGGCGTTCCTGGGGTGAGTGCAGATCCGAGTCCAAGACAGTGAAGCCCAGGAGCCCGCGTGCGGGACAAGCTGGGCAAAAAGGACTCCCGGTCAACTCCATGCGCAGGGCTGTGTTACCGGCAGTGCCAACTCACGGGCCAACTGGCGTCCTGCTGTTTCATTGGACTGACATCAGCCTACTACACTGTCCTTGCCCTGCGAGATTGCTTCCTTGGCTTCCTTCCTTCCTTCCGTCGCTTGGCCGTGACCAGTGTACGCTAAACGTCTGCGCCCCCCCCTCAGGCCCCTGCTTGGCGGCACCCTTGCCGTGGTGGTGGTGGTCATCGGGGTGGTGATGGGGCGGCGCTTCCTGCTGGGGGTGCAGGCCAGGTACCGTGTGCAGCTGCCAGTCACCAGGTGGGCAACAGGGGGCAGCGGGGTGTGGGGGGGCGTGGAGTCCGGGAAGGTGGACAACAGGGGCAGCGGGGTGAATGGGTTGAGGGGTGAGGGGTGCGGGGGCGTGGAGTCAGGGCCGGGCAGGACAGGCCATGGGTAGAGTGGGCAAGGAGCTTAAGGGGATGGGGATCGGTGAAACGGGCAATGATAGTGGCGAACAGCATGCTACCAACGCCTTGCATCTCGTGGGCCGTGGCATGGGTAGTTCGGCGGACCGGGGCGCACTGGCATCTGCGGGGGCGGCGGGGCCATGGCGGATGGGCGGCTGCCGGTCGGGGCGCTGGCCACGTTGCTGCCAACGTAAAGAAGCCCGCGCGGACTGCACAGCTGTAAAAGGGCATTTCAACGAGCACCTATGGCGCTCGTTGAAATGCCCTTTTAGCGCTGAGTGAGCGTGCCTGGACCTGCCATGCCCACTCTCCACCTGCATTTCCCTGCCTCGACATCTGCTCCCCCTCGACATCTCCTCTCATGCCTCTCATGATGGTTGTGTTCCTGTTGGGCTCTGCTTGTGCAGTATGAGCCTCTATGCTAACACGGCCGCGGGGGGCAACGGTGGCGGGTGGTCCGGCGGCGGCGGCCAAACGGGCGGCAAGGCCACCCCTGCGCCTGTGTCTTGGGACAACACACGGTGGGATGATGACGATGACGACTTTGGTGGGGACTGGGGTGGCAAGGACGATGCGTGGGAGGAGGTGGAGGACAGGGGGAGCAAGGGCGGGAGGGGGAAAGGCAACGGTGGCCGCGGCGGGCGGGCGGCGGGGACAGGGGGGTCAGGGACGGGGTCTGGTGGTGGTAGCAAGAGGGGAGGGGCGGGAGGCCTGGGGAAGAAGGTGGGGAAGAGCTATCTGGATGACTGGTAATGGGTGAGCGAGATAGGAGTTGGTGCGAAAGGGGAATGGCATAGGGTGACTGGGCGTGCCCAGAGTGTTGGGTAGTAAGCAGCGTCCATGTGAAGATGTGGGTTGACTCTGTGTGCTATGCTAAGCTGGGAGAGCGTGCGCCATTGCGGTACGCAGCGGTTGACGTGATAACATTCATTACTGGGAAGCTCGCAAGGTGGTGCTGGCAGCGTTGCATGGTAGAGGGTGGTGTGTTGTGCGGCTCCGAAGGGCATGCGCCAGGCGCACTGTGCTGGAGGGGGGCAACCCCCTTGCCTGAGTGCGCGTGTGCCAAGCGCTGGATCTTGCCTGAGTCGCCAAGAGCGGAGAGATGCACGACAATAAGAAGTCATCACGGCACATGTGCACACACAAAGCTGGTGGTGATGACGGCTGAGAGGTCGGGACCGTAACCGGGATGTTCAGGGCGCATGGCGGTGGTGGACTAGTGGGGTTGTGTACCCATGTGACTTGCAAGTGGAGGGTGCAGCCAAGGGGGGTGCTCCCCTGGGTGCAGCCGAAGCTGCCAGCGCTCGAGCTACAGCTTTCGGTGGTCTGAAGTTGGCATTGTTCATGCGGCGTGGTGCTCAACAATTAGGCATTCAGTGCAACTGGATAGGCTACTAATGGTTCTCCATGCCGTAGCACAGGTTGCTCGCTTCAGGGCCATGTTGAGTCAACGCCAGCGCTTCGGCCCAGTAGCGGCCTGCGCAAAGCTTCAGCAGCTCCAAAGCAGCCCAGGCCCGTGAGATCTAACCAATAAATATTTAATACTTGTAGAAATCTGTACAAGTAGGGCCGCGCGAAGATATGTCATCTTCGGTCAGCTAGGCGCATCTGACCCATGGGTCCGCCACGACACCATGCCGGAAAGCGCCGACACCGGCCTTGTTTAGAAGCCAACACATGCAAACCCTCGCATATACACGCCCTTTCAAGCGCAGTAGTTACTCCATTCAACACGACAAATATCGTCCCGCGCACTGGTACCGACATCGAGCCAGACCGCGATCGGCAGTCACCGCTCAGCCTTAACTGATCTTGAGTACCGGTCACCATGTGGCATCGCCGCGCGGGAGCGGCCGACGCGCACGAGCCGGCGCAGCACCACAATCGCGACATCGACAAGGCCCAGACCTCTGCGACGACCTCGGTTGCGTCCTCTGCCTCCGACACCTCCTTCCCCAGCGAGGACCTGCTGGGCGGCATGCACGGAGCGGGCGGGGAGTACAGCGTGTCCACGCCTACGGACGCAGGCGCCGCGCTGGGTTCCCTGGCTGGGGGCGTCATAGGTGGGTGAAAGCTCAACGGCGGGCTGCTGTGGTGACGTTCACAGACCGGGGCTTGTGTGCATGCAGGCGGGGGTGAGGCAGCCCTTGCCAGCTTGCCCATTGCCCCCCGCCCTGGCGTTCCGCGTCGAAGAGCCCCGTGGCTTGGGCTTTGTATTGGTGACTGGGTCGCTTGATGCCTGGTGCACGGGTGTAGCTGTGGGCGAGGTGGGGCGTGGGGCCGGGAGCATGGGGAGGCAGGCACACCACTTCCGGGACCGTGGGGCGCCGCACCGCACACTCAACGCAACGACTTCTGGGGACTCGCAGTACTAGCCTCAAGGGTCCTTGCAGCATTCAATCCTTGCTTCTCCTCGTATCGTGCGTGCACCTGGTGGTTTGGTGCTTGCGTGCGGCTCCGGTTGCATGCCCCCGCCCGCAGGCACCATGTCTGCAGGCGGTGCGGCAGCACCACATATGTAGCTCTCAACCACGACCCTTCCACTAACTGTACTGATGTAACCTGTCATTCGCTTTTACCACAGGCACCATGTCTGCGGGCATTGCGGGCGTGGGGCTGGTCACCGCCGCCGCGGCCACCGCTGGCGCCGCCGGCGCGGGTGCCGTGATTGGGGCGGTGGCGGGACGCATGTTCGGAAGGGCCAGGGGCCACGGACACGAAGCCGAGCACGAGCATGCGCACTGATTATACTGCCACGGTAACGACGGCTGAACGAAGCGGAGATGGCAGCTCCTAGGAGCGGGAACAAAGGTGGTTGCAGGGGAGGATCTAGTTGGTTGTGACCGGTTGGATGACCGCCAGGCCGCATGTGGGTGTACTGGTATCAGAAACAGCGGGGAGGATAGGAGACTGGAGAAAGGCTACAGGGTGCAGCACCTGAGCCGCACGCTTGCATGGGTGGGTGAGCTAGTGCGCGTCTGTGCGCGTCCTGATTACCTGCATGTTGCACGGCCGGATGTGTGCGTGGGGCGGGGCAGATTGGCGTGGTATGTGAGGCCGTACGGCAGTGGCTGCGTTGACACCAAAAGGAGTCGGCCTTACTGGGAGTTGCTGTTATTGCCCTGCAGCGTATAGCAATGAAACTGCGCAAGGTGCCTTGTAGAAGGCGGGTGTTGGGTTTGCGTTGGATTGCTGGGAGTGTGTGTTGACAGGTGATAACACGACTGCAGCCCTCCGCATGGCAAGTGCCGTCGCGGAGGCGTGCGCGCGTGCCCGTACATCTTGTACGTGCGTTGACGCGCGAGGTACCAGTACTCAACAAGGGACTTGGGCGCTGGGTCCATGTACACAACGTCGTTGATAAGGGTGGTGGTCCTTATGGCGCAGCACGAGTTGCAGCACCAGATGAGAGTCTGCCGTACCAACGGACGGATTGTCTGTGCGACACCTAACGGTAACGAATGCATACAATCAGCTAGAGCCTCCCGTATAGCAACGGCTGTTGGCTTGTGGTGCTGCAATGCTGTAGCTCCGGCTGATCTGCTTCCGGGACGGCTGCCTGTCTCCCGCTTCCGGGAGGGCGGCCTGTCTCACCAGGTTTCACCAACGGGAACCCTTCCTGCTGTCCAATTGGCGCTGCGGTACACTTCCATGTGAAGGGATAGGTAAACAGCAACGAGCAACAGAATCAAAGGTCACGGTAAAAAAATGCATGCAGCACGCAGCCGGTGACGGCATGCGAGTGCATATGAGCTCCCTCATCACCGTAACCCAGGTCCCAGCTGGTCCGAGTAAGGAGCACTTCCAGCTCACGACAATGCACGATCACGACAGACCGCCACCACCATGCACGGGTATGAGTCCGGAAAGCAAGGGGTAGCAATCAGAGCTAGCAACCTGATACCTTGTCTGCAACTGCTAGCAATGGCAAACGGGTGATTGTCTGCTGTTGGTGCAGACACGTGCGCGTGCCCATCGCGTGCAAAATACAGCAACTACTCCTGTCAGCCACCCCACATATTCTTCGTCGAGTGCCTTGGGCAAGTAGCCCTGTGCATGAGACACCCTCCTTTGAATGCCGTACGCACAACCGAACCCATTATTCTCCACCACAGCTGCTTGTGCGGTAAGGTTCTCCAACACAGCGCAGCTGCCGATTGACCTGACAAAACAGTACCGGAACAACGTAACTCCACAGTTCAACGGGCGGGTGCAAGAGCGAGGAACTTTGTTTTGATGGTGCCATGCATGCAAGCGCCTAAGTAGCATCACACAATGCCACCAACACCAAACCTATCATGCTTGCAGCGGCGTGAACGGCCTACCCACCAGGTGCAGTTCAGGGAGCCCGGCGCAGAGCCGCCCTGAACACAAGCTATAAAATACCATCTAGATGAATACCCACGTGCAATAAGCAGATGCTGATGCAGCTGCACAGGTGGTGCAGCACGAGTGGCATGACTGGCATACGAGGCAGATTGCGCTCAGCCTCTGGCGCATCTGTCTACTCCCTGCAGCTTCAGACATACCCTCGCTGCCTCCGACACAACATGCAGGACCACCCAACAGCGCAACACAAAACATGGAACTCGTGTACACATGCAAGTGCCCGCCTGCTTACTTCCGTTGCTGCTGCTTTTGCATTTTTCTTTTGTTGCTTCCACTCAGGTTCGCTGGAGGCCTGCGAGACCTTGCACCCGCAGCCCGAGACGCGGCCTGTTATTGCAGGAACAAGCCTACCTATACCCGATCCGCCCACATTCGCATGCTTCAAGTACCATGACGTCCGAACGCCCTTCAAGTGGTTCCGGGACCCACTATGGCCGGGGTCGCTGCAGTTGGCACGTGTTGACGCGCCAGGGGTTGACGGACGGGTCCGACAGCCGCGGGTCCTCGCCAGGCGCGCCGCCGGGGTAGAAGATCCTGCAGTGTAAAAAATCCAGTTGCAGCAGGAAGGGCACAAACCCCCTCTCAGAAAGCAGCACGAAATATAAAACACACTCAGCAGCATGACTAGGGTCAACTCAAGCCTAATGCTATAAACCCTTTGCTACCGAGCGGGTTTCGAACATTCGATGCGGGTACCCAAGCAGCAGATATGCGTCCCCGCCAGGGTCGACGGCCTAATACCGTATGCGCCCCTCCACCTAAAGCCCCCTCCCTTGGCGCAGTGCCACAGGCGGCATGCTTGGGGACGCCACCGCCCCCGCCCACACCTGTAGATGCCGTTGGTGACGGGGAACTGGACCCACGGCCCGCTTTGGGAGTTGGTCAGCGGCGGTAGCTTCTTGGTCTCGCGCGCCCCGAAGCGTGGCGTCACAGGGTCGTCGTACCTGGGCACGTGGCACGTGGCACGGGGGGCAGGTTGGCAATGGGACAGCAGCGAGCAAGCGGTCAGCAATGGTTCCGATGGGCACGTGGCACGTGGCGTTCTCCGTGCGGGCAGGCAGGCAGGCAGGTACCAGGCGAGGCAGCAGTGAGTGAGCGGTCGGGCAGCAGGGGAGCAGGGTACCGGCAGGTGCCTCGGCACATGAGCGCGTGACACGTGGGTAGAAGGCACCGAGCGGGGCAGCTGTAAGCATGCAGCTGTCGACAGCGCAAGCAACCAGGTGCCCCTCGCCCGCAGGTCGTGGGTTCCCTGCTGTCCAGGAAGCCAGCGGTGGCTCACGGCTTCACCAACACCACGACGAGGGCGCGTGGTGACACTGTACGCAACGTATGCGTGCCCCATGCTTCGCCGTGGACCAGTGCCCGCTTCGCAAAATGCTACTGTTGCCCCGCAACTGCATTGCTATACACGAAACCAAGACGCCAGTGGTAGCTGGTGGTACAGTACGCCCTTGCACTCACAAGTCGTAGATGGTGTTGAGGTTCTGGATGAGGGAGGGGTGCTGCTGCATGGGCAGCGCGGTGGGGGCCGCGCGGCTGACGTTGGTGTGCTTGATGTGGAATGAGCGCATCATCTCGGTGTCTTCGTGCACCAGGTTGTGGCAGTGGAACATGTACTCCCCGCGGTGTGGGCCGAAGCGCAGCAGCAGGGCCACCTCGGCGCTGGGGTCCAGCTGCACCACGTCCTTGGGGGTCCACTTCTCGTAGTCGTGCACCTGGGTGGTTGAAGGGTGTGGGTTCAGTGTGCCAGCAAAGATATGTCAAATTGCAGCATGTCCTTGGCGATCCATTTGTCGTAGTCGTGCACCTGGTGGGTTAAGGAAGGGTGTGCGTGGGGTGTTTCACGGGAGCTCAAGCCATGCTGCAGCAGGTCCTTGGCAGTTCACAACTCCTGGGTGGGGCACGTGGCCAGGGGTCGGCAGCGAGGCATAGCTGCCCGCGGTGCACCCAGATAGCACCGGGAATGGACTTTAATTACAAGACTTGCAAACACATGTCTATCGCCAGGCCCTTGCGAAATGGCTCAGCCCAGCGTAACGCACAGGGCTACGAAGCAAAGATCTACGGTGCATCACAGCAGGGTAGCGGCAAACCCCACGTGGCACATGCCACGTGCTGTTAGCTGCTGGCCCCGCCTGCCCACCTTGGAGAACTCGCGGTTCCTGGCCAACACGTAGAAGTCCACCAGGTGGATGTGGATGGGGTGGAACCAGCCGCCGCCCGTCTCCAGGCACCACACCTCCCACGTGTTCTGCCCCACGTTGCCCGCAGCCACACGCATGGTGTGCCACGTCTCGCCGTTGATCACCCTGGAAAATGAGTTAAAAAAAGGTGGTTCAAAATAATTTCAAAGAAGACGAGCAGCGACACTCCAACACGTGATGCAGCAACCCTCATGTACGATATCACCAGGCCCTTGAGCTCCAACGCACGTGAGCCAAGGGCATGGCCGAATGCCCAGAGGCCCCGACACCATAAAACAAGCAGAGCAGATGCGGACACAGCAAACAGGTGAGCGTTTTGCATTCACCGGCTAGCAGCCACCAACACGCCCAAAGTACCGTACCCCGGCGACTGACAACTCACCACTGGCCGCGCCGGCGTCCGAACTTGAAAATGCGCGTGCAGCGGCGCTCCCGTATCATGTCCTGTGCAGCCTGGATGTCTGACTCGGACAGTACGGCATCCAGGGCGGGGCGGGCGGGGGCGGTTGCGGCGAAGGCGCTGCCGGGCGGGGCGCACGTGGACTGGCCGTTGGGGCAGGGCTTCACGCGGATCTTGGACACCAGGTGGCTGTAGCAGAAGAAGGGCCTGGGGGGGTGGAAGAAGGGAGGTAACAGGGGACACGGAGTTGCTGCTTGGTGCGGAGATGTGTATTAGGGGTTGTGCGGTTGTGGCTGTGCCGGGGGTGTTGGGAAAGTAGCGGGCTGCAGGCACACAGGCGGTGCGGAGGCCGGGCCGTGAGGGCTGCCCTGCACGTGCTTGGAAGGGCGGAGTTGCTTGCGAGTATTGGTACGATTTGTAGGCCTCTAACCCGCAGGGTTCTGGGCGCATGACTTACACGTGCTTCATGCGCCGCTCGTCCTTTTGGTTCCACACAAAGAGAGTGCGGCCGGCGTGGTTGGTCAGGTCGCACACCACCTGCGCAGCAGCGGGGAAGCGGGAGCGCGCAGTGCGGCAAAACACGTCAGGCGGATGGTGACCATGGAACGTGGAGACATCAGGTGAATCCGACAAGGTAGCCCAGCACTGCACGCATCTGCGGTACGGCGCAGCGTGCGTCCTCTCCGACACACAGGTGTCCCGGTGCTGCACCGCATTGACACACGTGCGTGATGCCAACCACCTCGCCCAGCTTCCTGCCAGCTTCATGAAAGCCCGCTTCCTGCCAGATTCGCGCCCAGCGCACCTCGTAGCGCTCTGCCACACCAATGAAGAGGCCGCCCGGCGGGAAGGGCGCCGGCTCGCGCCGCACACCGCCCTCGCCGGCGACCACCAGGCACGCGCTGCTGCTGACGTCCTCGCCGTGCTCGTCCACGATACGCAGCTTGAAGGGCCGCGTGACGGCCGAGTTAACCCACCTGGGGTGCGCAGGCAGCATGCACCATGGGGGGATGAGCCTTGCCAATGGGGATGTGCGGACGGGCACGCTTAGGCGATGGCTAGCCTTCAGCTGGGCCAGCAGTCCGGCCAACAGTCTTTGCGTAATATATATACCGCTGTGGGCCCTTGTGGAGCAAGGCTGTGCCTGCTGCCCACCTGAAGCGATGCCAGCGGGGGTCAACGGTCATGACTGGCCACGGGACGCCGTTGACCAGGTTCACGTCGCCGTACAGGTTCTCCTTGTGGTCGTCCTGCGGGCGTACGGCCGAAAGAAACGATCGAGGATAAACACATACCGTACCTTGACGGCCACGACAGGCTGTACAACATGTGCAAAAGGTAGCAGGCAACAAGAAATTTACACCGCCCGTACCGTGCCTGGGAGCGAGTACAGCTGCGTACGGGACGGTCTACACAGCGTACGGCGGCGCCCGGCGTTTGCCGTACCTCTCTGTCAAAGTACAGCTGGCACTGCTTGTCAAGTACGGCGTCCTTGAGCTGCATCTCCAGGTCGGGCAGGGCGTCCATGTTCCACGGCTCGCCGCAGCCGCCCTCGTTGCCTTTGTCGTGCACGATGTACATGCCGCTGAGGCCGTAGTACGCATTCTCTGTACGGCATAGGTCACGCAAGCCAGGCAGCAGCTCATTAGTCGTGACATGCGTCGTACAAATCGCCAAGTGTCAAAGTGGAATCCTGCTCCTTGATGCTGGCGATCGCGAAAGCCGCCGAAGCGTGCCAGCTGCAAACCTATCTTGCACACCGCACAACATCTTGCAACAAACCTATCTTGCACACGCCAACACGCACCCCTTCATAGCGGTACACACGCATGCCCAGTTGCCCCGTTAACCCACACGCACCACTGGTGATCTCGAGCTGATGGTCATGGTACCAGGCGAACCCAGGCCGGCGGTTCGGGTAGTAGTAGTCCTTGGATTCGCCGCCACAGGTGCTGTCCTCAGCCCAGCCTGCACGCACCCAGAGAGCTGCATCGTTACGCTAACGGCTATTCCAAGGCCGCTGTGCCCACTGTGTCCGCTGCGGCCTAAGGTACCGTAGATCTTGCAGGCACGACCACGGCATTCGCAGTAGACGCGATGTGCGGTCCGCGCGGGCACGCCCTAACTGTTGGATGCAATCCGGACCAGCAGTCGGCCACAGCGCCAGCGCCCCACAGCTCATGCACCTGTGTGCTTTATACACATGCTTCACTCTGGTCAACAGTGTAACACCTGTTAACCCACCGTCGTAAGGTGCCAGGGAGGCCTCGCCGTGGTGATGCACAGAGATGGGTCGGCCCTGGGGACGGAGTGAGGAGGCAAGGAGGGGGCGTGTAGGTGTGTATTAACCTGCTAATAAACATGCAGGTGGCCGTGGCCGCGGTGGCGCGCAGAGGTGGGACGGCCCTGAGTTAAGATATCATGTCACACTGTTGTACCCGCAGTTGTATCGCAACACACCTTGCGTCCTTCGTCTGATGGCCCTGCGTGGAGACAGTGTATCATACTGTTGTACCTGCAACTGAATCGTAAAACCCACCTTGCGGCCTTCGTCCGAGGAGCAGGGCGGGTGCGGCTTGAACTTGCTGCCCAGCACCTTCTCGTCCGTTAGGCGGTTGTTGAAGCGCACCAGCGATTGGCGGCCCTTGAGCATGCGAATGGTGGGGCCTGGGAGGAGACGAGGTGATACAATAATAATAATAATGTTACGCGGGCTTAAGCCTGCGTGTGATTAAGGGGGCAGGGCGTTTGTGTTTCCACTGCGCGCCTACCACCGTGAGGTGATACAAGTGTGTAAAGGAGGATGGCCGTCCCTGCTGTGCTGACTTTGCCGGAATTTTTAAGATGTATGCCGACAACTGGCGGTGTAGGTGCAAGCAGCAGGGGTAACGTTGCAGCTGTGGTGCGTAGTTGGCCTGCACCGCGGCTAGGGTGCGCGTTGGTGAGCAATGTCAGGATAAAAGGCACATGTGGCGCTGCGGGCCGCACGTGCAGAGAGCAAGCCATGTCAAGTTGCAGCGGCTGGCGGGGTGCAGGTGCCCAGGTGCCCTGGTACGGGGTGCACGTGCGCTTGCGCGCGCTGAACACTGTAGAAGTGGACGCACCGGGCATGGTGCCGTTGTAGCTCAGCACGCGCGTGCGGCCGGCGGGGCAGCCCAGATCCACCGATGACACGAAAATGTCGATCTCAAAGGCGTCAACACACATGCCGCTGTCACCAGACCTGGTGGGAAGATTGCAGGAGCCAGGGCGTTGAAACAGCAGTACACCAGTAGCAGCACGGTCCGTTTGATGTGCAGGGCAGAGGGGCAACGGGCCGGCAGTGTTATGCCGGGCCTTCCCCGTTGGCAGCAGCGGATGCGGCTGCTTCAAGTGCCCGTGCAAACGACCACCTGCTGGGTGAGGCAGCACGCTCCATCGGCTTTGGCAAGACGATGTCCCTTGCCCCGGCTTTCCTCCCTCTAGCCCTTCGTCCGACCCTCACCCCTTCTAAGTTACGCCAGCCACCGATTACTGCCCGCGATGTCGCCTTCCATGCCTATTAACCCTCAATGGGTACCGAACATGCTTTGTAACCCCTGCAGCGCACGCCCTGCTGCCACTCACTTGCACCAGCTGCGGGACACGTTGGCAATTGCCGGCTTGGCGTAGGGGCGCGTGAAGGGGGACCAGCGCCATGGGCTGGAGGGGTAGCCCTCCACCCGCACACTGATGCCGTGTGTGTGGGGACACACCTGCAGGGGTCGGATCGGGTCGGGTCGGGTCGGGCAGGGCCGGTTGGGTTGGATCGGGCAGGGCAGGGCAGGGCTTGGCAAGGAAGAGCAGGGAGTGGTGAGGTAGGGTGAGGTGGAATAGGACGGGAGCGGAGTGATTGTCCTGTTCGTAAGCAGTGTTGGCAGGTCAGGCGAAGAGGGAATGCACATAGGTGCACTGTTCGCAACTTCATCTGAAGCGAACGGCAGCACAGCCGGCGTGCTAAGCATACGGGGCGGATAGTGGCGTGTGGTGGTGTGCTGGTGTGGAGGGCGCGGCTAAGACACGGGCTCAGGGCTCACCGAAGAGGGGTCGACAAATGGCGAATAGGGCGGGTCCGAGAAGCCTCCATTCACTTTGATGTTGGGCGTAATGTCTGTTGCAATGGGCGGAGCACAGCAACCGGAGAAGGCTTTCAGCGTTCCTTGTTGTAAATCAGCGACGCTAAGTGGGACGGACTTGCCCTCGCCACGCACCCAAGGCAAACACATGCACATCATGCAGTAGCACGTGCCAGTCGCATTACTGGCATGCAGTGTCACTGCCTTGCATCGGATCTGCACGGCTGCACAAGGCAGCAGGCTCCGATTTGCCGTACTGCCGGGGCCACGTACGGCAACTCACGGTCGTCCATCTCGTACGAATCGTGCTCGATGACGGGCACGGCCGCGTTGGGCGCGGCGGGCAGCGGATCGGTGTTGAGGCCTGCAGGCACTACGCCTGGGAAGCGCGTGGCGAATGTCTGGCGCTCCACCTGACCGTTGGAGTTGTTGTACATCAGCTCGCGTACGGCGGTGGCGCAGATGCAGCAGTTGTCGCAGTTGACGTTCTTCTCTGCGAGTGTGAAAGGGCGTTGAAAAGGGGCATACAGTTTCCAGGCCGGACAATGCGCAGGCTAGAGCTGCATTTGTGGAAGGTGGAACGGTCCTCAGGAACAGGGCCGGCAGGGGTGATTTGTGCCGTGCGTGTGGGAGGGTGTTACAGAGCGAGGGGGGCCGTGGGACGGCGACCACGTGGCACCGGGAGGCTTGGGCGACGGTTCCGGTTGTACGCCCACAGTTGAAAGGTACTGCCGTACAGCTATCAGACATGCTGTCCGCCCGCTTACTGTTGAAGACCTTGTCCCAGATGATGGTGACGATGGAGCAGCACTGGTTCCCGCACACGCCTGTCGGGGCAACAGAACCGGCATGCTCAGCGCTTCTACCTTTGGCGGGGCCCTTCAAAGGCATGAGCATTGAGCCATCGAACGAGGGGTTTTTACGAGGGACATCCATGCATATGAATCCAACCCGCGCATGAGCAGTCCAACGTACGACTCTCCCTAACGTGCGATAGCAGTGCATGGCGCACGTTAGCACCCAATTTGCACCGCTCGTGCACGCATGCGCGAAGACACCAACACGCATGCGCACTCACGCCGCTGGCACATGGCCCCGCCGTTCCACAATGTCGTGACGTCGCTGCTGGCGGGCCCCTCCTGGTCCTGTGCGCATGCGGGCTCCATGGTGATGCCCGAGGGGCACTCCGCGCCGTTGATGTGGAAGGGCCGTGCAGTAGCGATGGGCGAGTAGGTGGTGTACAGGGACACCTGCACACGTGGGGCACGTGGGGCCGTACGCATGACCGCCGAGCGGCGCAAGACGCGCGCAGGGCACACACAGCGCGCGGCGAGCTGTCGTGTGTTGTCCACCCACAAGTTGCTCTCCTGCATATCAAAAACCCCACCATCTTGATGTATGCGCTGCGGTACACCTCGTCCCATTTGTCGTGCTTGTGGAAGTCGTACACGGCCTCCCGTACAGCCTTGGCGTCGGGGTGGTTGTACGCCTCCTTGCGTGCCTTGGCCGCTGCCTCCCGCGCCTGCTTCTGCTCCTTGGTCTCCTTAACACCATTCAGCTTCTCCAGCTGCTCCACGTCCGCCCCCTCCGCATCAGCTTCCGCGTCCTCCACCTCCCCGCCTTGGACCGCGAGGGCCAGGAACCCGTCGTTGATCTGCGAACACGCACAGACACTTGCATGAGAAATCAAGCATGTAAGTGAAGTGCATTATGGAAGTGCACTGTGCGGTATGGCAGTCGGTGTCCAAGCGGTGTGCAGCATGCAGGACCGTGGCGCCCTCTGCACGGCCTGGCGGTCCCAGTGTGCCGCCCACATGGGGTCTGCGGTCCGTGCAATTGCGCCCCACAGGGCCCTGCAGTCCACACCCACGCTCACGGCCCTGCAGCCCGCACGCCCAACCCTTGACCCTTAGACAGCTCCTTGCGACCCTTGCCCTACCCTGCAACCCCTTCTCCTACCCTGCAGACCATGCGCAGTCACAACCACGCAAGCCCTCATCAAGGCCCAGGAGGCTGCCGTATCACCTGCATCGGGTTACTGAACTACGTAAGCCCAACCGACCAGGCGATCAACTACCTAACCCACTCCCCATCCGCACGCACCGTGTACCACCAGTTGGTGGGGTGCGGGCACATGGCCTCCTTGGCTTTCTTGGCCTTGGTGCAGTCCTCGTTGCTCCAGTCGACGTCAAAGGGCGGCGGCGGCTGCTCGGTGTCGGGGTCCACCATCTGTCCCGTCTGGATGAGGCGCAGCACGTTAATCGCTTGGCTCTTGAACTCCTTGCTAGTGAACTGCATACAAAGTGATATAGAAGCGGGGTTGATGGTCAGCCCACATGAGACCCTGCCCGTTACCTCCGCGCCCATGGCGCTGGTGCAGAATGCAGCAGGCAGCCCACCCGCTGCTCCCATTGACGCACTCAGCGGGCCATCAACGGGTCCCCACACAGTCCTAGGGACACGACACCCACCCACCATCCGATGGCTGCCAGCCCAGCCCTTGGAAATCATACAGTCCAGCTGCCCCGAGCCCTACCTACAACGTCCGCGTTTCGTACTACAGTAGCTGGTCTCTTGCACACCTGCATCCACGCGCCCCGATGCACCCCACTACTCTTGCACGTCTGGTCCACAACCTCCGCCTCTGCAGCACCCACACCAGCAGCTTCCACACACCGCACGCCGCCTCGCTCCTGTCCCCAACTCATCCACACCCGTGCGCCCTCACCGCGCCCCGCCCCCACCTTGCACGTCTCGTGCCCGATCTCCGCCTCTGCAGCACCCACACCAGCAGCTTCCACACACCGCACGCCGCCTCGCTCCTGTCCCCAACTCATCCACACCCGTACGTCCTCACCGCGCCCCGCCCCCACCTTGCACGTCTCGTGCCCGATCTCCGCCTCTGCAGCACCCACACCAGCAGCTTCCACACACCGCACGCCGCCTCGCTCCTGTCCCCAACTCATCCACACCCGTGCGCCCTCACCGCGCCCCGCCCCCACCTTGCACGTCTCGTGCCCGATCTCCGCCTCTGCAGCACCCACACCAGCAGCTTCCACACACCGCACGCCGCCTCGCTCCTGTCCCCAACTCATCCACACCCGTACGTCCTCACCGCGCCCCGCCCCCACCTTGCACGTCTCGTGCCCGATCTCCGCCTCTGCAGCACCCACACCAGCAGCTTCCACACACCGCACGCCGCCTCGCTCCTGTCCCCAACTCATCCACACCCGTACGTCCTCACCGCGCCCCGCCCCCACCTTGCACGTCTCGTGCCCGATCTCCGCCTCTGCAGCACCCACACCAGCAGCTTCCACACACCGCACGCCGCCTCGCTCCTGTCCCCAACTCATCCACACCCGTACGTCCTCACCGCGCCCCGCCCCCACCTTGCACGTCTCGTGCCCGATCTCCGCCTCTGCAGCACCCACACCAGCAGCTTCCACACACCGCACGCCGCCTCGCTCCTGTCCCCAACTCATCCACACCCGTACGTCCTCACCGCGCCCCGCCCCCACCTTGCACGTCTCGTGCCCGATCTCCGCCTCTGCAGCACCCACACCAGCAGCTTCCACACACCGCACGCAGCCTCGCTCCTGTCCCCAACTCATCCACACCCGTACGTCCTCACCGCGCCCCGCCCCCACCTTGCACGTCTCGTGCCCGATCTCCGCCTCTGCAGCACCCACACCAGCAGCTTCCACACACCGCACGCAGCCTCGCTCCTGTCCCCAACTCATCCACACCCGTACGTCCTCACCGCGCCCCGCCCCCCACCTTGCACGTCTCGTGCCCGATCTCCGCCTCTGCAGCACCCACACCAGCAGCTTCCACACACCGCACGCCGCCTCGCTCCTGTCCCCAACTCATCCACACCCGTGCGCCCTCACCGCGCCCCGCCCCCACCTTGCACGTCTCGTGCCCGATCTCCGCCTCTGCAGCACCCACACCAGCAGCTTCCACACACCGCACGCCGCCTCGCTCCTGTCCCCAACTCATCCACACCCGTGCGCCCTCACCGCGCCCCGCCCCCACCTTGCACGTCTCGTGCCCGATCTCCGCCTCTGCAGCACCCACACCAGCAGCTTCCACACACCGCACGCCGCCTCGCTCCTGTCCCCAACTCATCCACACCCGTGCGTCCTCACCGCGCCCCGCCCCCACCTTGCACGTCTCGTGCCCGATCTCCGCCTCTGCAGCACCCACACCAGCAGCTTCCACACACCGCACGCAGCCTCGCTCCTGTCCCCAACTCATCCACACCCGTACGTCCTCACCGCGCCCCGCCCCCACCTTGCACGTCTCGTGCCCGATCTCCGCCTCTGCAGCACCCACACCAGCAGCTTCCACACACCGCACGCAGCCTCGCTCCTGTCCCCAACTCATCCACACCCGTGCGCCCTCACCGCGCCCCGCCCCCACCTTGCACGTCTCGTGCCCGATCTCCGCCTCTGCAGCACCCACACCAGCAGCTTCCACACACCGCACGCCGCCTCGCTCCTGTCCCCAACTCATCCACACCCGTACGTCCTCACCGCGCCCCGCCCCACCTTGCACGTCTCGTGCCCGATCTCCGCCTCTGCAGCACCCACACCAGCAGCTTCCACACACCGCACGCCGCCTCGCTCCTGTCCCCAACTCATCCACACCCGTACGTCCTCACCGCGCCCCGCCCCCACCTTGCACGTCTCGTGCCCGATCTCCGCCTCTGCAGCACCCACACCAGCAGCTTCCACACACCGCACGCCGCCTCGCTCCTGTCCCCAACTCATCCACACCCGTACGTCCTCACCGCGCCCCGCCCCCACCTTGCACGTCTCGTGCCCGATCTCCGCCTCTGCAGCACCCACACCAGCAGCTTCCACACACCGCACGCCGCCTCGCTCCTGTCCCCAACTCATCCACACCCGTACGTCCTCACCGCGCCCCGCCCCCACCTTGCACGTCTCGTGCCCGATCTCCGCCTCTGCAGCACCCACACCAGCAGCTTCCACACACCGCACGCCGCCTCGCTCCTGTCCCCAACTCATCCACACCCGTACGTCCTCACCGCGCCCCGCCCCCACCTTGCACGTCTCGTGCCCGATCTCCGCCTCTGCAGCACCCACACCAGCAGCTTCCACACACCGCACGCCGCCTCGCTCCTGTCCCCAACTCATCCACACCCGTACGTCCTCACCGCGCCCCGCCCCCACCTTGCACGTCTCGTGCCCGATCTCCGCCTCTGCAGCACCCACACCAGCAGCTTCCACACACCGCACGCAGCCTCGCTCCTGTCCCCAACTCATCCACACCCGTACGTCCTCACCGCGCCCCGCCCCCACCTTGCACGTCTCGTGCCCGATCTCCGCCTCTGCAGCACCCACACCAGCAGCTTCCACACACCGCACGCAGCCTCGCTCCTGTCCCCAACTCATCCACACCCGTACGTCCTCACCGCGCCCCGCCCCCACCTTGCACGTCTCGTGCCCGATCTCCGCCTCTGCAGCACCCACACCAGCAGCTTCCACACACCGCACGCCGCCTCGCTCCTGTCCCCAACTCATCCACACCCGTGCGCCCTCACCGCGCCCCGCCCCCACCTTGCACGTCTCGTGCCCGATCTCCGCCTCTGCAGCACCCACACCAGCAGCTTCCACACACCGCACGCCGCCTCGCTCCTGTCCCCAACTCATCCACACCCGTGCGCCCTCACCGCGCCCCGCCCCCACCTTGCACGTCTCGTGCCCGATCTCCGCCTCTGCAGCACCCACACCAGCAGCTTCCACACACCGCACGCCGCCTCGCTCCTGTCCCCAACTCATCCACACCCGTGCGTCCTCACCGCGCCCCGCCCCCACCTTGCACGTCTCGTGCCCGATCTCCGCCTCTGCAGCACCCACACCAGCAGCTTCCACACACCGCACGCAGCCTCGCTCCTGTCCCCAACTCATCCACACCCGTACGTCCTCACCGCGCCCCGCCCCCACCTTGCACGTCTCGTGCCCGATCTCCGCCTCTGCAGCACCCACACCAGCAGCTTCCACACACCGCACGCAGCCTCGCTCCTGTCCCCAACTCATCCACACCCGTACGTCCTCACCGCGCCCCGCCCCCACCTTGCACGTCTCGTGCCCGATCTCCGCCTCTGCAGCACCCACACCAGCAGCTTCCACACACCGCACGCCGCCTCGCTCCTGTCCCCAACTCATCCACACCCGTACGTCCTCACCGCGCCCCGCCCCCACCTTGCACGTCTCGTGCCCGATCTCCGCCTCTGCAGCACCCACACCAGCAGCTTCCACACACCGCACGCCGCCTCGCTCCTGTCCCCAACTCATCCACACCCGTGCGCCCTCACCGCGCCCCGCCCCCACCTTGCACGTCTCGTGCCCGATCTCCGCCTCTGCAGCACCCACACCAGCAGCTTCCACACACCGCACGCCGCCTCGCTCCTGTCCCCAACTCATCCACACCCGTACGTCCTCACCGCGCCCCGCCCCCACCTTGCACGTCTCGTGCCCGATCTCCGCCTCTGCAGCACCCACACCAGCAGCTTCCACACACCGCACGCAGCCTCGCTCCTGTCCCCAACTCATCCACACCCGTACGTCCTCACCGCGCCCCGCCCCCACCTTGCACGTCTCGTGCCCGATCTCCGCCTCTGCAGCACCCACACCAGCAGCTTCCACACACCGCACGCAGCCTCGCTCCTGTCCCCAACTCATCCACACCCGTACGTCCTCACCGCGCCCCGCACCCACCTTGCACGTCTCGTGCCCGATCTCCGCCTCTGCAGCACCCACACCAGCAGCTTCCACACACCGCACGCCGCCTCGCTCCTGTCCCCCGCTCATCCACACCCGTGCGCACTCACCGCGCCCCGCCCCCACCTTGCACGTCTCGTGCCCGATCTCCGCCTGCATCTCCGGCTCCGTCATCCCCAGGATCGGCGTCTCCTCCTGCACCACGTGGTCAGGCGCCACGCGCGTGACCTTGACGGTGGGCGTGGCCAGGTCCAGGAAGTAGTGGTTCTCCCACCTGCGTGTGATGCAATGTTCAGAAAAGAAGATAAAAAGGTGTGGGCTTCTGTGCATGTACAACGGGGTATGATGGCGTCCTGCAAGGGGGGGCTTAGTGGCGCCTAACGCGGTGCGTTGCTGTGTGGTACAAAGCAGATTCGTTTCGCGCCGAAGGAAGGTGACAGCCCGGCCTTGGGGGGGTCGTGTGGCTATGGGTTAGCATGCACTCGGCTTGGTGGCGTAGCCCCAGGGCGCCAGAGGAAGGCATCACTCATGATACAGCCGAAGTAGCATCAGAGCGGCACGACGATTGCAGGGGAAAGCGCGCCGTCACACATCACGCACCTGAACATGCGCACGTTGGAACAGTCCTCGCGAGAGGGGTCGCAATAGTCCTTTGGACCGGGGCCTTTGAAACATGCCTGCGAAGCGCAGGGCGGTTCCCACATAGGTCACAATGGTGTATCTCACGCAACAGCATGTCACTTGGCTAACTGCTTGATCTATCTTGACGGGACAATAAGGCTGGACAATAGGAAGCCTTTCCGGCTCGTTGCGTTAGCTGTCGCGCTGCCGTTTCGCGCGGACCTGAGTCGCTTGTCGGGCTGCAGGTGCTCCTCACAGGCTGACATGATGGCAAGTAAGAATCTTCAGGTACCTGCAGCTATTGTGCCAAGCGCGCAAGCGGCCAGCCTCCCCTCCCATGCAATGGCTCTGCCCATGCCCATGACCATGGTCGCCAACGTCCCCTCCCTGGTGACAGCAGCAGCAGCTGATGCTAATACACACTCGCGTGTCAGGCCATGCTAACACACATGCCCCACGCCCTCACCTGCTCGTCAACCAACGCGTGGCTGCCCATGAGCGCCATGGCTTCCTCCATGCTGAACCCACGCGCCTTCCAGAAGCCCGCAAAAGCTGCCAGGTCAGCATGCTCCGCAGGCAGCTTCTCCGGGGGTGCGGGCCGCACACTGTCCAGCCTACCCATACGGAGGTTCTTAGCGCCCTTGTGGCCCAGGATCTTGAAGCGGCCGTTTGACAGCACCTCGGGCGCAACCGCCCCGCATACCTGGAGGGAAGGGTGTTGGTGGCGGAGCAGCAGCAAGGGCCGAATGCGTGGTTGCGGGCTAGAGGGAGCCGGGCGCAGGGCTGTCTCTGCCCAGTGCTGCGTGTGCGTTAACACTTATCAGGATGCTTATCAGCAGGGGGCATGGGTA
The DNA here is from genome assembly GCA_036984285.1 of Chlamydomonas sp. KOR1. Taxonomy (NCBI): domain Eukaryota; kingdom Viridiplantae; phylum Chlorophyta; class Chlorophyceae; order Chlamydomonadales; family Chlamydomonadaceae; genus Chlamydomonas; species Chlamydomonas sp. KOR1. Next base: position 225,162 of record BQMZ01000176.1, on the reverse strand, counting down.
GGGGCGGATGCTGCAGCAGGTGGGCCCGTAACGCAGACGGGAACAGGTTGGCATTGGGGCTGCGTGCAGGAAGGCAAGGGCGGAACCAGGCGCCTCACCGCCAGGGTGTCCGCCACGGATACGTCGTAGAAGGAGGCAATCTTCTTGATGGCCCGAGAAGTAATCGCGGCAAAGCCTGTCAGGGCAATGGCATCGGTACTTCACAGCAGGCTGACACGTGCGGGCATGTACGCCTGCGCTGTTGCTGCACTAAGAGCATACCGAGCACGTGCGTGCGTGTCGTGTTGCCGACCGGGGCACCAGGCACGCGTCGTCCGTCACGTGCGCTCACCGTCGTACGCGTTCTCCGGCCGCAGCAGCTCCTCTACCGTAAGCAACAGCGATGAATCGGCGCCGCCGCACATCGGGCCGGGGCACTGAAGAGGGGGCAGCAAGCGTGGCAATGGCCGGGACGTGAAGGGAGGAGGTCTACACCCTGGTGGGCTACGTTGCTGCGTGGTATGCGCGTACGTGGTGGAACGGGTGTCACGCCCATTTGCTGGCTGCATGCTAGCTGGGTAAAACATCCCACCCGGCCAGCATCTGGGCGGTACCACCACTAGGCGTGACACGGGGGCGTGCCCAGTGAGGGGGGTGCGCTGTGAGGTAGGGGCAGCCAGCAGGGCAAGCAGGGAGCATGTTTGGGGTACAGGGGAGATGGGGTACCACATGCCGTGGGTTTGGCACGTGTCAGCCCTGCAATACTAGCCATGTGTGCCCTTTCTCAACTACACACTCTTGCTTCGAGCTTGTCACTCGTACCTGCCTTGTGCTATGCTAGTTTGTCCCGGCACCTGCAACTCTATCTACACATGGGAAATTGTAACGCCATTGCCCACCTGCGATACTGTTGTGAGAGATCGTGAGTGATCTTGCCTGTGCCGTGCCGGCACCTGTGCCCCATGCATCGGTCTGCTTCGTAAAACAGACCTATGGGACTGTGTAAGTCCCTAGGAAGGTTTTGGGCATGGTCGGCCCACCCATGGGAATGACCCGTCGGGTAAATCTGATTCTGATCGGATTTGCAGAGTCAGCTACCTTCCCTTGCGTCCTTGGCTTAGGCCTTGGGCCTACGAAACCCCTGAGCGGTTACCGGCCCGGGATGAGTCCCGTTGCAGGCCGGTACTCAATTCGGCAGCGGTCTCCAGTAGAGACATCATAGCACAAGTGTGCATGAGTGTGAACTGAGGTCACGCCCACGCGCTGCCTTCGCCTTGCCCGGCCTACAGGGCAACCTTCCACTCATAACACGCTCTTCCCCATAGGCTTCCGTTAGCGCAACTCTAGGGCGCACCCTACTGGTGTGCCAACAAGTCTGGTATCAGAGCCGGTCCCGAAGGATGCCACGATGAGTCACGCGCACCCTGGAGTTGTTGCAGCGTTCCTTTTGGTGGCCAGGAATGACTCGTGATGTTGAGTCACACGTAAGGGCATGTGACAAGTGTCAGCGCAGTAAGGTACGCTCTGGGAAGCAACCTGGCCTGCTGCAGCCCTTGCCAATCCCTGATGCACCGTGGGAGAGTGTATCAATGGATTTTGTAGTTGGCCTGCCTCGTACCCAACAGCAACACGATGCTGTACTTGTGGTGGTTAACCGTTTGACAAAGATGGCGCACTTTGTCCCCACCACTACAACTTGCACCGCTGAGCGGGTGGCAACACTGTTCCTATGGAACGTGGTACGACTACATGGAGTGCCCAAGAATGTGATTTCCGATCGCGATTCGCGATTCGTGGGCACCTTCTGGCAGGCCCTGGCACGGTTAGTTGACCTGCGAGTCAACCTTTCCTCATCCTTCCACCCACAAACCGATGGGCAAACGGAAAGAATGAACCGTGTGTTAGGGGATATGCTAAGGAACTACTGTGACACGTCCCCACAGAAATGGGACACGTTCCTACCCATGGCCGAATTTGCCGTTAACAGTGCTGTTAACCGCTCCACAGGCCAATCCCCTTTCTACCTGAACTACGGCTGGAATCCCGCCACGCCTGTCATACGTGAGCTGGACACTGCTGTCCCGGCCGCTAGTTCCTTTGCCAAGTCGGCAGATGAACGGTTAACCCTTGCCCGTAAGTGCTTGCAAGCTGCGCAGGAACGCGCCGCACAGCACTACAACAAGACAAAGGTCGATATTACCTTTGCTGAGGGTCAGCAGGTGTTGCTGAGTACCCAGAATCTTCGTAAAATGGCATCTGTGCCAAAGGGCAAGCGAAAATTATTCCCCAGGTGGGTGGGACCGTTCAAAGTGATACGAATGGTAGGGAAGGCCGCTGTGCAGCTGGAGCTGCCCGCTTCCTACCGCATCCACAACGTGTTTCATGTGGGTCTTGTGAAACCGTACCACGCCTCAGGTTCTGTCCAACCGCCCACACACACGGATTGGCTTGAAGCCATTGCGCCAGTGTTTCCTGTCGAGCGGGTGCTCGATGTCAGGACACGCCGTGAAAACCGGAAAACGGTACGAGAGTACCTGGTCAAGTGGGCAGACCAACCGCCTGAGTGCAACAGTTGGGAACCTGAGTCTAGCTTCCCATCCGAGATGGATGAAGAGCTAGCTACGCTTAGGCAGCGCGCGGACGCTGCTGCCTAAGGAGGGGAGGCAATGTTGTGAGAGATCGTGAGTGATCTTGCCTGTGCCGTGCCGGCACCTGTGCCCCATGCATCGGTCTGCTTCGTAAAACAGACCTATGGGACTGTGTAAGTCCCTAGGAAGGTTTTGGGCATGGTCGGCCCACCCATGGGAATGACCCGTCGGGTAAATCTGATTCTGATCGGATTTGCAGAGTCAGCTACCTTCCCTTGCGTCCTTGGCTTAGGCCTTGGGCCTACGAAACCCCTGAGCGGTTACCGGCCCGGGATGAGTCCCGTTGCAGGCCGGTACTCAATTCGGCAGCGGTCTCCAGTAGAGACATCATAGCACAAGTGTGCATGAGTGTGAACTGAGGTCACGCCCACGCGCTGCCTTCGCCTTGCCCGGCCTACAGGGCAACCTTCCACTCATAACACGCTCTTCCCCATAGGCTTCCGTTAGCGCAACTCTAGGGCGCACCCTACTGGTGTGCCAACAGATACGTCCACGCTCAGCGAGTCGTGGAAGGTGGAGCGGACGATGAAGTTGCCCAGCCGCTTCTCTGCCTTGATCAGCGCACGGCACATGGACACCACGGAGTTCCAGTCCTTGGTCGACGGGTCGTACGACTGTCGTGCAGGTGGTTAGGTGGGGCAGCGGGTTTGGGGGTCAGCGGCGGGCGTGCACTGGACAAAGTAAAGCGGTCAGTGAAGCGATGAGTAGGGCCAGGTGGGGGTCCTATGGTGCGGCGTCGCCGCATGTGAGTGCCGATACTGGCAGGCTTGCCAAAAGGAGGACGCGAAGGCAACACACAGGCTTCCTGCTCCCCGTGGAAGGTAATTTGCGGTTGTGGATCAGTGTGGATGCATACCGGTGCCAGCCGAGAGGAGCACGAATTCCAAGTTCATGTAACCTTCTCACGAAGAATAAAAGGTGCTGGTCTACACCCCCCATCCCTGCCGCTGCGCTCGCTGTTGTGGCGGTGCATAGTGCCTGGCGCAGCCTGTTACATCACCGGGCTTACCTGTCCAGCTGGCGTACCCGGCAGCTTAGGAGACCTGCATGTGGTTAGGTAGGGTGTGGAGCAAAGGAGTTGGTCAACCATTGGGCATGATGCACTGTGCGGTAGCTGGGTTGCGGTTGGCGACGACACAAATAGTCACAAGCGAGTTAACACCGTTGCTCGACAGGGCGGGAGCCGCTCACCAAAGAAGTACATTGGCGTTGATGTCTGGTAGTGTGGGCGTGTTTGCAAGGTACTGCGCGTTGGCGGGGGACCGCGTGGGCATGCGTGCAGTAAGGAACATGCCGCAAAGTGTCGTTTCGGTTCGAGACCGGGCAGCAACCGCATTTGCAACAAGAGCTAGGGCATTCAGCACATTTAAATCGATGACTTCGCACACTTTGTTCACGCCTGGTTGGTATGGGGTCCCTCGCGAAAAACCGAGGGGGGAACTGCAGGGGTAGGACCGCAAAAGCGCTCGACTGGCACCAACCTGCGCCAAGTCTACACAATATCTTCCGCTGCATCCAAGTGTTCGCTGTAGGATGCGCATGACGTCGCCCATTTTTATTGTACCGTTTGTGACGGTGCTGAGGAACTCTCCGTTCAGCCCGAGAGCTGCGGCCATCTCAGGCGACACCTTTCCGAGGTCCACAAGAAATGTAGTATCCACAGATCCCCCTTTAGCAGCTTGCGCGGGTAGCGCTACAGCCAGCGCCAATAGAGCTAGCATTAAGGACCCGCGAGCACCATGGGCAAGGAGCCGTCGGTGTACTACAGCGCTCTCCCTCATTGGCTGTTGCTACAGAAAATGCAGAGAGACACGTCTGCTGTCGCCGAGGTAGGGTAGCCAGGAAGGCAGGAGTACAGCGTCTGTGCTTAGGCGCGAGTCGTTGAAGGTGCGTGGTGCATTTGCAGCATCAGTCTATAGCACCGGTAAGGCTTCCAGCTTGCATATAATTATGAGTGTAGGAGTTTTTATTGCTCATATCCTGGGCACACCGGGCCGGGAGTTGGTCGGCTCACACGAGTATGAACTTCTTACGTCTTCGCATGCAAACGATCAATAGCCTTGGGCAACTTGATGAGGGCTTTATGTAGATGATAGCGCAGCGCTGCAGACGGTGTGACTGACTGCGTGACTGGTGACTGACGGTTGAGCAAAAGTTACATTCTTGTATACTACGCGTACTTCACTTGTTGGAGGTAAGCATTTGTAAATCTAGCCGAGGTCTTGGAGTGCATCACTTGCGGTAGTTCACGCGACCAACCGTCAGCGCTGGTCCCTACCTCTCATGCCCGCTCTGTTCCCCGTCCCCCTGAGCTCGTTCCCGCCCACCGCCACTGCTCCCCGCTCCCGCCATCGTTTGTGAGGATGGCACAGCGCACAGCACAAGACTTCCTCAGCCCGCCCACAGGTGTGGCGCGGCCCTGTGACACATACAAGCACGCAAGGCACGAAATGGCAGGGGCCCCTACGTACCAGACGTCCGGTACTGGGCTGGAGCAGGGATTGCCTGCAGGTCCACGCTGCCCCAGGCGCCCAGGCTGATCCAGCAAGCAAGGCTTTTAGTTCATGGCCGGCTAACAAAAGCTTGCCGTGTGCTTCACCTCTTTGTAGCTGGGCACCCAAGCTTCAGGCAAAGCTCTGTGTTTCGAGCGGGATGGGCGCGCGGGGTTGGGCTCTGGAAGGGACCAAAACTGTAAAACCATACATACAAAAAAAGCGTCCGTGAGGTGCTGGTGGCCGTGCATACAGCCTCTGGTTCAGTGTTCCGGTCTTCGACAATATTACGAATTTTCCGGCCGGCGAGGCCGGATTTTAGAATTTTTTAGGCCAAAATTGTAAGGGAATTTAGAATTTCCTTACAATTTCCAGCCAAAATTGTCAGCAGTACTTCGACAATTTCGGAAAGCCTGGGGCCATAATTGTAAGCAGCTCCGGGGGACGCGACGACCTTTGCTGTCACCGGCTCGGCGTGGGCGATGGGTATGCATCGTACATGGAAGTTACGCGATTTACAGCTAGCAGTGGATGGCGGTGTTGTGAGTTACGGCGCTTGCTGCCAAACCACAGCTTTAGACCCTGTTGCTTGGTCAGTGGACAGACGCTGTGATGCATGAGAGGGGGCGGTGCAGGCAGGCACCTACGCTTCCTGAGATATTGATGCTGCTGGAGGCCTACTACTGGCCTGGCGTCTTGGGGCAGGGCTTTGCGTACGAGGATTTGAGGTACGCGTAAAGCGCGAGGAAACCGTGTGGGCGTCAGGGAAGCACGGAAACGAGTTTGGGGTCAATTTGCTGCTTCGATGCGTGTAACATTGGGGGGTCTGGGGGGCTTGCCCCCCAGGAAAAAATTCTGGCTTACAATTTTTACCGCCAAAATTGTAAGCAGTACTGAGACAATTTTTGGGACGGAGGGCCCAAAATTGTAAGCGCTTAGGATTTTGTACTGAAGAAGACCGGAACACTGCTCTGGTTAGTAATGCAGCTCTACCTCTGGTGTTCGAATCCCCTGGGCACCACCTGTGAAATTTCTACATCGCTGAAGAAGAGAATATCGATATAAAGTGACCCTCGTGCGAATGCCGTGCACGCTCGTGCAACTTACAGATGGTACTGTGCTTGTGTCAAGCAACCAGGGGTCGACGTGGGGCAGCTCAGCACACGCACCACGTCAGCGTGAGCAGGCGTGAGCAGGCGTGAGCTGGCAGCTGGGCAGCGGGCAAGCTGGAAGCAGCCAGCCATCCATACACGACAGCGTCGTCCCATCCACACGTGCGCGATTTGACCCAGGGGAGACCCTGATTTGACCAATACATACGATGAGGCCAACCACAAGCGGTCGATATACGAGCCTCGTCATCCGCCCATTGCCGCCCATGCAGCCTCTTTGAGTGCCGGATATGGCACGTGGCACGTGGCACGTCCACCGACGCCTGCCGTACACATCAGCATGATGCCCCGCCGGGCGCTAATTGGGCTCGTATTTATAGCCCCTAAACGCCCCCAGCTAGATATGTACAATACAACGGGCAGGCGACATATTAAGGCCGCAAAGGGCTGGAACAGCTACAACCTACAAGCAAGGCTGCCCAGTTTGGCCACTAGCCTCAACACCACTCCCTGCGTATGGAACAGCTAACAGTATCGATATACTCGAACAGAAAATTCGTGCAGAACTGAAGGTCTTAGCACATAACGCGTACGTGCACCCTGCAAAGACGAGGACCTGTAAATACTACGAACAAGACTAGTGCGCAGTGCATCTGGGCTGCCCAACGCAAGCGCTTCCTCCCATGTGGTGCCTGGGGCCCACCCCTGTCGCACCCTCCAGCATCACCCCAGCACACGAGGCAATGCCAAACTTGCACCGCAGCCATGCCTTGAACGCAGGCATGCGTTGTATGAGCAACAAAATGACACAGGCCCGCAGCAGGAGGCACTCTCACTCGCCACTCCCACGCAGTGCGGGGCCGGGCTGGCCAGTCACGTGGCAGCGCAAACCCTCAACGCAACGTCCCCATACACAGGGTCGAGCCCTTGGGTACACAGTCACAGTCACAGGCACAGCGCTCTCCTCTCAGAAACACGAGACCGGCACTCACATGCTTCGCAATAACGTCATGAGGAAACCCGACATGCTTCACAAGACTAACCGGGACCACACACCACCACCTTGTGTCCTCTCCATGCTTCTGTCTGCCGGGGATGGTTGCCAGGCGCAAACCCAGCGCTCCCCAACCCAGCGGACAGCGCCGTTGGTCACTCGTGCAGGGTCACACAACGCAAACACGCTCTTGGCCCACGCAATATGGTGGGTCACCAGCAGTTAGTGTGGTTCACTCATGTGCCCTGGGATGATCCCACATGAAGCCGGATGAATAGGGTTGGTTCAGTGCTTCAGTGCTGCAGGTCTTGGGCGCCTGACCAGCGCCCAACACTCGTACACTGCGTGCGCTAACCCACAGTAAGGAGACTCGCATCAACCCTAAACCGATGCGGCTACAAGGCTATATCTCAGCCGGACGTTTATCTGCACCCCCCACCGCCCTGCTCAGCACGACCGGGCCCACCCAAACAAGGCACAAGGCCAGTCTAATCTAACACACACAACCCTCCTGCAGGGCTTGATGCACCATCCCCGCTGCTGAGGCTTCGCGGCGGTCACTCAACGCATGTGGTGTGCTCGCCAGGCCTGCCCCTCCTTGACACCATCAACCATTACTCGCACAGGTACAACTTCAAGACCGAGAAGCTACTCACGCGCTGCGGCTGGAGGACCGGCCGTTCCCCTTGGGCCGCCCAAACTTATCCAGCAGCGACTTGGGCACCTCCTCCGCGGCAGACCGCACCGGCCGCGAGGCTGCGGGCATGGCAGAGCGGCCCCCCTTGGCCCCCTTAGCCTGCACCTGGCCCTTGCCCTTGCCGGCCTGACCCACGGGTCGCGAGCTGGCAGGCATGGGGCCAGATTTGAGACCCGCCGCAATGGCCGCCTCGTCCGCGCGTCCGCGGGCCTTGTCGAGCTTGCTGCTGCCGGTCACGCCGCCGCGGGGCCTGCTGGCGTTACTGCTGGTGCTTCCAGATGAGGACAAAGACGAGGGTGCAGCAGCGTTGGCGTCGGCCCCGGTCCTGGCCGTGGCATCGCGAGCCTGCTGCCGCTGGTGCTGCTCCTTGGCCACCCTGTTGCGCCACTGGGTGGAGCCCACCACTTGTGCGGCGGGCGTGCGGCGCATGGCCTCGCGCTCCTCCGCCTCCACCTCCTCCTGGGTGCGCAGCTTGCGGATGGTGCCAAGCACGCTGGTAGTGGCGGTGTTTGTGGCGGTGGTGGTGCTGGGTGCGGGAGAGGGTGTCATGGGCTCAAACTCCATGGTAAAGTCGGCATGGGCGTGGGTGGTGGTGGGAGCAGCGGTGCGCTTTTTGGGCGCGGGGGAGGGGGTCATGGGCTCGTACTCCATGGTGAAGTCGGCTTGGGGGGTGGTGGGGGAGGGGAGCTTGACGCAGCCGGCACCGCCGGGGGCGGGAATGGAGCCGGCGGCGCAGTTGGCGGCGGGCTGTGAGGGCGCGGGCATAGGGATGGGCTCCACGCGCAGTATGGAACCATCCAAGTCATCCACCGAGGGGAAGGCGGACTCGGAGGTAGCTGCGGGTGTGGGACGCAGAACATAGTGTGAGAGGAAGGCGATTGGAAGGAAAGCATCTGTGTAAGGGGAACAGGTTGCAAAGGCTTGAGATGGTGCTGAGCGTGCCACGGAGTGACGTGGACTCGAAGGCAACTAGTCAGGACGCGCACCTGCGGCAGCCTTCCTGCTGATGACCACTTCCGCCATTTTTTGCTCCTTCAACGTAGCTGCAATCTTGGCGCGCTTCTTCGCAACCATACGGGTGAAGGCGCTGTGGGTCATGGGTCCGAACGAGATGACGCGGCTGGGTGGCGCTGTGCCATCGGGCGTACCGGCGTCCAGCTCCGCGGGAGCAGCCGCGATCAAGCAATCTGGGCCCTGGCAGCTGGGGTTCTCGGTCTCAAATTTTTGGGATGCCGTGGAAGCTGGACAAGGGGAAGTTGGGCGGAACGGATGTCGGAAGGGTTGTCGACATGGCTATGGAAGCACACCAGCAGTTTCGACAACTCACCGTTTCGAGAGCCGCATTCACGAGTGGGTGGATATGATGCAGGCGAGCAATAGAGTTCTGCAGGTAAAGAAGCACAGCGCAACCGTTGGAGCAGCGGTACGTGGCCGTGTACCTTTCCAGCAAAACTCAAGTCCCTATGGTTACAATCGGTCTGACATTATGGGTAGCATGCAATTCAAGCGTGAATCCCCCACTTTGGCAGCAACAGCCTTTACGCGGCCTGTACCCTACCTGAAGCCGCGGGGTCTTCGTCTTGAACCACAAGGTGAACATCTTCAAATTCCACAGCCTGTGGATAACGCCTGGGCATCGTCAATTGCATATTCCACTTGATGCGAAAATGCTCCGCACGCTGCACCCGTTGCGCTGAGCCACCCACCTTGCCGCCTGACAACAAGCTCAGGGTGTGAGCTTTGTACAGAATGTCCTGTTGTGATCGTGGAACACGTGCACGCGGTCAGGTGACCTTCGCGGCTTGAGCCCGCATGGCATGCGCCCTTCGCACGCGACGCCCGCAGCCCCACCTGGGCAGCAACACTTGAAGCTGTCAGGACGCAAAGTGCGACAGCAACGGTGGTCCTCATTTGCGGAGAGGCTCTGTGGCCGCCACGTTTCGAGGCAAATGCTGTGTCAGCTGTTGTATGTGCTCGCTTTTCTTCTTGAGAACCAACAGACAAGATGAGATAAGCTGGTGTGGATGTAAGCCCTTTGTAATGGGATGTATAGAGTCCATCAGGTTATGTGCTTGTGCGGGTGCCTCCTCTCCGTTTATGCGCGGAACCCCTAGCTTCGCGCAGGGGGCGCATGACGTACGGGGTACGCGTACGTGGCGACAGCTTCACAAGCCGCGCTGTAACATCGCAGTCAAAACATATAAAAAAAATCCTCCTTTACTGCAGGCAGAGTGCAAAGCCCTCAGTGGCGTACTTTGACTGGACGTTCCGCAAGTTCCCAACGGCTTCAGTGCAAGAACATGGCTGCCATGCCTGACTGTGCGTAAGGACGGGGTCTGTTAACAGAAATGTATTTGCACTACTTAACTCATCTACGGGTATCGCGCAGGAACTGTGAAGCGCGCTCACACGCTGGCACGCAGCCCCCTTGTACCCTGCCGTGCCCTTCAGCCCATTCGCATTCCCTTGCACTCCCACGCAACACTCACACGCTCTGGGCCGCATGTCAAAAACTCAAAATCCAGAGGTGTTGAGCCGGGAGAAACTCCTTGCGCGCAACCCTCGTCCCCCGCCATGCCGTCTGCAGCAACACTGAGCAAACACACCGTGTGGCCCCGCTTCAGTTGCAACATGTCGGGCTCCGTTGCCATGCTCCTGGACCACCCGTACGACACTCCACGCCGATGCAAAGATGAAAATACCTTTAAATGGGCATGTGCCGGCGTCACAAGCACCTGCCACGCTCTGTAATGCTGGAGGTCCAATTACACATCAGCGAGCCCATGCGGGGCCAGGCGGGGCACGTGAACATGTGCGCACGCTGCGCGCCAGGTAAAGCCCCGAGACCGTACGGCAGCCACCGCAAGACAAGTAAATGGTCAGCCACTCAGCCTGACTGCCGCACTGTCGCATACCACCCACAGTGCCTGCATATTACTATAACAGGCCCAGCATGCCTGACTCCCGCACCGCATCTGCAACACACCAATCCACTGTCCCATTGCCAGCTAAACACTTGAAGTACACCTCCGGGGCCCTCGGCTGCCACCACTTTCACCCCCTGCCCCTGCCCGCCTCGCACACCTCCTTGTGGCCCCCCGCCCGCCAGTGCGCCACCATGCACCCTCGCCCGCAGTACCACATACCCTTGCAGTGGACGCACACGTAAGGCAGCGGCACATCCACCTCACTGTCGCCCCCCAGCTCATCGCACCGCGGGTTGCCGCACACCCGCACGCCCAGCTGCTGCCCCGCCGTGTGGGGCGGCAGCAGCTGCTGTGCAACCATGCTAGCCCGCGTGCCGCCCCACACACGGGGGTCAGGCACGCAAGCCGCCAAGCTGCCCCCGCCCGCTCCAAACCCGCCGCCAACGGCCCCGTTGCCGCCGCCGCTGCTGCTGCTGCCACCGCAGCTGCCACTACCCGTGCCGCTGCTGCTCCCTCCACCCCTACCTCCCGCCAGCCGGTCCAACAGCTCTTGCAGCCGCGGCCGCGGGGCCACCCCGTCAGGCCCTGTGACGCGCGTCACCAGCCCACGCAGGAGCCGTCCGTTCGTTCTCTTCAGGTGCTCCCCCACCTCCTCCGGGAGCGCCGCCGCCACACAGTGCATGGCCCACAGGGCGCACGCAAGCGCGTGGCAGCAGTACATGCAGCTGTCTTTGAACTCCTCCACCTCACCATCCTCGCCCGCCCTCCGCACCATGCCCCTCCGCACCAGTCGCGCGCCGTGCAGGGCCCTGCCATCGTCAGCGAGCTCGAACCCCAGCTCCATCTCCCACCGCCTCGTCACCCACTTGCACGAGCTCCTCTTGCACGCAACCCCCGGCTGCCGAAACTCCATGACGAGCGACCGCATCAGCCCCTGCAGCTGCCTCTCCAGGACCGCCAGCACGCTCATGTCGTGCAGCAGCAGGCCCCGCCACGCCGCCGCCGCCGCATCATCCCCCGTGTCCACCGCACGCGCGTACGCGTGCGTCAGGGGAGGCACCCACAGCAGCGTAACCCACGCAGCCCGCTCCGACGCGTGCACCAACCTCCCATCCACGGCCAGGGCCAACATTGCCACGTGTGGTAGCCACCGGGGCACGGCCAACGACACTAGATCCAGCAGCTTCAGCGAAGGGGCGCTTGCAGCCGGCGAGCCTTCCTCCTGGGTCTCCGAGCCGTCGCCCCCGCCTGTGCCTCCCCCGCCCGTGCCTCCCGCCTTCCATGGCCACGCCAGCCACACGAGCATCTCCTCCGGCAAGCCCAGGGGCACCCACAGCGGCCTGGAACGCCCCACCTCGTCCTCGGACTCCTCGTCCGCACCATGCCTACCCGGCGGCAGCGGCAGGCTCAGCCTCTGCAGCAGCTTCCCCACCGTTGCCACCAGGCCCGCCGCATGCCGTACATCGCCGTACGCCAGGAGGCGGGCGGTACGGCGCCAGCTGTCGACGGTGGAGAGGAGTGCTGCGGCCATGGGAGTCCGCACGGCTTTGGGTGACACGCAGGGCGCGCTCCAGGCAGGGGAGGTACCCCGCGTCTAGGGCGAGGGCCACGCCGGGGCGGGCTGGTAGGCAGGTCTACAGAGCAGCAGAAGGTAGCTAGGTCAGTAAGGTGCTATCAGTATAGGATGGCACAGTAAGGTTGCGGTAGTAGGCTTGGTGCAACACCAAAAGCCATATACAGAGCCTTGGAATTACGCTTGTATCTCCCATCACCGCATCCTTTAATACAGAGCCATGCGCCAAGCCCAAACCCATGGACCCTTGCTGATCCTCGCAACGCTACAGCACAGTAAGGTAGATACGACAGTACATTTCAACATGTAGTGCAGGTACGCACCTGGCTCCAGGGGCGGCATGGCCGCGAGGTCCAGCATCTGCTGCAGCACCACCCGGGGGACGGCGTTGCGGTCCGCGCCCGCGTCCAGCGCCACATGCGTCGCCGGCAGTGTCCCGGTCTTATTTGGCGGAAGATTCTGAGCGCTCATAATTTCCAGCCTTTTGAGTCAAAATTCTGATAGTACTGCCCCCCAGACCCCATGGACTGCGGAACATTCAAATAGCAGGAGCACTGCATTCTATCTTCGGACGGAGGCAGCGTTGCGTTCGATGCCATATCCGGTATCAGGCCAACAGCAAAAACGGTACCATCAGGCGTCCTGCACCACCCCTTTCCATTCACTACGGGGTACGGTGCGACCCTCAGCGGGCATCATTGTTGGCGTCTGGCAACTTAAGCGGATGCCAGCCCTACTTCCTAGTTGCAGACCCACTTGGGGAACCGTACCGGGCTACCCAGCCCAGCGCTCGCGCGTGCGCTGCCTACATGCCGGCTAGCGTTCTGCCGGAGGGGGGGCATATAATGCGGCCTCCGGCACAGGTAGGGTCTACCTGGTGTCATGGGAGGGGCTGACCTGATAATAATTTTCGCCTTCAGTCCCCAGAATTCGGATGGTCCTGCTCAGAATTTCCACGGCAATGATCAAGGGAAATCCTAAATCCTTCAGAATTTCTGGCCAAATAATTCTAAACCGCGGCCGAAACGGCCGCAAAAATTATAATAATTCTGAAGACCGGAACACTGGTCGCCGGCACCGCCACAGCCCACCATCGCCGTACCCTGCACCCCTCCGGCTCCTGTCGCTGTGCCTTCCCCTCCCTCGTCTGCCTCTCCCCTGCCCCCTGCTCCACCCACACCTGCTGCTGCTGCTGCTGCTGCTGCTGCTCCTGCCATTCGGCATCCTCGTCCCAGTGTGTCACCTCCTCCCGGCAGCGCAGCGGCGGCACCGGCAGCGCCGCCGCCGCCGTCAGGATTGCCTCCAGACACACCGGGAAGCACGACAGCAGCGTCCTGGATAGCTGGAGCCTCTCCCACGGCCGCTGCCCCGCCCCGCTCTCCGCGACCCCCATACCTGGCTGCCTGTCCCCTCCCTGCCGCGACACCATGGCTCCCTTGCCCCTGCGCCTGCCGTCCCTCCCGCCCCTGGCTTCGGAGCCGCTGCCGCCCGCCGCCAGATCCTTGTAGTACGACGCCAGCGCCGCAACCGCCAACCGCATGCACATGGTGTGCACATGGGGCTTGTCGTACAGTATGCGGATGGGCCCGGGACCGGTCCGTGTCGTATAGGCCATCCACCAGCACCGCACAGCGCCCAGCAGCCCGCTCGACCGCACCTGCTCCGTACAGGCGCACTTGTACGAGCAGCCCATTAGCAGCGGCAGCGCCGCCGCTGCCGTACCAGGCAGGCCGTACAGCGTACCGCCGTCCGCCGCATGCAGCTGACACGCCACGTGTGCGCCCAGGAAGTACTGCAGGCACGGCCCGGACAGCACCTGCCGTACGGCGCGCCGTATCGTACGCACGGCCCAGTCGACGCCGCCACCCGGCCTCGCTCGCCCCATTACCGCTTCCTCCCCTGTGTCGTCTAGGACGTCATCCTTGAGCAGAACCCCCGCACGGCCCAGGTCAGACACCACCTCGGCAAGCAAGCTGTGCTGTGCAACAAGCCCCTCTGCTGCAGCCTTCCTGGCCTTGGGCCCTTCATCATCACCACCACCAGCTGCTGCTGCCGGCCCCGGCCCGCCCCCGTCCGCCCCGGCTGCCACCCTGACCGCCCGGCACGCGTGCTCGAACAGGGCGCAGGATGCAGCTGCATCCAGCACCGTGGCACCCACAGGACGCTGCACAAGTGGGACAGCCCGCGCGCTTGGATTGATGCTGTTCATGCCGTTTGCCGCCGTGAACAAGGACTCGGGCAAGTTACCGGTAGCCGGCTGCCCCGTCCCCTGCCGCCGCCGCAGCAGCAGGAGATCGTGCTTGTGGGTTGCAGGAGGCATGTCGAATGAGCCGAGGGCTGTGGGGTCGCAGAAGGCGAGGCCGCACAGGCCCGCAGCGGCTTCCAAGGTGGCAGTGCGCGCAGCAAAGCCGGTGGTGCCGGCGGCGGGGGCGCAGGCGGGGGAGGATAGCAGCACGCTGAGGGCGGGAATGAGGTCCATGTGTAGGGCGTGCGCGATGGCGTCCATTGCGGCATTGTACAGCAGTTCCTCTTCGTCCTGTGCAGGTACAAGTTGGGCGGCAGGTCGGGTAGGTCGAGTTCAGGCAGATAGGAGGCATGCATGGAAGTGTTTTTGGAAGACGCAAAACACGGGGTTACGTATGACTGGTGGCCTTGATCTTGTCAGAAGGATAAGGGGGTGGGCCTGGTGGGAAACGGTGGTCCTGGCACACGTGAGTATGCTACAATTTCTGTGCTGATCCGTCGATGCGGATGCACATGCATTCTCAGCTGAAACGTCTGCATCCCACAGCTGCGCGGCCTGCGCCCAGTTCCTCCCACCCAACGCACCTCGTCCGAGGATGCCTTCCAGGCCTTCAGCAGGAAACCCAGGAGCTCGCCGTAGCTGGATAGCACGCTGATCCACGCCACCGCGATGGTGCTGCTGGTAATGCTGCTGCTGGTGCCTGTGGCATTCGCTACGCCATCATCTTTCTCCACCATTCCGCCTCCTGTCGCCGCCCAGCGCGCGGCTGTCGCGCCGAAGAGCGTCACTACCGCAGCCGACGGCTCCTCAGTCCAAATGTACAGCGGCCAGTATTCCATCTTGGATACAGCGGCACAGATTTCTTTAAAGGCATCCGATACATTCTGAAGGTCTTTTGCCGACCGAAGGCGGCCAGACCGGCCAAACTCTGCGTCCGAGGCGACAGAGGCCAGGTAGTCGAGTTCCGGACGCAGCCGCCGATATGCTGCTTCCCATTTTGCAGTTGTGTCAGATCCTCGTTGACGAGGGCGAGGCATCCTTGGTAGTAAACGCGGTCTACCGCATTACCGCTCCCGCCAGCTTCCGCGCACAAGGAGTCCTCGAGCGTTGCGCGGTATCGTCGCCTTGGAGTGCTGCTCAATGCTGTCAGTGTTAATCTTGCAACTGTAGGCTGAGGGAAGGGCGGCAATGTGTGACTGTGTTAAGCTCAGAGCGATTCGGAGTGACGGGACAAAGGGGAGTTACACCTGCCGAGCTTCATTCCGCTCCGTCCCATGGGTCTGCATGAGACCTGCTCCGCATAAGCTAGGATGTTTCCTTACCGCACCTCATATTGTCCTAGAGTACGTAGCTTTCGGTTTGTTTCTCAGGTTCACATTACATTTGCGTTGCTGGCTCGCTGCTCTCAGCCTTCCGCCGTAAACGCACCGTCACCAGCGGACCTTCCTGGCGCCCTGCGAGTGACACGCATTGGCGTCTATGGCTTCCCTTCAGCTGTGTCAGCCAGCACACGGTGCCGGCATTGCACGCAACTATCCGTTACAGGGAAGCTCCCCTAATCCGTCACTGTTGGTGCAAAAAAGGGTGGTGCACAGCAAGCGGGGACACCAACCACACCAACAATTCCACCTGTTCCAGCCCCTGCGTGACAGCCCGTCGCATTGTAGTATGAAGCCAACGGCAGCCCCATGCCCTTGCACCAACAACAAATATACTCAGCGTCATAACGCAACCTCACATGGGAGAGACCTGAGTCGCTTGCAACCTCCCTTGCAACCTGTGATTGACTAAGCACAACAACACACCGGCTTATTGGCACGATGTGTGCAACAGTGCTAGCTGGGCCGTCATCCTAGCCTGTATACTTTCAACCATCCGTCTCGGCGCTGCCGCTGCAGCAATACTCAATATGTTTCACCCCAGATACTAACGTTAATGTACGGCCGCCGCGCGCTTGAGCAATCCGCTTGAGCGCCCTTGGTTGACCTGATGTCCGCTCCCTTGGGATCACAAACAACAGCGTACGTCCAATTGCTGTTCACAAGCTATTTGGGGCAAGTGCGAACTCGTTCCACCATAGTCTTGTCCAGAAAATGTAGAACTTATACTACAGCAGAGCAGTTGCGCGAAAAGGGCGTGCATGCAAGCAGCAGTCGGCGAAGGAACGCGCAACAGGGGAGCCGCAAAAGCCCTCGGCTTCCTCATGCCCCCACGCAAGCCCCCGGCTTGAGCTCCCAGCTCCTAGCTTTTGTCCAATGGAACCTGGCCCACATCCACTGCAGCGTTGAATGTTCGCACGCAATAACCGTCATGCCCACTCCCTCTAATCCGCTTTCCTTCCACCAAAACGCAACGCCCTCCTCTCCTGACGTCCTCGCGTGCCACCTGGCCACGGCCACACAACCCCGCGAAGTCACTCACTCTCAGCTCAGCCCCTGCCCCTGACCGCCTCGCACACCTCCTTGTGGCCCCCCGCCCGCCAGTGCACCGCCTGGCATCCCCGCCCGCAGTACCACACACCCCGGCAGTGGGGGCAGACACTGGGCAGCGGCACGTCCATCTCACTGTCGCCCGCCAGCTCATCGCACCGCGGGTTGCCGCACACCCGCACGCCCAGCTGCTGCCCTGCCGTGTGGGGCGGCAGCAGCTGCTGTGCCACCACGCTAGCCCACGTGCCGCCCCACACACGGGGGTCAGGCACGCAAGCCGCCAGGCCGCCCCCACTCCCAGAGCTGCTGCCGCCACTGCTGCTGCTCACACCACTCCCACCTTCCGCCAGCTTCGTCAGCAGCAGCAGCAGCCGCGGCCGCGGCGCCACCCCCTCCGGCCCCGCCAGGCCACGCACCCACCCCAGCAGCTGCCGCCCCAACGGCGTCCGCAGGTGCTCCCCCACCTCCTTCGGCAGCGCCGCCGCAACGCAGTGCAGCGCCCACAGGGGACACGCCAACGCGTGGCAGCAGCCCAAACACTCGCACCTGAACGCCTCCACCTCCCCATCCTCTCCGGCTCCCCGCACCATGTACCGTCGCATGAACCGCACCCCACGCGTCCACCGCCTCCACCCTGGCTCCTCCACCACCGCCTTGCAGCAGCAGCTGCTGCTGCCACCCGCTGCCTCCTTCTCAGCAGTAGTCATCCCCGTCGCCTCTCCTTTCTGCTGCTGCTGCCCCTCCTCCCGTGCCGATCCTGCCAGAGCCGCATCACCACCCCCGTCCCGGCACGTCTCCTCTCCGCACCGACCGCCGCCGCAGCCGCCGCAGCCCACCTGCCGTATTCCTCGGCTCAGCTCCCCTCCCATGCTAACCCACCTGCACGGCCCAACCGACGTACCCCACACGTGATCCTCCCCCGCGCCCTCCCCACGGTGCGCCTCATGCAGCCCCTGCAGCTGCCTCTCCAGCACCGCCAGCACACGCATGTCGTGCAGCAGCAGCCCCCGCCACGCCGCCGCCGCCGCCGCATCCCCCGCGTCCGCCGCCCGGGCGTACGCGTGCGTCAGGGGAGGCACCCACAGCAGCGCAACCCACGCAGCCCGCTCCGGCGCGTGCACGAACATTCTCTCCGTCGTCAGGGCAAAGGACGCCACGTGCGGCAGCCACCAGGGCACGGCAAACGACACCAGCTGCAGCAGCTGCTGCGTGGGGCCGCTGGCGGCCGGGGGTACCTCTGCCTCCAGCTCCGGCGTGCCCGGATCACCGCCAGGGGCCTCATTGCCCCGCCAGCTGCTGTGCCTTCCCCTCCCGCCACGCCCCCTTCCTCCTGCCCCACCTTGCCCTCGCCTTCGTCCGCTGCCCTGCCTCCCTCGGCTCCAACCTCCCCGCCTCCCTCCTCCTCGTCCTCCACTTCGCTGTCATCCTCCGGCGGCTGCGGCCCCCGCAACGACAGCCACTGCAGCATGACCTCAGACACGCCCAGCGGCACCCACTCGGGCCTGTCCGCAGCAGCCCCTCCCCCCTCGTCCTCCTCCCCCGCCCGCCTCCGCAGCGGCAGCGGCAGGCTGAGCCGCAGTAGCAGCTTCCCCACCGTCGCCACCAGGCCCGCCGCCTGCCGTACGTCGCCGTACGCCAGGAGGCGGGCAGTACGGCGCCAGCGGTCGGCGCTGGAGAGCAGGTTGGCGGCCCTCAGGCGGACGTCGTGGCTGGTTTGGGTGACACGCAGGGCGCGCTCCAGGCAGGGGAGGTACCCCGCCTCCAGCGCAACGGCGGCGCCAGGGGGAGGGACGTCCGGCAGGTCTGTTTGGACCACCAGGGCAGGACATACGCGATTCACAGCAGTATTAAACGACAAACGTCCTGTGAAGACGTGGATACGCATTTGCACCTGAACGGCACATTCTTGCGCCACAGCTACGCCATTTCGTGACAGAGGGTTGCGAAACTTGTTTGCTAAAGTACCCTTGCACGAAGTAGGACGGGCAGGTGCGCCCGCCCACTTGCGCACGACGCACCTGGCGGCAGGCTAGGCTGCTCTGTGAGGTCGATCAGGCGCTGCAGTTTCGTGACCGAGCTGCCGCCTGCTCCACCGCCCGCCGCCTCCACATCCAACACCACGTGCGCAACCGGCACCGCAACAGCCCACCAGCGTCGCTGCAGCGCCATGCTGCGCCGCGCCGCCGCCCGCCGAAGCCGCCGCGCCGCCGCCCAGGCGTCACGATCAGTTTCATTTTCAGCTGCTGCACCGACACCCTGTCCCACACGCCCCGCAACAACCCCTCCATCCTGCTGCTGCTGCTGCTTCTGCTGCTGCTCCACCGCATCCTGCTGCGTTTGCGTCGCTGGCTTTGGCTCTGGCTGCAGCACCAGCAGCTCCTTCGGCTCCTCCTCCTCCTCCTCCTCCTCCTCCTCCTCCTCCTCCTGCTCCTCAGAGTCGCTGCCAAAGTTACGCACGTCCTCCCGACACCGAATGGGCGGCACCGGCAGCGCCGCCGCCGCCGCCAGTAGCGCCTCCACGCACGTGTCCAAAGGATTATACACCGTCGTACGCAGCTGCAACCGCTCCCACGGCCGCTGCCCCGCCCCGCCCTCCCCCGCCGCCGGGTCCGTCCCCCCGGCCCCTCCCCGCCCCGATTGCTTCGCCTCCTTAACCTTACCCTTGCCCTTTGCCTTGCCCTTGGCTCCGGAGAACGGGCTGTCACCGATCAGCAGGTGCCCGTCCTCCATGTCCTTATTGAACGATGCCAACGACACAACCGCCACCCGCATGCACATGGCGTGCACGTGGGTCCTGTCGTACACGCTGTCAATCGGGCCCACGCGCGCCGGCGCCGCGTACGCATTGTCCCAGCACTGCATTGCTCCCATGAGCCCTGTGGACCGAACCTGGTCCGTGCACGCGCACTTGGCAGTGCAGCCCCTGAGAACCAGCAGCGCCGCCGCCGCCGTACCCGGCAGGCCATACAGCGTACCGCCGTCTGCCGCGCGCAGCTGACACGCCACGTGTGCGCCCAGGAAGTACTGCAGGCACGGCCCGGACAGCACCTTCCTGGCAGCCCTCCGGCCCATCCTCACCGCCCATTCCATGTCCGACCGGTGCGTCGCGCCACTGTTCGGCGCCCTTGCCGCCGACCCATTGCTGTCGTTCCCCCGCGCCGCGACAGGCCCCTGCAGCAGCTGCAGCCGCTCCTGCTCCAGCTGCTGCAGCCGCTGCTCCAGCTTGTGACGCTCCAGCTTCAACTCCTCCTCCCCCTTCCCCTCCAGTTCCTGCAAGTACTTGTCCAGCTCCCTCCTTTCCCCTTCCTCCTGACCTTGCAGCTGCTGCTCCCCCTTCCCCACCTCGTCTGCCTCCTCCTCCTCCTCCTCCTCCTCCTCCTCCTCCTCCTCCTCCTCCTCCTCCTCGTCCCGCACTCCCTCGTTCCGCATCATTGCCAGCCCCTGACCCAGCTCACCCACCAGCGCCGCAACCAGGTTGTGTGTCGCAAGGACGCCGTCCGCCTTCACCCCGCCCTTTCCTCGGCCCCCGCCCCCCGCCTCCGCCGCTCCCTCCCCTACCCGTATCGCCAGACAGGCGTGCTCAAAAAGGGCGCTGGATGCGGCTGCAGACAGCACCGTGGGGCCGACCTGCTGAATGACGTTGAAGGGTTGGTGGCGATGGCACATCGGGGGCAGCGCGTAGTGCGTCTTCTTTCCCGGCTGGACCTCGAGAGTGACCCAGGCGAAGGGCCTGTGAAAGGCGCGGTTGCACAGCACCAGTGCGACGCCAAGGGCAGCGTTGCGCGCCCTGAGGCCGGCGGCTCCGGCGGCGGGGGCGCAGGCGGGGGAGGCTAGCAGGGCGCTGAGGGCAGGGATGAGGTCCATTTGCAGGGCGTCGCCAAGGACCCCCATGGCCACGTGAATGAGCCCGGGCTGTTGCTGCGGTCCAGGAAATGGAAAGCTTGTTAGTTTTATAGCCTGTACAGGAGGTTGTGTTTCCAGGCTGCTGGGCAGGGCGTTGTGTGCTTGCTTGTCATCCAGCGGGGTGTGTGGGCTAGGAGTGAGGGGCTGCTGGTGCACAGGGTTGTTGTGTTGGGCGGAAAGGACGTGAGAGCTGCGTCGCAGCACTGTGGTTATGCGGTCAACTATGCAACTGTCGAAGAACTGACATCCTGGGCGCACCTTCCAGGCGTCCGGCATTGAAGCAAGGAGCTGGGCGTAGCTGGATAGCACCCTGACCCACGCCGCTGAGGTGCTGCTGCTGGACGTCGCGGATGCAGACCCGCTGTCATCCCCTAAAATGCCGCCTCCAGTTGCAGTCCAGCGCGCTGCTACGGTAGCCAGCACCGTTAGCGCTGTCGACGCCTTCACATCGGTCCATACGTACGTCGGCGCATACTCCAGACTGCAAGCGGAGTCTGCGACTTGCTCGATAGTGTCGGCAAGCTGTTCGAGTTCCGCTCTTGACCGAACTCGTCCAGACCGCGCAAACTCAGCGTTGGATGCGACTGTGACAAGGTAGTCCAGGCCCCGTTTTAGGCGCCGCGTGGCGGTATCGCCAGCTCCCCCTCGGCGTGGCACGGGCATTTTCGCGACTTAAGTCTCAACTATGTGCTACCTCCGCTCGGCACAAAGGAGTATAGAAGTTCGCGTTTGGGTCGTCGGTCCATAGCGCTGCCTTCTGCTGCCTGTTAAGCTCACGCAATCCAACCAAACATAATGAGCTATCATAAGGAAGTGCGCCATCTCGTATACGAGCTGATGTGCTGGGCGGTGCTTCCCGCCATGGCGCGGAAACCATGAAACTCTGCACCCCAGCCCCGCGGTATCACCGGGGTACCTGGGGTCGGGGAGTTGCGTCCGCGGCGACGCTGAGGCCTGAGGGTGCCACGCGGAACGAACTCGGTGGCAGCCCTGTGATGACAGGCTCCACCTGTCGCCCTGGTGGCACGTGCGAGGTGCAACAGTGCCGAAACGACTCGCCTGGGTCCTGGCTTCTGCATGCATCGAGGCCGGGCAAGACGTCGTACTTACGAGAGTCCTGCACTCGTACTGCGCTGGACTTGTACTGTACAGCATCTATGTCGAGTGTGTACGTTTTGCGAGATGTAAACCAGTAAGACCGTGCACACAGCACCAGGGGAGCGCACGTCACCCTTCGCCTGCCAAGGTCCGACTAGATTGCACCCTGCCCGCCAAGGTGTCTAGGGGTTGCCATCCGTGTTTACATACTTGCTATTCGGATGACCCACATACGAATCCCGGTTATCCGTCGACTTGCCATACCCTCTGAACCAGTGACTACGCACTACACACGACGTCGCTAGCCTTGCGCCATGGCAATGGGGCTCTTCGAGGGACTGCACAGGTGTTGATAAGACATAAGCACGTCCTCTGGGTGAGGCCAATATCCGAATCTTCGGAACTGCTGCCCCGTGCACTTTGCACAGGAGGCGGATACGTGGACGGTCTGGACAGCGCTACCATGAATGCCTGCCTGGTGGCAACCAAATTATGAAAGTGCCAGGAACGACTGCAATCAAGGTGGTAATGACCATGCCAATGACGCGCGCTCAGAGTGCAGACGCACGCACATGCACCTATTTGGTCTGCTCGAAGAGCTGAACTCAGAACGAACGGTACTGCAAGTGGCAGAAAGAAAACCGAATTGCACGCGCACGTTGTACGGTACTGCGAAGACGCCAGCGTAGTGTCAACATCCCCGCACGTGGCACCCTTCGGCGTCTGTGCACCTACGCATCGCTATCTCCTGCCTCCATGCGGCAGCCTCCCCCTTTTCCGTGTATCAACGCCGGGGCGGACTGGACAACCCAGGACCCACACCCGACGGCATGAACACCGGCCCCGTGGGGTTGGAGTACACCGGCGGCAGCTCCCGGACCAGCTGCTGCTGCTGCTCATGCTGCACGTGCGCTCGTGGCGACGCCAGCGTTCCATAGCCCTCGCCAATCCTCGTACCCGCCGACACTACCACCATGCGCCCCTGCTCCCCCTCATCGCCCTCCTCATGCCTCCCTTGCTGCTGCTGCTGTGGCCCTTGAGTGCCGCGGCCCCGTGCACGCCCCTGAACCTGCTGCTGCTGCAGCTGCTGCTGCCTGCCACTGGTGCCGCTCCCCGCCGACCCAGCGTACCCCGCCGCCGCCGCCATGTCCTGTAACATGGTCAAGTACGGCGTACGGTAGCGTGTACCGCCCCCACCTGCGCCGCCACCACCACGGACACCCCCTACCCCACCTCCACCCACAGCCCCCCACGACCCAGCTGACCCTGCTCCATCGTCGCCGCGTCCGCTGCCGCCCCCAGTGACAGAGGACGAAAAGAAGTTGCCCAGGGCCCTGTCCTCCCCAACGCCGTTGGGCACGCCGACCTTTCCGGGACTGGAGCGGCGGTGTGTGGAGGAGGCCGGGGACGCGGTGCGTGCGGCGCTGGGCGGCGCGCCGGGTGGGTACCAGGGCGGGGAGGTGGCGGTGGAGGTGCCTGCGTCCGTGCCTCCCGCGCCGTGGGAGCGGGCGCTGTGACCGGAGGCGGCAGGGGAGGCGCGCCGGCCCTCCGGGCTGACGCTGCCTTGGCCGCTGGCGCCGTCATGGTCCGACCGTGTGTAGGCGCCACGGCCCCTGCTGCCAGCAGCACCCCCGCTGCTAGCTGCTGCATGCGTGGGCGTGCGGAAACCGTCCTGCTGGTCAAGCTCGTGATGCTCGTGGCGTGTGGGCATGGTGCCAGCTGGGACAGCCACCCGCAGGCTGGCAACACCCGGAACTGCAGCAGCTGCCGTTGCAGCGGCAGGGCCGTGTGCGTGTGGGTGCCGTGCACGTGGGAGCTCCGCGGGCTCTGCACGGGACTCAAGGCTCAGGTGCAGCGGCCCGTGGGATGGGTGCTGGCCGGGCGGGGCTGCCGGAGGGTGCGGCTGCTGGCGCGTGCGGGGTGCTGTCGTGTCGTCCCCGGTGCCGCCTGCGGACGTGCGTGCTGGCAGGGTGGTGGGGTCGGTGGTGGGCGGCCGGGGCTGGAAGTGAGCCCGCTGGGAGGCGTCGTTATCGGGTGGGCCTAGACGAGGGACCGCTGCGTCGCTTGGGCGCTTGGTGGTGCTGCCCGCTGCGGCCGCGTGCACGGTGATTGTGTTGTGGGCAAGCTCTTGCTGCTCATCCCCTGCGGGCTGTGCACCAGCTGCCCGAAGCTGGGCCTGGGGCTGGGGCTGCTGCTGCTGTTGGTGTGTGCTACTCTGCTGCAGCTTCCTGACCATGTCAACGATGGTGCTGATCCGCGTGTGGTGGGCAGCCATGCGCGCGAGCAGCAGCTCCAGCTCGGCAGCCTCAGCAGGGCTCAGGCCATCTGGAGGGTACCACGGAGGAGGGTTGAAAGAGGCCACAGGTACGAGTCAGATGCCGCAGGAAATGGCATTTAAATCTATTATGTTTGCCGGAGCGACAACGCCTCGGCAACGCCACCCACAGCCAATTTTACCAATTTCATGCCGCCCGCCCCACCTGCGGCCGCCTGCTTCTCCTGTAGCTGCTGCACGCGGCTGCTGTCCGACACCACCTCCCACCGCAGCGCCGACGCCTCTTCCATCAGCTGCTGCCTTAGCAAGCCTCCACCACCACCTCCACCGGCTGCCGCAGCTCCCGGCCGGCCCTTGGGCGGGTCCGCGGATGCGGGCCGCTGCCGCCTGGCGCCGCCGCCCGCCGCACCTCCCTCGGCATCAGGCCCGCCACCGGACGAGCGCCCGCGGCTGTGCAGTCCTGCGTTGCTAGCGGCCGCCGGCCCAGCTTGCTGCTGCTGCTGTGCCGCTTTCCTCAGGATGCGGTTCGGAGCAGCACCGCTTCCTCCTCCCGCCTCGTCCAAGATGCTGCTGACGCCAGGGCCTGCCGCAGGGCCACCACCCCCGCGGCCCGTGCCTGTGCCTGCGCCGGTAGCGCCCTGGCGGCGCTCCGGCGTGCGGCCGCGGCTGGAGGGCTGGGAGGCCGGTCCGGTCCGGTCGCGTGTTGGCGTGGGGTGGCGCTTGACCGGCTGCAGCGCCGCAACCTGCAGGGCCGCACCAAACACGATTACACCATCTTGACTGGTATTGGACGTGCACATACCACGAGGTTCAGGAGGTCACAAGCCTGTACCCAGCGAGCAAACGGGCCCTGCCGGTGCCCTGCTCTACGCGTGTTGACTAGGCCCCTGTATGTCTTCACCTCCTCCCCGATTGGCTAGGCTATGTATGTCCTCACCTACATGGCTAGGCTATGTATATCCTCACCTCCTCCCCGAGCTGCCCAGCGCCGCCCTGCGCTGCCCGCAGCCCGTGGCTCTGGCGCTGCAGCTGCGCCACCAGGGCGTCCAGCGCCGCCTGCAGCCGCCCGCCCTCGGAGGCGGTGCACGCGGCGGCGGCACGCACGGCCTCCAGGGCAGCCTAGGCGTGGGACGTGGGGTACAGACACCAGAAGTATGGCAGAAGATTTGGTGGGCTGCAGGGGCGTTCGTGCACAGTGTTGGTAATATAGGCGGGCAGGTGAGCAACAAGGGCGTGGGGAGCTGTTGAAGCTACCGGTGAAGGGGTGCAGGTGCTGGCGGGCGGCAGCGGCTGCCCACCTCGCTGTCTGCCTGCGCGCCCTGCCGTGCCGCCAGCGCCTCCTCCGCGGCCCGCAGCTGCTCCTGCAGCTCAGCCACCCGGGCCTCCAGCGACTGCACCCGGGCCTCCAGGGTCGATCTGCAGGGGATGGGGGAGTCGGCAGGCACCAGTACCTTGGATAGGGCTCGGCCTCACGTGCAAGGCACGTACCCCCCAGTACGTGAGGCGTGGCAGCATTCCTGTAAAATGCACAGCGTCGTCTGCCTAGGAGAGAATGTATCCTAACACCAGTAATTCCGCATGTCGAATCGCCTTTACCTTCGACGCTTACCTGCGCTCCCTCTCCTCGTTAAGCTGTTCCCTGAGGTCCGCCGCCTGCCTCTGCGCCGCCTGCAACGCCTCCTCGGCCTCGCGCTGGCGTGCCTCCAGCGTGCGGATCAAGTCCTGAGCCGCGGACAGGCCCGCCTGCACAGCCGGCGCAGCATGGCCGTCAAAGTCAACACTGAGTACACTTACACGGTAATCACTGAGCGTCGTCCTGGTCATTCCGTACTTGAGATTTGGAGCACAGCGGAGCATGTGGACAAGCCCGTCTTCCTACCTCGAGGCTCGCGATGCGGCTGGCCGCGGCAGCCTCCTGCTTGGCCCTGCCCCGTCGCGTCTCCATCAGCGCCCGCTGCGCCTCCGCCTCCGCCGACCGCGCGGCCGCCGCCTGGGCCTCCAGGTAGGAGGCGCGCTGCTGCTGCGAGGACGCAGCCTCGCTGGCCGCCTGGGGGCAGGGAGTAGGCCATACTGCAGCTTGGCACGCATGGGAGGAACCGTCGCAAGGGCGCGGTGCTGCGTGTCTGCGTGCCCAGTGCTTGCAGCCTTGCTTACAGCTGATGCACGATGCACGGACGGGTCCCTGTTTGTGGTTCTTCGGCACAGGCCATGCACTCACCTGCAGGCTGGACTCCAGGGACGCAACCTGTTTCCTGGCCTCCTCGCGCGCCTCGCGCAGCGCCCGCTGCACAGCGGCCAGCTCCTCCTGCCGAACATAGCAACAGCCGCACGAGAGCTATTGAACTTCGTTCCTGCCAGCAAAAAGCGCCTTTGGCTGTGCTGTACACGTGCATTGCCTTAAGTGACCTATCGCACATTGTGCCGGCTGGTCGCCAAGGCTTGTTGACAGGCGTCTTCTGTACACATGGACAACACCTTCGTACCAGTCCCTCCGCACCCCACGCACCTGCAGCACCGCCACCTCCGCTGCCGCCGCCGCCTGCACCGCCTGCACCCCGCCCCGTGCCGACTCCAGCTCCAGCTGCACCTGCCGCGCCTGCTGCTGCAGCGCCGCCTCGGCCGCCTGGCGGGTCTTGAGCTGCGCCTGCAGGTCCTGCGGTGGGGCAGCCGCACACGACACCTGCCGTCAGACACATGGCCCTACCCTACTTGTGGAGCCTTCCACCCATCCAACAAGAGCTCCAGCAGGGTACTGGTACACCCAATCCCGTCTCCAGAGACATTGTACCGCGAGCGTTGTACCGCTGCCAAGCAGCCCTTCTCCTTACATGTCCCCCACCGTCCCCCAACCCCCACCTGCACCCGCTGCTGCCCTCGCGCCCGCTCGCCCTCCAGCGCCGCCCGCGTGGCCTCCAGCGCCGCCTCCAGGCCGGCCACCAGCGCCCGCCCGTCATCGTCGCGCTCCCGCAGCGCCGCCTCCGCCGCCTCCACCGCCGCCTTGGCCGCACGCAGCTCGCCCTGCAGCTCGGACACCTGCGCATCGCGCTCCGACAGCTGACTGCGAGCTGCGGACAGCTTGGCCTGCGGAAGATTCAGCGGCACGAGGACATAGCGCACACAAGGTGATCTTAGGCCCATAGCTGCATGCCCCGTGACAAACCAAGCATGACGGCTACATGCAACGGACATCTCCATGAGGACCAGGTATACCGCTACCGCCTTGCCTAATGCTCCCCGCCTCCGCTGTCGTGCCCACCTTGACGCCCTCCACACGGCTGTCCGCCGCCGCCTGCTGCACCGCCAGCTCCTTGGTGGCCGCCGCCAGCTCCCTCCGCATGGCCGCCAGCTCACTGTGCACCTCGCCCACCTGCTCCTGCACCATACTGCCGCTGGCCGCCACCGCAGCCAGCTCACTGCTGGCCATCGCCAGCTGCGCCTGCAGCGCCGCGCGAGCCTCCGCGCCCGCCGCGCGCTCCTGCTCCCGCCCCGCCTCCACCGCCCGCAGCTGCTCCTGCGCCACCTCAAGCTGCTGCTGCAGCGTCGCCACACGCGCCTCCGCTGCCCCGCACCGCTCCTCAAGCCGCGCTCGATCCCCGGCGGCGGCGGACAGCTGCCGCCCACCGATGTCACGCTCCTTCCGCACCGCCGCCAGCTCGCTGCGCACCATCGCCAGCTGCTGTGACGCGGAGTCGCGCTCCACCATCGCCGCCGCCAGCTCCGCACGCAGCGTCGCCGCCTGCGCCCGCGCTGCATGCACCTCCCCCCGCTCCCTCCCCAGCCGAGCCTCCGCCGCCTCCAGCTGCTCTCTCAGCACCTCCGCCTGCGCCCTCAGCGCCGCCGCCACCACTTGACTTTCACCAGCCGCTGCACGGTCCGCCGTCGCCGCCGTCGCCAGCTGCGCTTGCAGTGCAGCAGCCTCCCTGGCGGCAGCGTCCCGCGCCGCCGCCGCCACATCTGCCTGGTGTTGCGTCAGCGCCAGCTGCGACTCCAACCTAGCCTGCGCGCCGCTGCCTTCCACCAGCCGCGCCTCCGCCGCCGCCAGCTGCACCCGCAGCTGCTCCGCCTGCCGCCCCAGCTCCTCCGCCCGCTGCTCCAGGGGCGTCAGGTGACTCGCCACGTCAGCCAGCTGCCGGGACCCCATGTCCCGCTGCGCCTGAGTGCTCGCCAGCTCCGGAACCAGCGCCTCGCAGCGCCGCACGGCGGCATCCCGCTCCGCGGCTGCTGCTGCCGCCTCCGCCCGCGCCGCCTCCAGCTGTGCCTCCAGCTGCCCCAGCCTGTGCGTCGCATCAGTGGCCGCGCGCTGCGCCTGCTCTTCTGCCGCCGCCAGCTTGTCCGCCAGCGCGTCCGCCAGCCGCCCCAACTCCCCAGCACGCCGCTCCAGCTCCCCAAGCTCCCGCTGCAGCACCCCCTGCGCCGCCCCCGCCTCCGCCAGCTCCCGACGCGCCTCCGCCAGCTGCTCCAGCGCTGCATCCCGCTCCGCCGCAGCGGCAGCAGCGTCCACTGCCGCCGCCTCCACCTGCCGCAGGTCCCGCTCTGCCGCATTCCGCTGCAGCCGGGCCATGTCCCGCTCCGCCGCCGCCGTCGCCGCCTCCTCGCTGAGGGTAGCCAGCCGCGCCGCCGCAGACACCTCCGCCGCCCGCGCTTCTGCCTGCTCCTGCTCCAACCGCTCCTCCGCAAGCTGCAGCCGCCGCTGCAGCTCCCCGGAATGCGCCGCCAGCTGGTCCGCCCTCCGCTCCAGCGTCTCCAGGTGCGCCGCCAGCGCCGCCGCCTCACCGGCCCGCGCCGCCGCCGCCACCTGCCGCTCCCGCGCCGCCTGTTGCTGCCGCTGCTCCCTCTCCGCAGCCTCCACCGCCACCGACGCCGCCAGCACCTCCCGCACGGAGCCCAGCTGCTCAGCCGCAGCATCCCGCTCCATCTGCACATGGGCCAGCTCCTCACGTGTCACCTCCAGCTCTTGACGCACAATGGATACCTCCTCTAGCACCGCACGCAGCTCGTCCATGGCGGTGACCAGCTGCTGCAACGCATCATCGCGCTCCCGTCGCGCCGCCGCCACCTCCTCCTGCGCCGCCGCCAGCCTGGCCTCCGCCGCGTCGCCCGCGGCCCGGGCCTCCTCCCTCAGAGCTGTCAGCTGCGCCAAAGACTCATCCCTATGCTGCTCCACCGCCGCCGCCAGGCCCCGGTGCACCTCCTCTGCCTCCCGGTCCATCGCCTGCTTCGCCGCCTGTAACTCCTCGCGAATAGCCTCTACCTGGGCAACCGCCGCGTCGCGCTGCTCCTCGGCAGCTGACAGGGCTGCCCTTGCCTGCACCAGCTGAGCCTCGGCTGTGGCTAGGGCCTCTTGGGCAGCCTCCCGCGCACGCAACGCTGCGTCCAGCTGCTCCTGCGCCGAGTGAGCCTGGGACTGTGCCTCTGCCAGCTCCTGCTGCTTCTGCGTCAGCTGCTCATTGACCGCCGCCAGCTGCCCCTGGACCTCCTGCAGCTGCTGCCTGGCCGCGTCCCGCTGCTGCTCTGCGGTCGCAAGCTGCTGCTGTGTATTAACCAGCTGGTCCCGCAACACACTGCACTGCTCCTCGAGAGCCGACACCTCACGCTTAGCCATCTCGACCTGCTCTGAAGTTGCCAGGCTCCTGCTGGTGGCAACCTGCTGCTGCGCCTGCTCCGCACCCAGCCGCCGCTCCAGCTCAACCAGCAGCTCCCGCGCCTCATCTCGCTGCTCCTCCGCAGCCGCCAAGCCGCGCTGCACCTCCGCCAGCTGCCTCAGCGCAGCATCCCGCTGCTCCTCCGCTGCCTCAAGGTGCCTCTGCGTCCTGCCCAGCTGCTCTTCCACCGCCTGCTTCTGCTGCACAGCCGCATCCAGCAAGCTCCCCAACTCCCGCACCCGGCCCTCTGCCTCGCACCTCTCTGCTTCCGCGACCTCCAGGCTCCCCACCGCCTCACCCAGCTGCACCTGCGCCCTGTCCCGCTCCCCAAGCACCGCCGCCAGGTCCACCTTTGCCTCCGCCAGCTGCCCCAACGCCTCGTCCCGCTGCTCCTCAGTGGCCGCCAACCTGGCATGCGCCTCTACCAACTGCTGCTGAGCCGCCCTGCGCTCCGCCTCCACCTCCGCCCCATCACCGCTCCCGTCTAACACCCCACGCTGCCGCGCCACGCCCTCCGCCTCCTCCTCTTCCACCGCCCCCGCCCCACCACCACTTCCCCACGTGCCCCTCGCCTCCAGCAGCTGCCGCAGGGCCTCATCCCGCCCCTCCCTAGCTGCTTCCAGCTGGTCCAGGGCCTCATCTCGCTGCTGCTGCACAGCCGCCAGCTCCTCCCTCAGATCCTCTGCCTGTGCCTCAGCCGCAACGATGGCCCCCTGCAGCAGCTGCATCTGCTGCTCCACTTTGGCCAGGTCCACCTCCACGGCGGACAGCCGAGCGCGGTGGGCCTCTGCCTCGGCGCTGGCCTGCTCCAGCTGCCGCCGGGCCGCCTCCGCCTCCTCCTGCAGTGCAGCAGTCTCCGCCTCGCGTGCAGCCAGCTGCTCGGCAAGGCCGGCACCTGGCATGGCAGCTCTCCTACGGGGCAGGAAGCAAGGGCAACAGCAGGCAGGTCAGGGCATACGCGTTGGGCGCTTTGGGCTTCTTTGGAGGGTCTGATTAGTCTGAGTTGCCCCAAAGGGGCCCCTTCGGGCATGTATTGCTAAAGAGTGGACTACTCGAGGCCACACGTGCCGATCAGTGGTTGCACAGCCCATCGTAGCTGCAGACTACAATCCCTGCTGTGCTTGCGCGCTTGTGTACTACATACGTATCCTGGGACCTATCAACCCACCCGGCATCGGCGGCACTGTAGGCCTGCAGTAAGCGGGCCATGCGTGCCGTCTCCTCCCGCGCGTCCACCAACTCCGCCGCCAGCTCGGCCTCCCGCGCCCTCGCCTCTGCCAGCCTCGCCACTGCCGCATCCCGCTGCTCCTCAGCCTCCGCTAGTGCCACCTCCTCCAGGCCCTGCTCCCCCGCACCAGACCCTCCCTGCTGCTGCTCCTGAACAGCGACCCGCTGCTCCAACGCCGCCACCCTAACCCGCTCGGCCTCCAGCACTGCCGCGGCCTCTTCTGCCAAGTCGGCCAGCTGCTGGTCCCGCTGCCTCACCAGCTCCCGGACTTCCTCCAGCTGCCTCCTCACGTCATGCAGCTCCCCCCGGAGCTGCTCCGCCTCCTCCTGCGCAGCCGCCGACGCGTCATTCGCACTCTGCAACCGCTCCCGCAGCAGCTGCGCCAGGTCGCCAGGGCCAAAAGGCCCAGGAGTGCCTGCGCCTGTGCTGCTAGTCCTGGTGGGCTGCTGGTACTGCGCGAAGGGTGATACCGCGCGCATGCGCGCGTGGGGCGGGGGTGAGGCAAAGCCCTGCTCGTCGCTAGCTTCGGACGGTGGCTCCGGGGACCGCATGTGGGTTAGCAGGAAGCCTTCCAGGTGCTCCCCGTCAAGCGAGGCACGCACGGCGGACAGTTGCCGCTCCAGGGCGCCCTTGGTTGCCGACGCCTGGCGCACCTGCTGCTCCAAAGCCAGCTTCGAGGTGAGGATGCTGGCCAGGTCCCGCTCCAAGGCAGCCATGGCATTCGACTTGCTTGCCAGCCTCTCCTGCAGATCCCGCAGCTCCCGCTGTGCTCCGGACAGCTGTGCACGGACCTGCCCAAGCTCCTGCGTGAGCTGGGCATTGGCTACCTGTGCAGCTGCAGCGCGCTCGGTAAGCTCCTGCAGCTGCGCCTCTGCCACCTCCCTGCCGGCTTTCGCCTGCCTGAGCTCGCTGGACAGGGCATCCCGTGCTACCTCCACCTGCCGGAGCTGCCCTTTCAGCTGCTCGCACGCACGCTCCGCCTGCGACAGCTGCTCCTCCAGTAGCTCAGCAGCAGCTGCCGTGTTCAGGGACGGCAGCCGCCGCACCGCGGGTGGCGGAGTTGCAGGCACAGCTGCGGCAGCAGCTGCCCGGTCAAACGCCTCAGCCTCCAGGACCCTGCGTGCGTCCTCGGACTCTGCCAGCCTGCGCTCCAGCTCAACCAAAGCTGCACCATTGCCGGCCTGCAGGCGCTGCAGCTCGTCCTGCAGCTCTTGGCGTGCGGCCTCAGCATCCGCCAGGGCCGACTCGACGGCCGCCAGCCGGCTGGCCTGCTTGTCGAGCTGAGCCTTGCACGTATCACGCTCAGCGTTGACGACCTCCAGCTGCTCCGCCAGGGCCGCCATCTCTGCCTTGGCCTGAGCCAGCTCAGCAGCAAGCTCAAGCAGAGGCTCAACGGTGGCCTGTGGCTCCTCCACCGGTAGGGGTAGCTCACGCACGCCAGCACCGCTGCGGGACCCTGCCATCGCAGCGTCCAGTGCGCGAGGGCTGACTTCGGTAGGGCTACCCTCCTGTTCCTCATCTCCGCTGTCGTCGTCGTCACCGCCAAGGGTGCCCTGCACCTGCACCGCGGCCCTGGCCTCCAGCCGCTGCTGCAGCGCCTGCCGCTCCGCCGTCGCATGCTCCAGCCTAGCCCGCAGCGCAGCTGCCTCCTCCGCCCCCCCGGCCCGCTGCTGCAGCAGCACGGCCCGCTGCTCCTCAACCTCAGCCAGCTGTGCCTCCAGAGCCGCCACCTCCGCCCTCATGCCTGACAGCAGCTCCTGCAGATGCGACTCGGTCTCGGCCGCTGCCGCCCTAACCGCCTCCGCCTCCGCCCTCGCGTCAGCTGCCACCTGCCGTGCCTCCTCACTCGCTGCCTCCGCTTCCGCGACAGCCCGCCTGGCGGCTGCGCCTTCTGCCTGCTGCTTCTTAAGCACCTCAGCGGATGCCGCCACCGCCTCCAGCTCCTCAACCAGCTCTTCCCGCTCTGCTGCCACCGCCGCCAGCCGCTGCTCCGCCTCCGCCTGGCCCGCCCTCGCATCCTCCAGCTGCTCCTCCAACACCTGCCGGGCACTCTCAGCCTCTGCGGTTGCAGCCTCCGCGGACGTCTTGTCGTACGACAGCTCAGCAATGGTGAGCTCCAAGGCGGACTTCTCCTCCCGCTCTGCAGTAAGGTCATCCTCCAAGCGCGCAAGAGACTCAGCCAGCGTACGGTGCTCCGCTGCCAGCCGTTCGAGCTGCTCCAACGCCGCTGCCCTGGCGGCAGCTTCCGCCCCCAGCTGCTCGCCAGCAGCTGCCTGGTCAGCCCGGGCCTCCTCCAGAAGCTGCTGCAGCTCCGAAACACGAGCCTCAGCTTCTCGGAGCTGCTCCGCCGCGGCAAGGACCGCAACGTCCAGGCCACGTGTCTGCTGCTCCTCGGCGGCGGCCGACGCGTCCGCTGCTGCAGCTGTTGCAGCCTCAGCGGCGGCGACAGCGGCAAGCCGCTCCTGCTCTGCCTGCTCCAGCTGGGCCTGCAGCTCGCGGGCACGGAACTGGGCCTCGGACAGACGGTCCTCAACGCCGTCACGCTCCGCACACAGCTCGGACACCTGCGCCTCCAGCTCGTCCCTGTCACCCTGCAGCGTCCGCACACGCTCCAGTGCGACCTCACGGGCCGCCTCGGCCTCTGCCAGTTGCAGCCGCAGGCCGGCCGTTGAGCTGCTGGCCTCATCCGCTGCACCGTCGGCAGCTGCCAGGGCCGCCTTGAGCTTTTCAGCTTCGGCTTGTGCGCTGGCGGCAGCAGCCTGCAGGTCTTCTAGCTGCTGCTCCGCCGCTGCCACGGCCTGGCGCAGCTCTGCCGCTTCGGCCTCCAGGGCGCCCTTTGACGCCATGAGGGCTGACAGCTGCTCCTCCGCGACCTCCTTAGCTGCCCGCAGCTCCACCGCTGCCTCCTCCAGCTGCGTGTTGGCTTCACGCAGCTCCGCACACCGCTGCTCAGCGTCAGCCTTACCCTCACGAAGCGCATCTGCGTCAGCACCCAGCGCCACTTTGAGCCTGACCAGCTCATCAAGCTGCTCTTCAGCTGCTGCCTTGGCCTCCCGCAGCTCCGCCGCCTCTGCCTCCACAGCAGCCAATTGCGCCTCTGCAGCCACGGTTCGGCTTTGCAGCTGCGCAGTGAGCTCCTGGAGGGTCGATAGCTTCGCTTCTGCATTCTCCGCTCGGGACTGAGCTGCTGCGTGCTCACCCTGCAGTTCTGACACCCGACTCTCCGAAGCGGCGTTCTGCTGCTGCAGCTGGCTTGCCTCTGCTGCCGAGGCGGCAAGCTTCTCAGCCAGTTGGCGCTCCAGGTCTTGCACGGTCCGCTCGAGGTCACCCTTGCTTGCCACCAGGGCCGTGAGGTGCTGCTGAAGAGAGCCGACGGCACTCGGAGCAGCAGCGGCATCGCCTTGCGCAGGCGTTGCAGCGACCATGTGCTGCTGGGGCACGCCCCTGCTAGCGACGGCCGCGTACGACGGACGTGCAGCGTTGGCCACGGGGCTGCTGTCCGGCGGAGGAGCACTGCGCAGGACGGGCACCTGAAGGGCACGAGGGGAAGACGCATTATAGTTCACAAACCTGTCGTACAAACGGCTGCGGGAAGGCGAGTGCGAGCGGCTGGGGAAAGGCGAGTCTGTGCAGTGCCCCAAACATTGGTACCGGGCCTGCCCAAAACAATTGTATCGACGCTGTGCATCGCGTCTCTGAGGGTGACCCCAGGGTGGAGCAGAGCCAAGCGCTCTCCCTCCTACAAAATGTGAACCCGCGAAGGTGTGCGGCCACCGAGACGAGTTCCGATGCCGGCTAGGAACCCCCCCCCACAATAGAATTGTACCGGGCCTGCAACGCTGCACGTCCTCAGCAGGACCGCCGCACCTGCACTACGGCCATGGCGGCCTGCATCTCTCGGTCGGCGGCCTCGGCCCGGGCCTGCGCCTCCCGCAGCTCCCCACGCAGCCGCTCGGCCTCGGAAGCGGCGGCCTCGGCCTGGCGCTGCACGCCAGCCCTCTCAGCCTCCGAAGTGGTGCGCAGCTCCTGTGGAGCGCCAGCATTACGCAAGGCGTTATTGTAAATACGGTGCACAGCAGTAGCAAGCCACCTCGTGTCAGTCCGCTTTGATCCACGGTGGCGACAGTGCCCTCCCATCTACAGTACTGCTACTCGGAGCGGCAGGTGCGAGGCACGTCGTACGCAGGGGAAGCTGCATACAGCTATGCCGAAGACGAGGAAGCCTTACCCACCAGCCGCACACAACATCCTTAAGCTCACCTGAAGCTCCTTCTCCAGCCCGCTAATGCGTCCCTGCAGCTCCTCACAAGCGGCTTGGGCCGCCTCCACCTCAGCGATCAAGCCCCCGACCTCCTCGCCACGTGCCGCAGCAGCTGCCTGCATCCCCGCTCTGAGCTCTGCACGCTCCTGCTCCGCGGCGGCCAGTTGCTGCTGCACGGACTGCAGCTCGCGCTCAGCTGCGCCCAGCTGCTTCCGCAGCTCAGCTTCAGCCTCTTGCACCTGGCGTAGATCTAGGGCCTCTTCTTCCAGCGCCATAAGGCTCATGCGGGCGTCAGCAAGCTGCTGTTCCACATCTGCCTTGGCAGCCCGCAGCTCTGACACCTCGGCCTCTGCCTCCTCCACACGGCTCCGCAGCCCTGCCACCTGCTCCTCGAGGGCTGCTCGTTGTGCCTCCGCATCACTGACCCTCTGTTCGGTCGCCGCCCGTTCGCCTTCTAACTGCACCAACCGCCCCTCCAGCGCTGCCCGTTCCACGCCCTCTGCGCTCGCCTTCTGCTGCGCAGCTGCATGCTCACCCTCCAACTCCGACACCCGCTCCTGCAGCAGCTCTTTCTGCTGCTGCAACCGGGACGCCCGCTCCTCCAGCGCTGACAGTGCCCCGTCCTGCGCGCCCAACCGCTGCTGGTCCGCAACATGCTCACCCTCCAACTCCGACACCCGCTCCTGCAGCAGGTCATTCTGCTGCTGCAACCGGGACGCCCGCTGCTCAAGCTCGGACTTCTCAGCTTTGCCTGCCCCCACCCGCTGCTCAGCCGCCAACCGCTCGCCCTCCAGCTCTGAAACTTGCTCCTCTAGCAGCTCCTTTTGCTGCTGCAGCTGCGCGGCGTGCTCCTGGGCCTCCGACAGCTGCTCCGCCAGGGCCCCGTTGCGTTCTACCAGGGCGGCCACCTGCTGCTGCAGTGTGATAGGTGCGATAAGGGGCGACGCGCCCTCCTGGCCCTCGTAAAGGGCAAGGCTCCGACTGGAGGACGAGCTGGGCTTGTCAGGCGGCGGCGCACCCCGCAGCAGCGGCACCTGAAGGGGTGGAACGTGCGCAACAACCTTCAACTGCTAGCAGCAGTTGGTGAGCGTGAGCAGGTTGGCTACTTCATGACAGCGAAACCGAAGGCCAAGCAATGCGCCAAAAGCATAACCAGCCATGTCAGGCAGTTTTGGTGCTGTCTGCAACACCTACCTGCGCAACGTCCATGGCACCTTGCAGCTCGTTGCGCAGGCGTTCCACCTCCGCCTGTGCAGCGTCCCGGGCCTCACTGGCTGCCTCAGCGTCCCGCAGCGCTTCAGCGTGGTCATGGCGAGCACCCTGTGGCACACCAATGGCACGTGTTACGAAGCGTACAGCATACCATACACCGTCATGATTGGACCACAGCAGCCGTACTGAGATGGCGACAGCTGCACCTCACATGCTGTAATTACTATACGTCACGGCTTTGGTATTAGACTGGTACGTGTACCATAATTGCCATACTCAGCAGTGTGCCCAACTCGGCCTTACCTCAAGTTCCTGCTCCAGCTCGCACACACGCCCTTGAAGCGAATCCACCTGCTCTTGGAGTGTTTCGCAGGCGTCCTGGACAGCAGCAAGCTCCGCCAACCGCTGCCTCTCCTCGCCCAGCTCTGCGCGCACCTCCGCCAGCTGCTTCGTTATGCCCACACGGCCCTCCTCCACCCGGGCCATCTCCGCAAGCGCTGCCTCATGCTCCTCCTTACGCTCCTTCAGCTCAGCGGCCAGCCCACTGGTGCGGCTGTCAAGTCCTGACACCTGCTGCTGCAGCTCCTCGCACGCTGCGTTCGCCGCAGCTACCTGCTCCTGCGCCGCCCGCAGCTGCTCTGCACTCTCCCCCGCGGCCGCCTCCGCCTCCGCCAGCTGCGCCTGCAACGCGTCCTTCTCTCTCCCTACCACAGCAAGCTGCTCGTCCAAGGCCGCAACCTGGACCTGGGCGTTCTGCAGCTGCTGCTGCAGCGCCCCCGCCTCCTCCTTTGCAGCCGTTAGCTGCCTCGCCAGCTCGCCAACATCAGCATTGCTGTCCGCCAGGCGCTGTGCAGCCGCGTTGGCATCTGCCCGCAGCTGCGCCAGCTGCCCCGCAACAGCCGTTGCCACGTCAGGGACCTCCGCAGCCTCCAACACCATCGCCCCGCCGCCGCTCTCGCGTCGCGAGGTGCTGCCTAAACCAGAGCCAGCGGCCGCGAGGACGGGTGAGGTAGCGTATGCCAAGGCCAAAGAGCGCGCGGACTTGGAGGAGCTGCCGCTGAAAGCCGCGGCGGCTTGCTGCCTGAAGGTAGGCGACACGAGGCCGGGCTGCGTCTGTGGGGTGTCAGGGAGTGGAGTTCCAATGCTCGGGCTGGTGGTTAGTAGGTTGGTAGGTGCTGCAACGATGGAGGCACCTGCGCCGGCTGCTGCCATAGCGCTGTGGCCTGCAGCACCCGCAGCCCTAGGGGTGCCCTCATGTGATGTGGGCTGCGCCATGGGGCTGTCAAGGGTGCCGGTACCAGTTGCTGCTGCTGCGCCGGTGCGCACGGCCGAGGGTGACTGCCTCAGCAGGGCGTCCTTGAAGCTCATGGGGAGCTGGGGGAGCGGCCCCGGCGAGCCGCCCGCCGTAATCGGCTCTACTCCAGACGGCTGCGATGACAGTGCTTCTGTCACAGCCTGGTGGGGAGCTGCTGCTGCTGCACCGCCTTGATGTGCCACGGCGTCGACAGGCAGCGATGTGCCGGCGCCCGGGGATGGGCTGTGACCGCCGCCATCCTGGCTGGCGCCCTGGGAACTGGTATCGGCGGCCGCAGCCGCGGTGGCCCTAGCAACCCGCTCGTCCTGCGCTGCACCTGCTGCGGAGCCGCTGTCTACGTCGGTGGCAGCAGGTAGAGGAGAACCAGTGCCCGCGGGTGGAGGGGAACGGGTGCCGGCGGGTGCCGGAGCGCTGCCAGTCTGGTCCGGATGCGCAGCTGCCCCTGCTGCGGCACGAAGGATGGCGTCCTTGTAGCTTATAGCCGCCGAAGATGACGCGCTCTGCGCGTGAGACACTGCACCAGGCGGCGCGGGAGCGCCCTCACTTGCCGGTGCCCTGCTGTTCAGCGCACCCGAAGCTGCCACGCCAGCGGTGATAGCCTCGCCATTGTCAGTCTTCTGCGCGCTTCCCACGCCGGCTGCCTCCGGAACCGCCTCCATGTGGGTTGAGCCGTCATGTAAAGCACTTGCGGCGCGCGAAGCTGAGTCAGCGGTGTCAGGGCTCCCAGAGCTGTGCTCCTCTAACGGTGCGCCGCCAAGGGTAGGCTCGAAGTTGAGCGACCGGTGAGACGTGCGGTCCGCGCGGGGCGCGCCCAGGGCGGATGCCCTGCGGCTGCCGGGCGTGGCCTGGAGGGGGCCGGCGGGGATGGTGACGCCCATGTCGACGGCGTCCGCAACAGCCTGCAGCTGCTGCCGCAGCTGGTTGCCATGCGTGTTGGTGGCACCCAAGGCTGCCTCCGCCGCCGCCAGCTGCTGATGCAGCCGGAGAACTTGGTACTGCAGGGCGAAGGTGGTGGTTGCACAAGTAAGCCCGGGACAAAACTCACACAATGTGGGCACCCAAGTGTTTGCTTTGCGCGAAGGCCTAGCCCAAAACGGCAAATGAAGAACGTCCCTATGCCCACCGCACCTCAGCCAGCGCAGCCGCCGCCTCCGCCGAGCGCAGCTGGTGCTGCAGGTCCTCGACCAACTCGGCTGATTTGCGCCCCTCCTCCTGGAGCCGGTTGACGTCTCCCTGCAGGTCCATCTCCCTAGCCAAAGCCGCCTCCGCTGCACCCGCGGCCTCCTGCAGTTGCTGCTGCGCGCGTAGCAGCTCCGTACGCAGCTCGTCCCTCTGCCGTACAGCCTCCTCCAGCTCCGCCTGAGCTGCTGACAGCGACTCTTCTGCTGACGCCTTGGCCTCGGCCGTGACGCTTGCTGCCTTCGCAAGGTCGGCCTGCAAGGGGTGGACGCAGCGGAGAAGAACGACACAGGTTGCCCCTGGCATGCACGACGACTAGCCAGTGAGAACACAACAAAAGCCCAAGCGCACGCAAGGCCCATATGGTCGGCATATTCACACGTACATGCAGTACGCCGTACGACAGCACCAAAACTTAAACGGCCCATGTTGCACAGCATGTTCCTACCTCAGCAGCCGCAGCTCGAAGCTGAACGGCCTCCAGCTCCCTCGCAATGGCCCCCGCCCGGGCGCCCTCCGCATGCGCCCGCGCCGCATGTTGCCGCTCCCTCTCCAGCGCCTCCTCCAGCTGCCCCTCCAGCCCCGCCGCGAGCTCCTCCACAGCCCTCAGCTGCCCCCGCAGCCCCTCAACCGCATCGGCATGCCCCTTGGCCGCCGCCTCAACTTCAGCCTCCAGCTGCTGCACGCGCTCAGCCACGCCATCGCGCTCCCGCTCTAACTCCTCCGCACGCTGCTCCTGGGTCAGCAGCCGCTGCTGCAGGGCCATCAGCTGCACCTCGCCGTCCGCAGAGCGCGCACGGGAGGCAGCCGCCTCCTGTTCCGCCGCACCCCGAGCCTCGGCAACGTCCCTCTCAAGCTGCTGCAGCTGCTCGTGTGCGCGCTGAAGTTCGGCTTGCAGCTCCGACACCCGGGACCTGGCAGCAGCCAGCTCAGCAGACAAGCGCGCCTCGGCTTCTGCGGCCTCAAGTCGCGCGTCTTTCAGCTGCCGGGTTGTCGCCTGTCAGGGGGGAGAAACAAGCAAGTGTGAGCACGCAAGATACTCAAGGTCGCGCCTACTGGTCATGCAGGGCACAGCAAATCACACCTTCGTGTCTACACGCACAAGCAACCCTCTACCTACGCACATGAAGATACCACTCACCTCCACTTCAGCCGCCAGCTCCTCCGCACGCGCCTTCCCGTCCACACGCTCCCGCTCAGCCTCCTCCGCGGCGCGCCGGCCCTCCGCCTCCGCCTCCTCCAAGCACGCAAGTAGCTGGCCCCGCTGCGCCTCCGCCGCCGCCAGCTGCTGCTCCAGGTCCTGCACCTGCTGCCCCGCCTGCAGCTGTGCCTGCCGCAGCGCCGACAGCGCCGCCTCCGCCTCCGCCAGCTGGCGGCGCAGCTCATCGCGCTCCGCCTCAGCCGCCGCCAGGCGCTGCTTGTAGTCGGCAATCTCGCTGGACACCAGTCGAGTGGCGCGCACCTGGCCTTGCTCCAGCTCCTCAATACGGCCCTGCGTGTCACAGCAGGACAATGCCATTCACACAGAGTACCAATATCCTGTGATTAAGGCCTATGGTTGAGCGCATATGAGGTACAGCGCATTGGGCACACAAGAGCAAAAGGCGCTTTGAGAGAAATTAGCACGTGGTGCAATGAAGAAGGCAGCTGTGCCGCACATACCTGAAGCGTCTGGATCTCTGCGTTCTTGGCGGCCACCTCCCTGCTCAGCCCCTCCACCGTCTGGTGCAGGTCGCCCATGACGTGCTCCGTGTGCTTGAGGCCGCGGCTGCCGCGCGCCTCCTGCAGGTGCACCAGCTGCTGCGTCTTGATGGTCAGCTCGGCGCTCAGCTCCTTGATCCTGTGTATCGGCGCACAGCAAGACCAGGGCAGAAAACCATGAGCCAAACCGCAATCATATTGAATAATCGTATGTTGAACATGTGTGGCATGGCGGCCGTTGCAAATCTCAGGGGAGTCAGACATGCGACAGCCGGCAGTATGGCCGTATGCATGCTAAAGGCGCGGCCGCACCTGGCCTCCAGCTTGCGATTGGCCTTCTTCTGCAGCTGCAGCTGGTCCGCGAAGCTGTTGCGCTCCGTCAGCATCTCCTCCTCCAGCTCCATGACGCGCTGTGGGTTGGGCCACAGTGGAACAGAATGATGTGGACAAAGTCCAGACGCGACGATGATGTCAACCACACTTTCTCTTCCGATTGATGCCGACCCATGCATCTGCATACGGTACTTCCAACGGCCTTCATCATATGCATCTGTTACGGATGGATGGTCCCTGGAGCAGAGCTGCGCGCCCATGCTGCCTCCTGCCCCATGTTGACGTGCGCACCTGCGACGCCTCGCTGCCCAGGTCGCTAACCACACTGGCCGCATACGACGCCCTCTGCATGGAGCCCAGGGGCGACATGACCCCCTGGGAGTGCCTGAAGGGCGTGCCGGTGGGCGACAGCGGCGGCGCACCGCGCAAAATGGGCAGATCCGCAGCCTGCTGCAGCTGCGGGTGCTCCTCCCCGTGGCCCACATCCACAGCACCAGACTGGGAGCCCGAGCCTGGGGAGAGCGTGGGCTGGGAGGCAACCGGGCTGGACCTGACCGTGCCGGGTGAGCTGCTCGCAGGTCCCTGTGCTGCCGTACGGCTATTGCTGAGGCTGCGGCGTAGCTCGGCGTTGGTGCGCTGGAGCTCCTCCACCTGGGCTAGGAGAGATTCCACCTCGGCGGAACGGTGTGCGCGGTCGTCTGGGGAGAGGCCGGCGGCGCTGTCGCCAGTGGACAGGCGCTCGCGGTAGGGTGCTGCGCCAGGGTGTGTGTCCAGGCTGCTGGTGTGGCCCATGCTGCCGGTGACGGAGGTGGTGTCGTCGCCGCCCGCGGCATGGGGGTAAGCCCCCACCGAGCGCCCGGAATGCGGCTGTGGGTCGTAGCATACATGTCCACCGCGGAATGCAGCAGTAGGTGTCGGCACACGAGAAAACGAAATGGACAGGCAAGGCCAACGAGTGAGTTCAAGCAGGCAAAAGAGGCGGGCCACTCCATGGTGCTCATGCAGTGCACATGTATTCGCGTTGCGCATCTCGCCGCACGACGATAGCAGCAAACCACGTCCGCCCAGCCCACCTCAGACACGTGGTCGTCGTCGAAGAGTAGGTTCCTGTGCACCGTGCCCATGCCACGTGCCTCATCGTGCCCTCCGCCACCGCTGCCGCCGCCCACCACCGCTCTTGTCGGCGTGACCGGCTCTTCCTCATCCGCATCCGCAAAGACCCTACCCGGCCCTGCCA
Source organism: Chlamydomonas sp. KOR1 (assembly GCA_036984285.1). Classification (NCBI taxonomy): domain Eukaryota; kingdom Viridiplantae; phylum Chlorophyta; class Chlorophyceae; order Chlamydomonadales; family Chlamydomonadaceae; genus Chlamydomonas; species Chlamydomonas sp. KOR1. The sequence goes on along the minus strand of BQMZ01000176.1, from coordinate 182,682 downwards.
ACGACCCGCCCTCCCTGCCCCTCCCTTCCGCCATCCGCCCCAGCTCCTCCTCCTCCGCGTCGACAGCAGTCGACCGCACCGCCGCCTCCCGGCCCATCTCCGCCCCCTCCTCATTGGCAAACAGGGGGTTCATCGCCAGGGCGGGCGTGTGCAGGTCTATCCTGCGGGACGACCCGCCACTGCAAGCCGACCCAGGGGTCACTCCCGCGCTGCCCGCGGCCGCACCGGCCCTGCCCAGGCTGCGCGAGCGCACAGGCGTCACCTCCACATTGTTCAGAATGGAGGTGCTGTCCAAGGCAGCGGCGGGTCTGCCGCCGGGGGCTAAGCCGCCGCTGCCGCCGGCCATGAGGCGGCGCAGTCCGCCGCTGTTGTTCCTGCTGCCGCCGTCGGGCGTTCCGTTGCCGCTGGAGGCGGCGTCCATGATGGAGCCGAAGGCGATCACGGAGCCCGTGGTGGCGCGCAGGGCCTGTGTGGGGGAGGGAGGGCGTACCAAAATTTTTGGCAGTGGCACTGAGGAAGGTAGGCACAGCCGCAGTGCAACTAGTCAGGGGGGCACCGAGAGTGTGCAGCACTTTACCGGTTCACTACCATGGTACAAGGGCAGCGTCGGCATCAAGAGTGTGTAGGAATAAGTCACAATGTGCAAGCGGACCGGCGCCTTACCTGCAGCTCGTCCTGCAGCTGGGCGATGGTGGCCTCCTTGGCCGCCGCCTCGCTGACCACGACAGCCAGCTGAGCCTGCAGGGGCACGAGCCGCACCGTGCACCCGGTGACAAATGTGTGCTACTATGAGTTTCAAATGTATGGTACTTACGACACAACGCTATCAGGCGGGTACTGCACAGCTTCACAGCAAAGAAACACCCAAAGTTCTGCCGTCCACGCACCTCCGTGGCCGCGAGCTGCTTTGTGACTTCGGCAAGATGGCGCTCCAGTTCTGCCGCATCACCACGCCCGGCGTCTTCCGTGCTGCTGCTGCTGCGTTGCTGCCCCTGGTCGCTCCTAGCATGATATCCAAACGGACTACCTGCCCTGGCAGCCACCGTAGGGCGACCACCAGGGCTGCTGCCGGCGTGTGAGCCAGCCGAGCCCTCAGCGCCTTCAGCCGAGGGCCCAGACAGCTCAGCGGTCAGAGCAGCCGAGCGGCGGCCGTCAGGGGAGGTCTCCTCCGAGCTCGCATCTTGTCGGTTGTGCTCACCAACCTGGGGAAGCAGCGCAGACAGTGGTTACAGGGGTTTACAGGTTCACCATTCCTTCCCAGTCAATCGCGCCAGCGCCATGGACTGTAACAGTGACACTACAAACTGACCCGGGCAGCTGCGCAAACACCCACCTGCACCGCCAACACCCACTTGTACCGCGCAACACCCACCTGCACCGCCAGCTGCTGCAGCTGCTGCTCGTAGTCGGCCTGCTGCTGGTCCGCCGCGTGCAGCCGCCGCTGCAGCATGCGCATGTACTGCGACTCGGCCGCGCCCCGGCCGCCGTCGGCCCCTCCGCGCTCCTGGCCTCCAGCCCCTATCCCGGACGAGCCGTCGAGGCTGCCGATACGGCGGCCGCCGCCCGCTGCCGAGTCCACCAGCTCCCGGTACCGCTGCAGCTCCTCCAGGAGCCCGGCCACCTCGGCCTCGCGTGCAGCCAGGTCCACGGCGCGCTTGGCCGCGGCCTCTTCGGCATCGGCAGCCTGCTGCCGAGCGGCTTGAAGCTGGACCTGAGGTAGAAGACGGCGTATAGTGTGTGCACAAAGGGTTCAAGAAAAGGGTCGCAGACACGGATGCTAGCTAATGCTTTACGCACATCGCAAGCACGCTACGGAGTCCACGATACGGCAGGGGACGGCGCGACAACGTATCAAATGTCAGGTGCTCACCCGCAGGTCCGCCACCTCGTCCTCCGGGCCGCCGCTGTCGCCCATGGCGTGGTCGCTGCTGCCGCTGCGCGGCGGGCGGCCGTGCGCCGCGCTGTTGCTCCTCGACACACCCTTGGAGTCCTGCGGGCAAGGTAACAGCAAATCTCTTCGATTAACGGGCAAATCCCTGCGAGCATCAAAGGTCCCTACACCAACCTAGCCACGTGGCAGTCTGCACACGTCGCAGTTGAGCAGCTTGGGGCAACAGTCTCTGCTACGCCCCGCACTCACGTGTCTGCTCATCTGCATGGCCAGGTTGCCTTCCGCGTCCTGCACCGCCGTGAAGTCCCACGCGTCCTGAGGCTGCAGCAACTCTGTGCCGCTGCCCGGCAGTCGCCGCAGGGCCGCCATGGGCTGCTGCTTGTCCGCGAAGGAGCCCGTGCGCGAGACGAGTGGGCTGGCGGCGCGGGCGGGGTCGCCGCGGTTGATCATGGCCGCCACGTCCTGCACGCATGACAGCAGGAGCGTAGTGGTATTGGTACCATGGGCAAATCTACTGCACGCACGAAGCTGTTTGAACCGCCACGTCCTGCACGCATGGAACACAGCAGGAGCGTATTGGTACGGTGGGCGGTGGGCAAATCTACTGCGTGCACGTATGCACTGCATGAACCTTATGCATCGGGCACGTGTTGCCGTGGGGTCAGGCGGACAGCTTGGCCATGCGGTGGCAGGTGACCGGTGTAGGAGCGCAGAAGAGAACCACAGCGGCCCCCACCTGCGACTGCTCCAGGAGGCGCTGCTCCAGCAGCTTGATGTGCTGCTGGCGGTGGGACAGCTGGGAGCGCAGCGTCAGCACCTCCCGCTCCGCACCAATAAGCGCCACCTGCGGGCCCACATGAATCACATAATGTCTTGATGTGTCAGTGGTACCGGTCACACCATGGCACGTGCATTCCCCCTGCGGACATGCGGTATCGGCCACAGCATGGCACGTGTACTCCCCCTGCGGACATGCGGTAGGGGCCGTGTTCTACCGTTATGCAAACCGCCAACGGGTGGCGGATGGCAAGCCCACCGCTCACCTGCAGCGTGGTGAGGCCTCCCGCCTTGGTGGCGTGCACCTGCATGGCCTGGGCCCGCGCAACCAGCCGCTTGGCGAAGGAGGGCAGCAGGGGCCGGTTGCCGCCATCACTCCCCGGCGCAGGCCCTCCCGCCTCGGACCCAGGTCCAGGGGAGCCCCACGAGGGCGACGCGGGCTCGGGCAGCATGGGCTGCGCCTGGGGCGTGTCGAAGGCGCCCGGGAAGGGGCTGGCGGGGATGGACTGGCGCTGCGGGGTGCCGTGGGCGCTGTAGCGGGCGCTGCGGTGGTGCAGGAAGGTGCCTGTGAAGCGTGCTGCCCATAGCTGCTTGTCCTTGACCTGTGGGGCAGGAGAAGAAGGCATACGGCATACCGTGCTTTCAGGCTGGACCTGGATGGCGTGCGATACGTGACCCACAGGCATGAGGCACGCCAAACATCTGGGAAACAAGCACCCGGCTTTGGCCTTCATTATTCATGAGGGCCTGGGTAAAGACATCATCGCCGGCTCAGCTGCATGCCGATGAGCAGGGTAGGCGTAGACCCGGTCGCAGGGCAGCAACCAACCTGGAGCTGCTCCTGTAGCGATGCCACCACGGCGCGGAGCCGCTCTATGCTGTCGCTGTCTTCGCCGTCCACGGACCCCAACGAGGGGACGTCCTGCAAGCCACATAGAAGCGAGACCATCACTGAGTAGGAACGGCGCTAGGACCATGCGTCCCAACGACTCGCACACGTTGCGCCGTACGCGCCTTGCGTCTTGGTGTGCCCAACTGCCCAACCTCCGTCCACATAGCTTTTTTTCTGATCGCTGATATTGATTGAGCATGCCGCGCTGACAAGGCTACCCTAACGCTCAATTCCGTGCAGTGATGTGCTGTGCATGTTGCCCCCGTTGTGTAGCAGATATTGCCCCCTTTGTAAATTAGCTACCTTGTAAGGGGCTGACCCGTTCTCGTGCGTGTCCTATGCGCGTAAGGTATGTACTCGTGGTTCTCCTCCAATCTGCTTGCTGTGCAGCAACTGGTAGATGGACCAATGGCGTACCATTATCAGCAAATGCGCTGGCTGGGAGCAACGAAATGCATGTCCCTCTCAGCAGTTTATACGGTACAGCGTCCACACCCGCTGTTGGTGGTCAGCTGAGCAGCGTACCGTTAACGCACGTGTACACCAGTAACTGCACGGATCTATCTTGTATTAGGACGGTCGAACGCATAAGCCGACTGTGGCCTACTCACTGCGCGTACCAACCACCAGGGTGACCCTGTGGCCCACCGAACACCGACTCCCCCCCCGCATCGCCTGCTCACTAATTGTAGCCGTTCTTGCGTGCTGTCCTTCCCGTCTAGTGAGGAGGTGTATTGCCATGTGGCCCTTCCAGCGACCTAGTTCGGTGCGTTAGGGTGTCTGTGCATGGCTGCACGGCGCTCTAAGGGGAGGGGATGTTCTGCCCCTAAGGTCATTAGGTGTACATGGACTGTGCATGCCTACACCCTGACCCTCTTACGTAATTCTGCATTCTCCCCTACCAAGCAACCACAAAGAAAATGACGTTTGACGCTGGGTAACACTATCTTCAAGAATGCTAACACTTCTACTTTGACCAGTATTAGTATGGAAGGACGGGCAGTGTTGTTGTTTCTGTCCACCCCGAAGGGGCGCAAAGCGGCCCGAAGGGGCCGGCGGGGCTGATCGCCTGGGTCCAAGCAAATTGGCGTACTACCTGGGCACACCCCACGTCCCCAGTAGCACGCGCGTGCAGATTGTGTTCAGTTTTTTGAGCTTCAAAGTTGTAACATGACTCCAGCACTCAGGGTCATGAACACCACGCATGACGTACACCGCAGGGAACGCTAGGTCACGAACCCCTTAATCTGAACGCTCGGGTACGAATATCACGTGCGCTACTCACCGAGGCAAACGCGATAACCCAGCGTCAGTTCCAAGGAAGGAAACCCTGTGCCACTGCACGTACATTCGCCATACCCACGCGCAGAGCCAAGAGACGGCCAGTCGTACGCGCACACTTTGGCACACAACTTCCCGACACAAGAGCTATCCTCACCAACACGCATCGTGCGGCGACATGGTACGGTAGCATAGGTACCACTGCGTTGCCATGCCTGCTCCTGCCCTATGTGATTGCTGCCGGGTCATTCCAGCCACAACTAGGCGATAGGCTACCATCCATCTGTCCGTATCTGTACGTCAAAGTCTTGTCAGGCATACAAGCTAGGAAAGGGGCACTGTAACGAGGTAAGGCAGTCTGACAAGCACTGCATCGGGCCAAGACATCTGCCTTGCCTTAGTTCAAGGTCAAGTCCAACAGCCACAGGTCAGCGGAACACGAGCACAGCCGTCTCGGCCCTTATACACGTACGGGCAGGTCGCTGACAGATGCAACAGCGCAAGTGCACTGCGGAAGAGGCTTTGACAGATGCAAATCGGCCACGTGAATAGTATGCAACGCGGTCACGAGCCATCTAGGTGTCCTAAGCATACTCACAGAAGCAAAGGTCCATGTGCGGATAAGAAAAAAAAACAGGCAATGCGAGTACCATATGAACAAGAATCGCTACAGTTGCGCCAGGCCGCAGCCTTGGGCTTGGGCAATCCTATGACGCTAGCACTGGAGGTGTCTCAAGTACGATCACGCGGCGGCCTTCACCGCCTGGCTGGCCAGGTCCGCGCTCAGCACCTCGCACCTCACCACCACGCCCTCGAACATCGACACCTGCTCCGACAGCTGAACCAACACGTGCTGCAAATCCGCCAGCTGCCGGTTGCGCCGCAGCACGCGCTTCTGCGCGGACCGCAGGTCGCCCTGCAGCCGCGCAATCTGCGCCTCCGCCGCACGCAGGTACTGGTCCTTGTGCGCAACCACCTCACGCACAGCGGCCTCCTGCCCCGGCCACGGTGCAGCAGCCACGCGCGTGATCTCCTGCTCCATGGCGGTCACCTGCTCGCGCAGGTTAGAGCCCCACCGCCATAGCCTACGATTCAGGTCCTCTGCATCGCTGCGCAGCATGTCGTACACCTCCCGTGCATCGCGGTACGCCGTACGGACACGATCCAGCTCGGCCGGCTGTGGCGCCGCACCGTTGCCGCGGGATGCGGCAGCCGCGGACGCCTGCGGAACAGGCTTGCCCTGCTGCTGCTGCAGCTGTTGCTGCTGCTGCAGGGACGAGGTGACGTGATCCGTTATCTTGATCGCGGTGAGGACAGCGGGGCGGAGGGTGGACAGCGTCTGGCGGGAGCCGGTGGGGCTCTCGCCCTCAAACAGCTCGTTCAGGGCCCGCGCAACCACCTGCAGCTCTGACTTGAGCTGCTGGGTCTGCTCCAGGGGTGAGACAGCCTTGGTGCCCAGGTACTCCGGCACGGGCGCTGTCGGCGTGCTGGCCGTTGCACCTGCCGTGCGCGCGTCAGCAACGGCAGTGGGGCTTGCTGCTGCTGCTGCCGCCGGGCGTGCAACTGGTGACGGCCCTGAGGGCTGCTGGGGGCTGACCGACGGGGAGCGCTGGAAGCGTGCCAGGGAGCCCATGGACTGCAGCGGGTATCCGGGCACGGGCCCTGCCGGCGTGCTAGCCGTTGCCGCTGCCGTGCGCGCGTCAGCAGGGCTTGCTGCTGCCGCCGGGCGTGCAGCTGGTGACTGCCTTGTGGGCTGCTGGGGGCTGACCGACGGTGAGCGCTGAAAGCGTGCCATTGAGCCCATGGACGGCAGCAGCTGCTGCAGCAACGGAGCCTCCGCTTGGGGCAGCAGGCACCCGATGCCCGCCGCCCCCTGCCGCGGCGCAGCGGCAGTGGTGGAGGGACGGCGCCCCGGGCGGCGCACCCTCGCCTGCTCAAGCAACGCCTCCGCCAACGACGCCTGCAGCACCGCCTTGGCGAGCTCATCGCCCATGACGCCCAGCTGCTCCTGCAGGGTGGCCTGCTTGGCCTTGAGCTCGTCTATCTCGCCGTGCAGCACCAGCGTCTCCATCATCATGTCTGTGTGCTCCATGCCCATGCCTCCCGTGAGCGACGCAGCAGGTCCACCCGGGCTGGCCGACGCCGCGGGACCAGGCTGCTGGGACTGCTGTTGCTGCTGCAACTGCTCAAGCTTTGCTTCTGCAAGAGCCGCCTGCATGGCAGCCTCGGCAAGCTGGTCTGACAGCACGCCCATGCCCGAGTTAGCGCCCGCCCCGGTCTGCATCTGCACCGTAGGTGACCCACCGTCCCCGCCGTCTGAACTCGCCCTCGTAGCTCGGCGCGACCCCACACCAAGCCTGGGAGCGGCGGAGACGCTGGCCCGCCGCATCATCGACGTACTCCTACCCAGCTCCCCCTTGTCAGCAGGCACCTTGGGAGGAGCGCCGCTACCCGCGGGCGAGCTCCTGCTGCTTGCGGCGACATCTCCCTTGCCCTTCGGGTTCGCAGCCTTGCTAGGCAGCACCCGCGGCGACGCGGTGCTAGCTGCAGCAGCTGCGGCCTGAGCTGCCGCAAGCTCGGCCTCTGTGCGCTCCAGCTTCTGCTGCGCCTCCCGCAAGTCGCTTTGCAGCGACCGGATCTCCTGCGTCATCCAGGCCTTAGTCGCCAGCAAGCTTTGCAAGCTCTGCTCCTCCACCTCCTTATCGCTCTGCACCTGTGCCAGCTGCCGCTTCAGTTCCTCCACCTGCGACTGTAGCTCAGCCAAGATCGCCTGCGCGTCTGCAAGCTGCGAGCGCAACTGCTCAGCCTCACCCTCCAGATGCGCTCCCCGTGCACGCTCCCCCTGCAGCTGTGCCTCCACAGCCTGCAGCTGCTCCTGCTGACACAGCAGCCCCTGCAGCTCTTCCACACGGCCCTGCAGCTCCACAGTACGCCCCTGCGCCGCCTCTAGCTGCGACCGCAACAACGCAGCCTCGGCCTGCAGCTCCGCATCACGCGCCCGCGCCTCATCAAGCTGAGACTGCACCTGCTCCAAAGCCTCCAGAAGCCTGGCCTCCCACTCGGCCTGCACCTGCCGCAGCCTCGCGTCGCAGTCGTCCGACGCCCGCATCAGCTCAGCTGCATGCTCCGCCTGCAGCTGCTCCTGCAGGGCCTGCAGCTCCGCCACCGTCGCCTCCAGCTCCGCCACCTGGGCCTGCAACTCCGTCACCGCCAGCGAGACCTCCTCAGTGGCAGCAGGGGAGTCCCCTGCGGTCTCCACCTGCAGGCTGCGGCTGGACACGCGGGCTGCGGGAGCGAGCACTGCGCTGCACTCCGCCTGCAAGCGGCTGAGCTCGGCCTCGTGCGCGGCCTGCAGCATGGACAACTCAGCTTCGTGCTCCGCCTGCAGCTGTGCAGTGGCGAGCGCCTTGGACACCAGCAGGCTGCACAGCGCTGCCTGAAGCTGCGCGACCTCCTCAGCCGTGTCGCTCTGGCGCGCCGGCTGTACCAGGGAGATGCGGGAGGACAGCGTTCCCAGGTCCACACCCTCCACGCCCGGTAGCTGCAGGGGCCTGCCGCTGCTGCTACGCCACAGGCTGCCCGTACCGGCGCCGGCAGGATCCTCCCCACTTGCTGAGACTCGGTGGGCGGCCAGGACCAGGTCGTCCATCGGGTCAGCGGGCTCCAGGGTGTGCATCTTGGAGGGCGCAGCGAGGTTGTTGTACATGAGCGGCAGGAGGGGAGAGTCGACCTGCAGGTCGGCGTGCTCGTCGCTGTCCAGCATGTGGCCGCTGGAGGCACGGGCGCTGCGCAGGCGCAAGCTGTTGTGTGCGCTGAGGTGGCCCCGCCCGGAGCGCAAAGGGGAAGGCGCCTGCCCCGCCAGACCCCGAGGGATGCCGTCCAGGGAGCCACGCACAGCACCTGGGCGCAGAGCTGCGGCCATAGCCGAGGCCGCAGCCGCGCTCGAGGCCTTCGCAGCCTGCAGCTCTGCCTCAAGCGCCTGGCGGTCCAGGGCGTGCTGCTCAGCAGCGGTTGCCATCTCCGCCTCCAGCTCCTCCGCCCTCTGCACGGCGGCGTCACGCTTGGTGCAGGTCTGCTGCAGCAGCTCGTTCAGCGCCTCTACCTCCGACTCCAGCTGCGCAGCACGCTGGGCGGTAGCAACATAGCTGGAGGCCTGCCGCAGCGCTGCCTCCTGCCCATCGGTGGCTTGCTGAAGCAGCTCGCCCATGGCAGCCAGCTCAGACTCCAGCAGGGCCTGCCGGTGTGCTGCGGCTTCCCGGGCTGCCTCCAAGTGCTCCACCTCCGACTCCAGGTCTGCAACACGCTGCCGCAAGGCCGCCGCCTCAGCGCTGGCCTCCAAGGACACCGCAGCTGCGGCAGCGGCAGCCGCTGTGGCCGCGCTCGAAGAGCCTGGGCCGCCGTCGCCGTACGACCCCTCACCCTCAGGCCCGGGGGCAGCGCTCCTTGACACTGCCACAGCGGCCGCTGCACCAGCTGCGCCAGCCGCTGCGGCCACGCTGACAGCCTCCTCGTGCTGCTGCACAAGCTGTTCCTGCTCGGCCTCCAGGCTGCTGATACGCTGCGTCAGGAACTCCACCTTCCCTCGCAAAGCGCTGTTCTCCTGCCGCAGTTCCCTGGCCCTATCTGCCAGCTCCGCAGCCTCCGCCTGCAGCTGTTCCCGCTCTCCTTCCAAGCCCTCCGCAAGCGCCTTGACATCCGCTAGCGCAGCTGCCAGCTCTGCACAGTTCGCCTGCAGCGACTCCCGCTCCCCCTTCAAGCCTTTCGCATGCGCCTGTGCACCGGCTAGCGCAGCTGCTAGCTCTGCGCAGTCAGCCTGCAGCCGTTTCCGCTCGCCGTCCAGGGTGTCTGAACGTGCCCTGACCTCTGCTAGTGTGGCTGCCAGCTCCGCACAGTCTGCCTGCAGCTCATCTCGCTCGCCCTCCAGGCTGTCGGTATGTGCCCTGACCTCCGCTAGCGTAGCTGCCAGCCGCGCGTAGTCGGCCCGCAGCTCCTCCTGCTCCTCCCCGTGCCCCTCCGTACGCGTCTCAGCGTCCGCCAGGGCAGCTGTCAGCTGCGCACAGTCCGCCTGGAGGCGGTCCCGCTCAGCCACCAGCTGCGAGCGCTCCGCCTCCAGGTCATCCTTCGCCACCTCCAGGACCCGCAGCTGCTCCGCCAGCAGCCGCTGCTCATCACCCAGCTTCTGCAGCAGCGTGGCAGCAGCCTCCTTCTCTTCCTGCAGCACACCGGCGCGCTCAGTTGACTCCTTGCAGGCGCTCTGCAACTCTGCGACCTGCTGCTCCAGGGCAGCCACCGTAGCGCTCAGCTGCTCCACGCGCTGCGCGTGCTCGCGCTGGGCCAGGGAGGCTGACGGCAGGGGCTCCAGGACGTCCGATAGCACGGACTCGGACATGGCGGACTGGTCCAGCACGAACCCGCCCTTGCTGCCGTCAAGCCGTCGGGATGGTGAGGGCTTGGGGATGCGTGTTGCGCTGCCGCTTTCGCTGACTCTGTCAGACGGCGGCGCCAGGCTGGGGGAGGGGGAGGCGCCGGCAGGAGGTGCGGGGATACGCGATGCCCGGCGGGCTGGGGAGCCGGGGGTGTTTGGCAGGCGTCGGGACGCTGCGCCTTGCCCGTCGGCGGCGTCAATGCCGGTGGCGCTGGCCTGGCTGCGGGACCGGGCCGCTGGCTTGTCCAGTGAGCTGCCGTCCTGGGTGGTCCTGGCTGCAGCCGCGTCGCCACCGGCGTGTGCGAGCTGCGAGACTTCGCCGAGCTGGTGCTCCAACTGCTCCTTCTCTACCTGCACCTCCTCCAGCCGCCGCTCTAGCAGGGAGATGTTGGCAGCCAGCATGTCAAGCTGCTGTCTGGCGTCGTCACGCTCAGCTTTAACAGCGCTCAACTCCTCCAGCATGGCCGCAGCTGCTGCTGCGTTGCTGCCCGATGCCGAGACATTCCCGAAGACCCCAGCCCCAGATGCTGCACGCGGCCGTGCTGCTGCATCGGTACCGTTACCGTCTTCTGCGTGCTCGCTGCTGACGGGTTTGGCTGCGGATACGCGGTTTCGGTCCTGCAGAGGGCAGCAGTGGGGGCACCCAGATCAGCGGCTGCGGCTGGCTGGCAGCTGCGGCACACGCAGCTGCTGACTGGGTGCCCCCACCGCGCCATGCCTTGTCCTGACCTGCTGCTTCGCAACGCGTGTACAGGAGGCGACCTGGCGCGCTTACAACAACCAGCAACATCCCTCGGGTCCAAGAAATCTGGGTCACTTCTCGGCCCTTAAAGTACTCTTGATATCGCCACACCGTACACTACTCCTCACACCTACTAGAGGGACCCGTATGAAAAGCTCGTACATCCAACGAAGGTCTTGTAGGGTAACACGTGTTAATTTGCCACCCTTCACTAACCCCACCCACCTGTAGCGGTGCGTTGGCAGCCTCGTCGTGCGGGGTTGGCACCGGCATGGACAGCCCCTCGAGGAACTCCCGGACGGCTGCCATGTGGGCGTCCAGCTTGGCCACACCCTGCAGTCCAAAACAGACAAGGCATTTCATCGCCATGCTTGGCCTTAGAAGTAAAGAGCTATAACTCAATCAACCAGCGCCAGACAAACTGAAGATGTGCCATGGCTGCAGCTTTAGTCGACGCTGGCATGTGTTTTTGCAGGATAAGCACGTCCGCACTCACCAGGGACAGGGCGTCCACGGCAGGGCCGTCCGCCTCCGCCTCCAGCAGCCACCGCTTGGCGGCCAGCAGCTGCGAGCGGCCGTGCAGCAGCTCCTCATGCGACAGCTGCAGCTTGGCTGCCGCCTGGGCTTGCTCGTGCTGCAGGCCCACCACCTCCGCCTCCAACTGCGGTCAGGCGAAAGGCGACGTGGCGGTGAGTACAGCAAGATGTACATGAGCTGCTGTAGGACGCACCCATGGCGCAGGCATGCTTAAAACGCAACGGTGCGATTCCCCGGGGATAAACGGATACTGGCGTGCGTGTACTGCAAGGAGGTCCGCAAGGCCCTAGGGTACGAGTCGTTGATGTCAGGTAGCTTTGTAGGTCTTCCAGCTTACCCCGGTGAACAGGACTTGCGCCGCCTGCAGCTCTTGGTCCAGCTGCTGCTCTCGCTCCCGGGATGCCTGAAGCTCGCTCGTCAGCCTGCAGCAGGTAACAGCACCACCTCTCCGCTCAGTGAAGGTAGAACCTGAAACCTACCAGGGAGCAAAGCAACCCATTGCGTTGAAGCGCGCTGCTGCACCGTCCGCTACACCCGCATGCAGACGCGACACTAGCAGGGATACAAGCCACTTGCATACGGTATGCATCCACGCGCTCCCCCACCTGCGTGCGTCATCTTGCAGCGCTCGCAGCGCCCCCGCCACCTCCGGCAGGCCGCCCAGCGCACCACCAGTTGACGTGAGGATGGGGTCCATCATGCATGCCTTCTCGGTCTCATACCCCAGCCCGACTACCACCTCGGAGGTAGACAGCGCCAAGCTGACGGCCTCGTACGTGGCCTGGGTGCTTTTGGCCACCGACTCGAAGCTCAGGGTGAGCTCCGGAGTGGCACCGGCCTCATCCAGGTGCTCGGCAAGCTGCGTGACTGAGTGGACAATCTGCTCGACAGCTGCCCTGGCAGACTGCACCTGCTGCTGTGCGCGCTCTGCCTCCGTGCATGCCTCAGCGGCCTTGGCGTGCACAGAAGCGAGCTGCTGTTGCAGCGCAGCAATCTGCACGCCGAGGCTCGCCTGGATGGGTGTAGGACGTTGGGGAACAGGGATTAGGCAGCTGGGCAAGGCAACCAAAGAAAGAAAGGTACCGCCAAGCATGTTCTGCAGCCGAAGGAGCAGCAGCCGGTGTTTTCAGTCCACATACACCTGACGGGCGGCAGGTGTGCTGGCCTACCTCGACGGAAGCCTTCTCCTCAACGAGTTGGTCACACTGCTGCTGCAAGCGTTGCTGCACCAGCTGAGCCGCTGAAAGCTGCCTTTCATATTTAGCCACCAGCTCATTTGGGTCCTGCGGGCGTGGCGTGTACTGTCATGCAAATATGCGGGAAATTCGACTCGGGAGCATAAGCTTGGAACCCCCGGCTGCCTGGAACCTAATCAAGTCATCCATGCAGCTATATAGGGGCAAACCCAGCTTTGGGCTGGCACGGCAGGTAAACAGCTCGCAGTCGTGTGCAATTTTTGTCCGGGACGGAACAACAGACTCTGGACGGAACAAACAGGCGGACTGCAGTGACCAGTAGCCCTTTTGTGCTTTCCCTTGCATACGCCCAGTAGTAAGTCTAAGGGCCCTTCTGCCGTCAGCCCAGGGAGCTGCCTTACAAGCATGTTCAGCACAAGTGCAGCACGTAATTCTGCGTCCCGGGGAATTTGTAGAGCCCTAGATCAGCATGATCTTACCCCTGTTGCTGCCAATGCTCCTGTGGGGCGGAGTTCAAGCTCGAGCTCCCACGAGTCTTGCCCGGGGTCCATGGCTGGGCGCGCCTTTCCAGCTACCGGTATCTTTTACAACACGACGTCATGCTTATTTGTTGCTCACTGTTGCCTCCCCTTTGCCGTCTACGAGTCACGTATGCTATTGCAAGTTGCTTAATCGCTTTGACCAGCAAATAGTCAGCAGCGTAACCCACATACGCCGTTGTAATAAGTTAGGACACCACTTTGTTGCGCTATTGGAGTGCTTGCACTAGCGTGCTGATGCGGTCAACTGGGCCTGTTCACAGGTCACGCATGGAGCCTTCATTGTGGTTTACGGTGTTGGACCTGCCCCCGGGACAGTCACCGCCTGTCCATGTCCTTGGATTGCGGTCCCTTGGTAGTGGATACATCCTGCGCGGCTGCACACTTATCCTGCGTGCCTGCGTGGCCCTTCGCGTGGCCCTGCGTGGCCCTGCTGCCCCGCCACCCTTTCCTCAGTGTACCTCACAGGCCCCGGCACACACCAGTCCCAGGTGCAGCATGTGACAACACTAGAATCCCTTTGAGTGCACAAACCGCAAGAGCCCGCTCCCATAGCAATCCTGCATACTGCGCCATGCGACTGCTGGGAAGGAATCCTCCGGCCCTGCGACAGCACCGCACACTCAGCCTGCGCAACGCTCAACAGGATGCACGATGGTGTCAAACCTTACAAGGGCACCACGTAAGTGTTAATGCACGAAGTACTTGAACATAATAACACCGAGGCGAGGCATCACGTGGCGGTGGTTAGAGGGTTGGAGGAGGGTGTAGCAGCGCGTTTTTTTTGGAGGTGTGAGCCCCGCAGACCACCGAAGCCACCGTGGGGAGTGCGAACCCCGTTCCCCAGTGGAAGCATTGCAAGAACTACCTCAGCAATCGTAATTGCGTAGCCGGTTCAACCCAAAGGAGGTGGCTCAGCTGCTTTTGCAAAGATACCGTACGTCCGGGAGCACATGCCACATAAGCCGGAAGGGGACAGCAGCCGTGGCGTCAGCGTTCCGGTCTTCCACAATATTACGAATTCCCCGGCCGTCCAGGCCGGTTCTTAGGATTCTTGGGGTCAAAATTATAAGCGAAATTAGGATTTCTATGCAACTTGCACCTGAAATCGTAAGCGGTACTCAGACAATTCCTTCAAGGCAGCCGTAAGAATTGTAAGCAGGTGCAGGGCGCTCATCACCAAAGGCACACCCCAGGGAGTTCCCCTGGGCGTACCGCTCCAGTGTGCGTGCGTGTGAGGCTGTGAGCGCATGCATGCAGCATACTTGGCTGTCATGGTCCCGTGCGCGTGTACCCCAGGTGTGCTTCACTGCCACGCTGCTGCTTTGCCATGCGGGTGCTTGGGGGTATGGGGCATGGGGGGCTTGCCCTCCAGGAAAAAAGTTCGGACTTGCAATCTTTACGGCCAAATTTGTAAGCAGTACTTCGACAATTTGCGGCAGGGAGGGTCCAAAATTGTAGGCGCTTAGGATTCCGTACCAGATAAGACCGGAACACTGCGTGGCGTGCGGGCAGGATGCCCTTCGTTGGCGGCGTGCGTGGGGAGGGACATCAATCACACGAGGTAACCCACGTGCACCCTCTCGCCCTTGTGCCGCAAAGAAATCCTGGGTGACCATCAGTCAATTGCCGTGCTGCCCGTCGCCTGTGGGACTGCTGCTGCTGTTCCGCGCAAGCTTGCTGCCGTCAAAGCCACCCTGAAGGAGCTCCAGTTTCCACGTTTCCATTACAGCTACCTCCCCTTGCTCCTATCCCCAATAGCGGTAGCGGCGGAGGGGAGGTCAGCAGGGGCCAGAACGGTCCTTCCACCTCCAGCTCATTTACCAAAGCAGGCCCTGTACCCATTGTGCGTCGAGCAGGCGCCCATACCCGACAAACTGTAGCAGTAACGCGCTACAGCCCGAGTTGTGACGAAGGACATAACCCCACCCGGTGTGACTGAAGCTCACAAGACCCTTCCCTGACATCTCGAGAGACGGTGATCGGCTCACGGTAAGGCAGAACCCGTATGCACTCCGCAGATTTGCACGTGTACATGCCCTGCAAGGTCAATGGCGTGCAGCTCGGTTGCAGGGCCTCATCAGGGAGGTTGCACCTGCCACGTGTAACAACTGACTGACTACCACATCCCCTGATCCCCCCATCCGACCCAAAGCAGGGCCCCGAATATGCGTCTCTCTTCCCTCCTGCTCTGGTCGTGCCGCAGGAGCTCTCCATCAAACAAGATACCAATAAGCTTATCAGCATATCGTCGACACACCCTGCCAGCAGATGTCTAACTGCAGGTGCTTAGGTGACTGCGCGCTATATGTATACGTACTGCTTGAACACACCCAGCAAATACCAGCAGTGCCGTAGTCACGTAGCGTGGGAAACTGTACCTATCATACAGCGGAACAGCGCAATAAAGACTGGCCCTAGTGCATACACTCTGTATTTGTACAACAAGGAAACGTAACGAGGCACATCGACCCATTCAGAAGATTAGCATACACCGTGCTCACAGCTGCTCTCTCAGTGCTGCGCCAATCTAGGAGATAACAGCAGTCACAGGCCTAAGCCAAGACCCACCGCACCGTGCAGAATATCCTACCCAAGCTCCCCTGCCTCCCGAACCGCCAACCGCCCTCCTCAGTTCCTGTGGTACATGCACAGCCTCCTATCATTGTACACGCACAGCCTCCCACAGTTTCCCTGCAGCCCCTGAGCGCTACGGAGTCAGCAGCACGCCGTCAAAGGAGCGCACCACCTTGTTCACAGCCAGCAGCGCAACCTGCATGGGGTGGGCGGCCATGCGTAGGCACACTGGTCTAACACGTAGGCCCAAATGGCGCTGAGGCGCACTGGATAGCGAGGGTTTGCAGCAGTTTACAGCAGTCCGGCAGAGGAGTTTCTGAGACAGCTTGGGCCTGCGGACGTTGAAGCAGGGCTGCAAAAGCATGGGAACTAAAGCAAAGGCAGGAACGAAAGAGGGACAGCCCGTTCCGAACGTCCGCACCAAGTAGCCGCACGTGGTGGCACCAAACACGCACGTGTACCCGGACGGTGCCGGTGGATGCGTGCGCACCTGCATCAGCTCGCCCTGCGTGCCCATCTGCTGCTTGGCCTGCGCCGCTGCCGCCGCAGCCGCAGCCGGCGACTCCACCACCGCCGCCGCTGCGTTGGGCGCCTCGACCACAGCCGTCGTCGCAACCGCGTTCTTCACGGCAACGGGCGCCGTCGCTGCAACCGTCCCCATATTGGTGACAACCGTCACGCCGTGGTCGGCCACGCCGGTGTCGGTTGAAGCGGTTGGCGACCATGAGCCGCCGCCGCTGGTGTACCCGTCGCTGGCGGTTGCCGTTGCAGCCGTGGCATTGGCGGTTGCAGTTGCGGTGGCGGCGGGCGTGAAGGCGGCGCCATCGCCGCGCAGCCGCCACGACAGCGTGCACTGAGGGGCAACGCAGAGCGGCAAATCAACAGAAATGGAAACCAGTAGCGGGGTAAATGATCACATTCAGCACATGGTGCATCAAGCGACGATAGCGCGCACTGAGGGCTCCTGGGCATGTGGGTGGAGGGAGGGCGTAATTGAAAATGTGATGAGTACGAAGGAGTTCCCATTTTTGACGATGATCAGCCCAATACCTGTCCTCCCCCTCGCAGGCCCTCCGCGGCCCCCCCGGTCTACCACCTCCACGGCGCTGTCCGTGAAGCGCAGCACGCCCACGACTACCGGTGTCATCACTGCCAAGGCAACCAACAAGAGGCCATTAAACGCAACACCCAGAGCATGCTCCTCGCCGGGAACCCATGCGCTCACCTTGCCCGCCACCTCGGCGCCGCTCTCCGTGAAGCGCATCACCTCCAGAGCCACGCGCGAGGGCCGCACCTTTGAGGCGGGCAGCACGGACCTCAGCGCACCCGTCAGCGCTGCGTCCAGATCCTGCAATTGTAAGAGCCAAGGGGGGGTACGCGTAAAGCGCGAGGAACCCATGTAAGGCGTCAGGGAAACATGGGAACGCTGGTGCCTGCGCGAGAAGAGAAAGTAGGTTGACGAACGACAGCACAAACCAGCATTACTTGCTCATATTCCCAGTGAAGCTGTGCTGGCTGCGGGCCGAAGGGCCTCGCGGGCTGAAAGGCGGGCCGCGAAACACGACCCAACCCAAACCAGCCCGCTGCAACTGAGGCTGTGAGCTGAGTCTGAGCCAGCAGCTGAATGCGACCTCGTGCCTATGGCCCCGCAACGGCGCAAGCCAGCACAGAACCCAGACCCCACTACGCGCCATTCCGACGTTACTGACCTGAAAGCAGGAATGGGGAGCAGAAAGCAGGAGGCAGCAAACGGTCAGTGGTTCAAAGGAAGAAGAAACAAAGGGCAAGACGGCCAAGGGGGGGAGGATCAGGAAGGTAGGGCCGTAAACAAAAAGGTGATGGTGGTTGACGGGATTACGGCAAGGGCACCTCAGCTTTGATACCCGGTCGCAAGGACGTAGCAGCAGAAAGCTGGGACCGTGCGGCGATACGCAGGCAGAAGTGCCTTGCCGGCGTGCACACTTCGAAACGCAGCACCGCCACACAGCCTTCCCATCATGCTGGGTAGCGGTCCAAAGGTGCGGGCGTTCCCACCTTGAACTTGTCCAGCGCCGCGTGCGGCAGCTTCATGCGGAAGCGCAGCTCGCGGGGGTTGGACATCAGGGGGGAGGTGGCGCCCACCGTCCAGTGGGGGGTGCGAGAGCGGTTGACCACCACGCACAGCGCCACCAGCTGGGGGGTGCAATGGGGCGGGCCGGACTTTGTATGTAGCCAAACTAATGACCACAGCCGAATGGTTCTTGGACTTTATATGTAATCGCTCTAGACATATTATGTGCACCAGTTCTGTACCCAGACCGCACAGCCTCGGGTCATCCTGAAGCAGCACACGCGCCCCTGACCTGGTTTGGCACGGTGACGATGGTGTTGTCCTCCGTGGCGATGAGGGTGCGCATGGGGTCCACGCGGACCACCTTGCCGTTCACCTGGGGAGAGGGGAACCAGGCAACACTTAGTTAAGTGGGACCGCGGGTGACAGGGGAGCTGGTCTACCGCAGGCTAGGAGGCCGGGGTGGAGGGCAAGAAGCCAGGGAGCAGGCGGAAGCAGCTTGCGGGACGGGGGCCGACGTGTGGGCCTGGGCGCAAGACACGTAGGGGGCTGCCGCGGCCGTTGCTGGCTGTCGATACACCAGTTCCCGGGATTTGAGAGTTCGCACCTGTGCCGCTGTGGTTAGGTTCTGGGAGACGAGTGAAATGTACTCCCCGGCAACGAACGGCCTGCGGGGTGCAAGCCAGGCGGGCCGATATGTGCAGGTGTCGGGAACCAACACAACCAGGATTGCGCCTTACGCGGTGCCTGCATTTATGCAGTTTCTGCTGTTCACACTGCTGTTGGCAACAGGCGGAAGGGCACCAACATCATGATTTTGGAGCTGCAGATTTGGTTCAGGGACGTGGGGACGCGTCAATGGAAGCGCTGGAAAGCGCACACCACGGCCGCATGGAGCGCCAGCGCGGCAAGCCCCCGGGGCCCCGCGATGCCTTGCCCGCCCCACCTGGCCAGGAAGATGTTGAGGCCGGACACGAAGTTACCCAGCACCTGCTGCGTGGCCAGACCGATGATGATACCGCTGGCACCACCCACTGCCAGCAGCGGCTGGGGGAGTAGCGCACAGTGGAGAAAGGGGCAGCGGGGAAGGGCAGGTGGGAGGTGCGGGACGGCAAACTGAGCACCAACATGGTGAAATATGCACTTGGATGTCCACAACACGCACACATGGCCTAGCCCCATGACACCGAATGGTAAGCCTGCTGTGCCCCTCCCCGCACATATTGGCTGAGTTGAAGCCCGACTCCCCCAACATTATACTCAATTTCTATAAGCGCTGTTGTGGGGGCAATCCCACCTGCAGGTTGACCCCCAGCGCCCCCGCCAGCCACACGATCTAACCACGAAGCCAGCTGAGTCGCGACCCGTCTCCCTCGCAAGGACTTCTACCAACAGTCCAACACCCTTGTTGACCCCACCTGCAGGTTAACCCCCAGCGCCCCCGCCAGCCATACGCCTGCTGACAGCACCACCACCCAGTTGAGCAGGTTGGAGGCGGGGTTCACGAACGAGGCGACCAGCTCGCTGCCCTTGTCCAGCGATTCAACGTACTCGCGGACCTGCAGGGAAAAGGGACGGGGCGGCCGCACGTGTGCGTGGCAGTGTAGAGGCGTGCAAGAGAGGCACAAGGCATCCGCTACCGCTTGAGCATATCGTTCACGCACAGCTCAAGTAGGGGTGCGATCGAGCCAGCTGGGAAGGTGCGCAGTGCAGCAGACGGCTGTAGTGCCCAGAGCGGCCCGACGGAAGCGTACGCAAATGGGTACCCGCGGCGATGTGGAGCACCCGTCAGCCAAGGGCGCGTGAGATTAAGTCGTGCATGCAGAGGCAGAACACGGTCAGGATACCAGCTCCGGTCACAACAGGACTGCCAAACGCCCCAGAGAACACTGTGCCTGGTCGTCGTACGTGCCGTCGGCCCCACACCGCGCGCGCTGCTAACCAAAAGCAGGCAACGCCCCCACGCCCAGTACGTGTATCCGACCGCGCCCTGTGGGCCATCGTATACAACACGACGTGTACACGGTCCCACCCCGCCCCACCATGTACGACACCATGATGTCCTTCCACCGCAGCACCACAGCGCTGCCGAACAGCACCATGCCGATCTGGTAGCGGAGGCAGGGAAGGGCAAGGGGGAGTGCAGTAACGTCAGGGTAAGCACGATATCAGGTTTGCCCTGTCGTGCATTCCGGAATCTAGTGCCATGGGAGTATGCCCCCACCCCGCCCCGATGGACTGTGGCCTGCCCCGCTGCCCGCAACCTGACCTCCAAACGGCGCAACCTCACCCATGCGCCCCACCCCACGGGCACCCACCTACATTACACTATGCAAGGACTGTACCCATAGATGCAGCCCCGTCACGCAGGCCCTGCCCAACCCGGTCGGGGACCCTCATACACGTCGCCAGACATTGCGGGCTCCACTCGGCATCTCGCCTGGCGGTATCCCGATCCGCGAACCCCGTATGGCCCCACCCAGTGGCCCCTCAATGCCAGCGGCACCTGCCGCACTCCGCTGCACGCACTGCCGCCACCCGTCAGGCAGCACACCGTGAGCGCGGCATGCCCTAGCCGGCGCCCCCACACTGCCCAGGGCCCATGCACACCACATGCACACCACGGCCACCCACCAGGCCACACCACACCACATGCACACCACGGCCACCCACCAGGCCACACCACACCACATGCACACCACGGCCACCCACCAGGCTGAGCTTGGTAAGCACTGCGTCCAGCGGGTCCAGGCTGCACACCACCAGCCGCACCAGGTCGTCTGGGAATGGGGCATGGGCCAAAGCAGACACAGTGCGGCATTGAACTTTCTTTGCGTACCGGCTTAATTCCGCGCTATTTCCTTCTCTGTCGGCAAGGCACCACCCCGTTCACTGTCGCAGTACACCAATACCGGCATGCAAACAGTACACCACCCAGCCTAGGCTGGCACACCCGCCCAGCCAGATCGTTGGTGCGCGGTGGTACAACGCTGAAACATGTTGACACAGGCATTACCAACCGGCCCTGGCCGGCGCACCCACCCAGCCAGTCGTTTGGCAGCCTGGGGTTGAACTTGGCGATCAAGCCGTCAAAGATCTGCGCCGTGTTGCGCAGCACGTGCACCGCCAGCACGCAGCCCACCAGCAGCGGCGCGGCGCCGCCCGTCAACGCGGCGGGCATGAGGCGCAGCAGGTCGCCGGCGGTGCTGGGCTGGGCGCCGTGGCCCTGGGGCTGCTGCTGCTGCTGCTGCTGCTGCTGCTGCTGCTCCGCCGCTTCCCGGGCGGTGCTCTCCGCCATGCGCCGCAGCACCCAGTAGCCCACGCCCACCACCAGCACCGCCGGCAGCACCTCCCTGGGGTCGAAAGGCAGAGAAGCGAAGCAAGGGGTTGTTGGGTAAGGGGTAAGGGATGCGGAGGATGTGCAATGGGGCGAGTGGGGGTGGGCAGGTGAGCGGCTGGGTTGTTGGGAGGTTCTAGGTGGGTGAGCAGTAGCACCACCAGCAGCACCTCCCTGAGGTCGGGGGAGGGGTTAAGGGATGGGATGGTTGTGGAGTGGGGGGCCAGGGGGAGGGGTTTGCCTGGGGCAGGTATGCGGCTGGGTTTTGGGCGGTAGCGTGTGGATAGGCAAGAGGTGAGCAGTATGGGAGGCGACCTGGGGCCGGGCTGGAGGGGAAGGTGGCGAGGCAGGCGTTCGAGGGGGTGCTGCACGCGGGTAGTCGGTTCGCAGCACTGGCGGCACGTCCTTGGAGAGTCAGGGCTAGCAGCATAAGAGGCATCGATGTGGGTACAGCTGCATGTCCTTCCTTGCCGGTCACAGGGGGATCTAGCTGGGTCGCAGCGCCAGGGAGCCGCTGGATATGAGTCGGATGGGTTACAGCAGCTGGGCGTTACAGCAGCTACAGACCGCCCGTACTTTCACATGTGAGGATCTGTTTTTTTACTAGGAACAGACAGTGATGCGCAGGCTCCTGCAATTCACTGTCCGCACATTTATGGGGATTTGGGCCAGCCTATTGCGCACCTGGTGAAGCGGCTGGCTAGGTAGTACTGCCAGCTGCCCTCACCGCCCAGCGCGGATACGACCGGCTCGCAGGCGGCCTTAATGGGCGAGCACAGCGCGTCGATGATGACCTGGGGATCCTGTGGGACAAAGTAGGCAAGCAAACAAGAAGAAAGGTCGGTGGGTGGACCTGCAATTGCCGGCGTGTAACGGTTACACGGGCTGGAGGTAGACTGCGCTCCCTCGTCTGACAGCGCGGTCTCCAATTCTCCGTACATCGTGCTCGCCGTTGGCCAAGCGGAACCAGAAGCTCCGTGATAGTGCATGGAGCCCTCAATTGCGAGGGTTGCTCCAGAAGGGTCGGTGTGGGCAGGAATGCACGTCTAAACGAACGATGCCGTTCGCCTCGTCCCACCTGTGTTGGAGGTGGACGAGCGATGTCTGCAGCTGCAGCTGCGAGCTCTGCAGCTCTGGATCGTGCTCCCTGGCATGCCGTGTATCGCTCACGGTGCCATCGCTCCTGTTGCCGGAGGGTTGGAACGGACCGCGCGCCCCGCGTTGCTAGGTGCTGTCGGGTTGCCTGGCATGTCATTGAACACTGCTTATGGCCTGTAAGGGGCCCGGAGAAGCGCCTTTGAAGCTGCTGCATGCTGCTGCCTAGTAATACCACCTTGGCTCTGCAAGGGCCTGATTATTCTGTGGCGTCTGCCGGCACTAATCCGTTTGTTTGAGCAGAGTATGAGGTGTGCAGGTCGTGCGCGTGGACGAAATGCAGGCAAGCTGCAGCTTCGCCTTTCCCGCTGCCTTTCACAGCTTGCGTATACAATACGTCACAAGACTCAGCGATCAGGACTTCTATTTGTGCTGTACATGTGCACCTCCACGATACGAGTATACGAGGTCGGTGTCGCAAAATTGTGTACGGTGCGTTCCGTTGGCAGTTGCAGGCGTTCATCCAAAGTTCCAAGCACAGTTCAGCAATCTTAATTGTGGTGGGGCCATAGATTTCTATGCAAACTATTACAGCCGTCTAGCCTTGGTTGGCACTGAGCTGTCCCTGGAGACTGCCGTTGCTTCTGGTTTTCGCAGTCCCTGGACAACCGGAGAGGGATGCAATAAGGGTCACTACAAAACCATCGTGCCCAAATATACGTGGTATACCGTGCTACAGTATGCCAACAGACCCAGATCCCGGGCCAGGACGGCCGACACGGTCGGCGCCTTCTCCTTCCCTCCAGCTCTTACTCGAGGTCCACAAGTAGGTGCACAGCCTTCAGTCCAGCAGTCGTCCACATCATTCCGATGACACTTTGGGGGCATATCCTGCGCTCCGAAACCACGCCATGCTGTGCC
This sequence comes from Chlamydomonas sp. KOR1, assembly GCA_036984285.1. NCBI lineage: Eukaryota > Viridiplantae > Chlorophyta > Chlorophyceae > Chlamydomonadales > Chlamydomonadaceae > Chlamydomonas > Chlamydomonas sp. KOR1. Next base: position 159,422 of record BQMZ01000176.1, on the reverse strand, counting down.
ACGTGACGCAACACGCAATTGTGCCGTGCCCGACCCACTGACGGGAAACGCTGACCCGCTTGTGCACAGGGACCTGGGGCGGCTCGTGTTCTCGCACCTCACCCGACGCCAGGCGTATGTGGCCTCATGGACGTGCACCGCAGCGCGGGAGCTGTTCCTGGACATGCTGCAGCAGCGGCAGGTGCAGCAACAGCAGCCGACACAGCCGGTGCGGCCGGCGCAGGAGCAACCACGACTGCAGCCAGGAGGAGCGGGAGCAACACCAGCAAACGGTGTTCAGCAGCAGCAGCAGCAGCAGCAGCAACAGCAGGGCATTGCTCCCTGGTGGCCTTTCAGCCCGGCGCTGGTGGTTGCGTGCTCGGCGCAGGACAGGCTACTGGAGGTGGACCTGCAGGTAGGGGATGAGGGGGTAGAGATGCGGTTGCGGGAATCGGAATGCATAACCCGGATACAGACCAGATTGTTACGGTAGTCAGGGGGGAAGTGGGTTTAGGGTTTGGAAGGGGAGGGGTGGGTGCTGGCTGATATTTGGTAAGGCGAGAGGGCATCGGAACGGGGGGTGGCTGTATGGGAACACTACCGGTATAGCTAGCTGCGGTACAGGTACTGGGCTACTGGCAGAGGCTGTCATGCAGCATTGTTTGTGTGTGTGCAGTGTGACCGTGGGACTACGAGCTTCGCATCAGGTGTGCATGAGACCTTTCTGGCACCCTGCTGCCCGTGAAATCACACTGCTGGACTCCTGTCGCTGTGCCGCCCCCGTGCTGTGGCACTGCTCCGTCAGGGCGGCGTGCTGAGCTGGCGGCCGGGCAGCGCCGCCACCCGCCGCCCGCACCGCCGCGCGCCCAGCCTGCAGTCGCCCTGCCGCCCCCTGCCCCCCAACTGGATGACTGGCATCACCGCAGGGCCGCCAACTTGGGAGCTGCCATGCCACCAACAACAACCACAGCAGCACATTGTGTCTCACAACCAGCCGGAGCAGTTGGAGCAGGAGCAGCAGGTGGAGTCGCGAGAGGGGCAGCAGCAGCAGCAGCAGCAGCAGCTGAGACAGCAGCCGGGGCGGCGCAGTCGGCCAGCAGCGGCTCTGGCCGGCCGATACGGCCTCACGCTGTACGCGTCGCACTACAGGGCACGCGGCATCGTGGCCTTAGACGGCACCACCCTGCTGCCCCTGGGCACCTTCCTGTCGTACAGCCGGGTGGACGAGCAGCGCCCCGAGGGCATCTGCTCGTCCCGCGACGCGCTGTACGTGCTGTCCGTGGACTGCGTCGTGACACGTGTCCTACGGGACGCGGCCAACCCAAGGAAGGGCGTGGTGGCGGCACGTGTGCGTCTGGACGGCGGGTGGGTCGGGTGGGGCATGGCGCTGGGGCCGGCCCCCGGGTCAGGGGGCCTGTACGGCAATCTGTACGGCAGCCATGGTGGGTCGACGGCGGAGGCGCTGTACTGTGCGGTTGACCTCATGCACGGCAACTGCTCCAGCCACTACACGAGGCTGCCGATGTCAGAGGAGTGCACGGGGGCGTGCTGTGCGTGCCGCTGGAGCTGCTGGCGCCGCATGGGGAGCAGCAGCTGCAGCTGGAGGGAGCCTCTCAACAGGGACACGGGCAAGGACAGGGGCCGACGCCAGCAGGGCAGCAGCAACCGGAGCAGCAGGAGCACACAGGGGAAGCTGGGCCCAGCGCAGCGGGCGGGGAGCAGGCGCCACGGCAGCCGAACGGGCCTGTGTGGTTTGCTAATCGTGTCGTGCGGAGGCCCAGCGGGCTGTGCTTCGACCCGTACGGCAACGTGTGGGTCACGTTGTACGAGGGGGCCGTGCTGCAGCTGGCGGGCCCGGGGCACGCCCACGAGGGGCGGGTGCTGCGCAGGGTGGTGCTGCCGCCAAGGCCGGACGCTGCTCAGCAGGCGGCGGGGGATCGTGGCAGGGGAGGTGCTCCTGCCGCAGCGCTGCTCGAACAGCAGCCGGGAGGACCAGCTGCGTGTGGGAGCAGTGCGGGAGTCGGGGGTGCAATGCGGATGATGGCTTGGGACGTGTGCGTGGTGCCGGTTGTGGGTTACGACGGCAGCAGCAGGAGCGGAGGTGGTGGGACGGCTGGTTGTGGGGACCAGCCGGGTGGTGAGGGAGCAGGAGGGGGTTACCTGCTGTGTGTCACATCGCATGAGAACTCTTCGACGCCACGAAAGGACTGTGGCGAGGAGTGCAGGGTGGCAGTGGTGCTGGTGGGTGGTGAGGCGGGTGGGCGGGGCCAGGGAGGCGGAGTTGAGGCTGGGGAGGCGGCTAAGGGCGGTGGCCCGGCGGTGGCTGAGGGGGAGCCCGGAGGGGAGCTTGGAGGGACAGGGCGGTTCGTGGTGGCCAGGTCCTGGCCTGCACACATGCACAGCCACACCAACATGGCATGCGTGTGTTGAGGGTAGGAGGTGCGGGAAGGCACAGCGGACACGGTTATTGTGCAGGTCAGACCCTCGAACATTTTCCTCATCTGCATCACATAATCAATCGCAGTCGGATCCGCGAGATTACTGTGAAAGTACTGGTGTTACCATGTCTCGGTACGTTCAGTGGATGGGGCCTCCTCCGTGTGACGAGGAGGCTTCTGGTGATGTCGACACGTGTCAGTACCAGGGTGTGTACCTGCCGGCCAATCAGGTTCAGGCTATCATGCGGTTGCGTGCTTGCAATTGGCCTTTGGAAGTGTATAGGAACACTGCACGTGCACGCAGTGAGCGTGTGTGCAAAAGGTGTACTGCTGGAAAGCCTGAGGATGAGCACCTGTTGGCAAGATGAGCAGGATTTGAAGTCATGGTGGGACACTTCCTGCCCTGTTAAGGTTGGACGTTTTCTTGTTGCTGTCCAACAGCAACGCAACGCTACATGATAATAATTCCTGATAGGTGTGATCGGGACCAGGAAGGATCGTGTGGCCACACCACCTGGAATGTAACACAAAATGCCAGAAAAATTCCATCATCGGTGCGTGTAGCAACTCCGAGGGCGTGCTTGTTGCTGGCCTGATGTAGATCTGTGGTGTGGATGCGGTGCGAGAGTAGGCAAATAAGCCTTAAGCAGCAACAAGTGAAGCGAGCAAGAAAACATACAAGCAGGTTGACAGGGTGCGGCAAGGAGGTGTCGAGGTGCAGATCAGCTGTGGAGATCGCAGGCACCCGCGCTGCAACGCTGATATACTAACGAAGCTGAATAAGAAAGCTGGCTGTGTCGGTTGCTGATGTAGATCTGTGAGCATGGACTGGCGAGCTCTTGACCTCACGCCAATGAGAGCATGTTGCCTTGGATTGTGAGTCGGCACTGCCTGCAGTGCGTAGCTGCAGTACTTGCTGGGTTGGGGAGGTTCAGGCTTGCACCCTACTCGTACCAGCAACACGTGCTGCGCAGCCAAGGGGGCAGCGGCCGTGACCGGCCTTCCCAGCAACGTTATTACCGTCCGGACTGGTGCTGTGACTGGTGTAACGCTGCTTCGCGCATTCCAGTCTATGCATCACGAACGACGAGCTGTGACACGTCGTGATAGCGATAGGGCGTGGTCCACCAAAGGCCGCCTACGCTCATCTGTATACCAGCCAATGTCAAACTCATGGGCCACTCTAGCTATTCGCGTGCCCAGCACCAAGCTAGCTGACATATTTCGCATGCCCTAGCAATCCGGTCACAGCCCACGCAGCTCACAGCCTCTCCATTAGATCCAACCACATGGAGTCATCCCACGCCTCCCACGCCTCCTCTCCTAGCGCCTCCTCCTCGCCAGTCACCAGCGCCCACTCCATGAGACGCCGCAGCCGCAGCCCAGCACCCAGCTCTCCATGCACTCCCGCAGCCTTGGTGCTACCCTCCTCCTGTGCCACCTCCACCGTTAAGCCACGCTGACCCTCCACCCCCGCCACCACCACGTGGCTCCCCAACTCCACCGCGCCCTCGCCGCCCCCATCGCCCTCTCCTTCCCGTAACCCCACGCCTATGAACACCAGGCCGCACTCCCTGTCCCCCCAACGCGGGTGCCACCAGCCCGCCGTGGACCCCGAGCCTGCCCCTGCCCCCGACTCCGGCCCAGCAGCACCTTTCACGCAGTCCGCACCCTCCTGCCGCTCCACCAGTACGTTGCTGCACTTCATCCCCTGCTGCCGCCCATCCGGCCGCCCGTCATGTTGCTGATCCTCCCGGAGCCCCTGCTCCCCTTGCCCTACCGGCTCCCCGTCCTTGTCCTGCCCGCCCTGCTCCGCATCCCCCCCTTGCGCAACCTGCCCGCCCGGCTGCTGGCGCGGCCACAGCTCGGGGGGCACCATGGAGGCCAGCCACCGGCCCACGGGTCGCAGCTCCACCTCACCGCCAGCAAGGGACAGCTCCCAGACAGCCTGCAGGCAAGGGCCCGTGCAAGATGCAAGGAGCCGTGGCGTGTCAAGCTCCGGGGAGGCGAGGAAGGGCCCTTGGTACTAGGGCGCGCGGTGTGCTCGTGCGCGTCTCTCTGGCCCGGTGCCCCCGGTTGGGCTAAGGGTAGGGCGCGTCTCAGCGTCACACGCTTCGGCGTTTTGCGCTGCCGGACCTGTGGTGCTTTGCCTGCCTTCAGAGCTTCAGTACAGCATGCGTTTTGGGACGACCAGCGTTACCCGTGTCTTTGGGCAGGGGCTGCACCAAATTCTTGTGCTGCGTTTAATACTGTAGTCGCATACCCCCACGCGGCAGGCGTCAGCAGGCTGAGGTCTCAGGGGGCAGGTTGCTGTCCATGTTCGAGGCCTTGGCCGTGGTTATGCGAGGCAGTGGTCGCGGGGTGATGCCGCAATCAGGGCCGGCGTGTCGCAGGTGGCCCAAGGTGAACAAGTGTCACCCTGTGCTGCTATAGGGGATCGAGTAGTGCAGGCAGCACAGCACCCTGGAACTGTCCTTTTGACATCTCCTCTCAAGCCTCACCTGCGGCAGGCTGGCGACCCAGAAGAGGCCCTTGGCGCGTAGCAGCCGCGGCACCGGCAGCAGCTGTGCAGGCACAGCCGGCAGCGGCCCAGCGCCCTCGGTGCTCGGGCCACCGCCGCCTGACGCAGCACCAGCCGCACTCCCCTCTGCCGTTCTTTGCACTCGTCCGCTGGGCGCCTGCCCCTCCTCCCGGCCCCGCTCCCCCTGCTGCTCCACCAGAGCCTGCACCATTGCCCACAAGCGCCCCGGGTGGAACGGCCGCCGGTCCTTAAACACCACCGACCCGATCCCGTACTCCTCCTCCTCATGCGCCCTGTCCTCACCGCCCGCACTGCCCCCAGCTGCCCCTTTCCCTGCTGCCAGAGGTCCCGGCAGCTGTGCTCCTCGGAGCACGCCACCCTGCTCCAGGACCATGCCATCGCTGCCATCGTCCACAGTGCCCCCGGCCTGCTCCGTGGCGCCTGCAATGCGGCGGACCCGCGGACCAGCTCCCGCCGCACCTCCGCCCTCCCCTAGTCCCTCCCCCACCCCACCTAACACCACCTCAGGCTCCACGCGGCACTCACAGCACGTCACCACGCGTGCTGTGCGGTTCAGCGCCCGCACCGCCGCTACCACCCTCCCGAGCCGCCGCCGGGCCTCGCGCTCTGCCGCCGCCGCCGCCGCCGATCCCGTCCCACTCCTGCTGCCCCCGCTCCGTCCTTCACCGACCCTAGCCTGCGGGTCCGTGCCCATGCTCTCCTCTTTGGCCGCTCCCAACGCCACCGCTGCTTCCTGCTCCCGCTGTCGCTCCTCCTCAACACACTGCTGCAGCAGCAGGTCGCACTTGTTGACCAGCACCACGTCCGCACACTCCACCTGCTGCGCCAACAAACTCGCCAGAGGCTTACGACCGTCCCCGCCTACACCTCCTTCTACACCACCGCCCGTCCCTGCCGCACCCCCAGACCCCATCCACCCCGCCCTGCCATCAGCGAGGCCGGCACCGCCACCGCCAGAACCGTTCCCCGCCGGCTGTTCCGTGCCGTACGGCAGCATGTACGACAGGAAACTGCCGGCGTCCACGACTGTCACAACCGAGTGCAGTACGACGCCGTACGGCTCCAGCGCCGCGACCGCGGCTGCCAAGGCCTCTGGCTCACCCACACCGGTGGACTCCACAACCACCACGTCAAGCATGCCTTCCTCGCGGCCGCTATCGCTGCCGTGCGTGCCACGGCTGCTGCTGCTGCTCCCTCCTGCCGCTGCATTTTGACCACCACTCCCGCCCCCACGTGCACCACGTCTGCTGCCGCTGCCGCTGCCTCCGTCAACTGCACCCTTCCCGTCAGCAGACGTCCCGTCGGCTTGACCCATGCAAGTGCCGTCCCCTGCACCAGCGGCACCAGCACCGCGCACTTCGATGCTGCTGCCGTCCCCGCCCTTGCCTCCATAACCGCCGCCGGCCCTGAAGTCCGCCATGCTTCTCAGCGCCTGCTGCAGGTCGCCCCTGAGGTTGCAGCACACGCACCCGTTGGACAGCTCCACCAGGGCAGCAGCAGCACCAGCAGCAGGGTCTCCGAGGTGTGGAGAAGGAGCAGCTGCAGGCACGCCAGCAGCGCCAACAGACGGGTCAGCCTCTGCTGGCCTGCCTGCTGCTGCTGCTGTTCCAGCCGGTGGTTGGGGGTGGGGTACTGGTTGTGAGTGGTGCAGCGGCAGGGCCAGGAGCTGTGCGTCCACGTTGAGGGGAGCCAGGTCGTTCACGATGAGCCCTATGCGTAATTGACGAGGGCCATGGAAGGTGTAGGAAGCTGCCTGACCTGCGTGCATCTCCTGTGGAGCAAAGGCTGCCATCTGGCCGCGTGGCGGAGGTACTTGCTGCAGGTCCCCTAGATGCTGCTGGTGATGCTGCGGCTGTGCCGGTCCTTCGGCCTGGGCCTGCAGGCTGGACAGAAGGTGGCGCACCAGTGTTGTTTTGCCTGCGCCCAGGAAGCCACAAAGGGCGATGACAGGCAGGTTCCGGTTGTGCTGCCGCTCCCCGGCCCCGCGACCTCCTTCACGTTCCGGAGCGTCCTGGCGCCGCCGCACTGCCCGCTGCTGCATTTGCAGATCTTTTAAGGCAGCTTGAAGGTCCATAAGTTGGTCTGCGTTGCCACTGCACGCCCGCAAGCCGCGCTGCAGCGCCTCGGCTGCATCATCCCTTCGGTTCAGGAAGCTCAACGCCAAGCAGAGCCGCATGTAAGGGCGATGCCACGATCCATCGAAAGCAACAGCTTGCTGTGCATCATCAGCTGCAGCAATATAGTCGCCAAGCTCCAGGCGCGCTGCTGCCCGGTTGCTGTGCAGGCGCGACAGCTCGCGCGAAACCTCGGCTCGAGGCTCGGGCCCACCACTGAGAGAGGCAAGCTGGGAGAGACGTCCAATAGCATCAGACGTTATGCTGATACACGCTTCATAACTATTTTCCAGGAAAGCGCTTTGCGCTCGAGCCTTCAGCTCGGCGACAACGTCCATAGCTTTGGCAAGCTAATCACCCAGCCATGAAGTAAAAGCGATTGCAAGTGTGTACCTAGCAGATGGCCAAATGATAACAGTTGGTGGCCGCGGGCACCTGTTGCCACGACGGCACAGGCCATACGATGTACTGCATGGGGGCTGCGGGCAGGGCCACGAGGCGTGCTCTCAAGGCCTGGGGTCCTGCCTGAGGTCTGCGGTGTGGAACCTGGCCGGATCCTAGGGAGTTTGCCGCTGCCGGCTACGCTCGTGGGGTTCTGGCTGTTTCTGGGTGTACGGGGCAGCACGTTGCGTGTGATGGGTGACTGACGCTTGCGTTCCTGAGTGCTGAGCTTCAAGTTGTAATCACACCGCTTAATGGATGAAACTGTGACAGCCCTCACAGTTGATTGTATAGCATTGTGACTGTATAGCTTACAGTCTTGGCATTCTACCGCAGGCTCACAGTGTTGCCGTGCCGCGCACACTGTTGTGGACCCGTAGGCACCTGTTGGCCATTGCAATCTTTAGGGTGGCGCCGTGCTGCGCAGAACGCAGTGCTGGGGCGCCATTGAGGTAAGGGCCACCATAAAGAATAAAACAACCAAGGCACGGAAGCGACCCTACACCACGTCCCGTAACTCCCTATTCCCACACCGCACAGCAACGGAACAACCACAACGCTAGTGTGTAGGTCCTGGCCTCGCCACGGTGGTCCCACACAACACAGGTTGAGGGCCATGGCCGTCGGCGCAAAGGCAATGCATGCCTTCTTGAAATATATGATAAGCCTGAGGCCCACGTGACAACCTCATATTGGTGCAGGTAAAATCAGCCTCGTGCCCTCTCCGCCCGCCTGGCGGTTTCAACGCAACGCAGTACACAGTAAGGTCTTCGTGTTTGAGTCATGCACCAACCGCAGTACGTCATCCTGTAAGTACGTATGGCGTAAAGTCGCTGTTGCAGGTACCGGACGCGCCCCACCACTTAGGAATATCCCGTGAGAGGGCAACCTGCCGTACATGTTTCGATGCCACGGAATGGACCGTGCGGCACATACACGTTAGATGCTACATGCCTAGTGCTTACTTGATGTCGTGCGGCATTGGTATGAGCCACATGGGTGCAGTGCAGGATGATGCTTACCTAACCGTCCTTCAGGTCGTTGCCAGCGGTTTGCGCTTCCTGACTTGCAGCTCGTGACACACGTGCTGCGCTGCCCCCTGGGGCCTACCACCTAAATACCACCCCTGCTATGTATAGCTCACATGCCCCAACACCAACATTCGATGTTCTCCATCAACACCCAAGCTTTGGCTACCAGCACTTTGGGTACATCTCGGTGCCCCCCTCTTGGGATAAGCCCATAAGCCCATGCCAATCTGCCACCAAGTTACCATAATGCAGGCAGCACGGTGAATTGCTGTCGCGCCAAGAAGGTACTCCCCGTGGCGCAGTCCGCCAGGATGATGTTGGCCCCGTTGGTTGTCGTACCGTACGGCACATCCAGGCAGCGGTTGCCGGAGAGCCGGGAGCGAATGCGGAACCTGTACGGCACAGCGCACGGCGTGGGCAAAGGAATCAGTTACGGCTGTTAAAACGCCAAGCTACCTTGATTTGGGCCCCAATTGCGTTGGCATGTCCTGAATGCTACTTCAGCGCTCGGGCGAGGCAAAGCTGCATGTCTTGAGGCCGGGTGCAAGAGCTGTGTGCCACCACACGCCGACACGGCAGACCGCGCGACCCTGCGTTCTCGCATGCTGGTATGCAATACCCGAGGAACATACGTTGACTAGGGAAAGCTTGTGAATGCACAAACGGCTTGCCGGCGAACATGGGCACCCACTGTTACCTGAATTTCGGCCCGTAGGGGTTAAAGTAGAACTGCATAGATGTGTCGGTGTTGGAGCAGGCAACGGTGGTCAGCATGGCCCCAGTGTTGGCGTTGGGGGCGCGCAGGCACAGCCCCAGCAGCGTCTGCAGCCGGTAGTAGCCGCTGAAGCCGCCCGTGCCTGCGACGAGATCAGCAAGGCAACAGCACCAGCATTAGTGACATCCATCACCACTCCGTTGCCAGCGCCTGCCATGCGATAAGCCCGTGCACTTAGACTGGCAGACGCACCCGTGCAATGCCCTTCCCCTCCCCTGCTATGGCACTCACTTGTGAGCACTGGCACCGGCACCAGCGCCTGCGTCTGGCTGTTGGCGCACGCCAGCTGCTGCAGCGGCTGGCCAGGTGCGGCTGACAGGGTGGTGCCCGGCAGCCCCAGGCAGGAGGCGGTGGCCGAGTTGGGCCGCAGCTTGATGGGTGCGGGCGACAGCGCAAAGGTGCTTGTGGCCTGTGTGGCCTCCTCGCAGGGTAGCACGCGCAGCACGCCGCCCACCTCCATGACGCACGAGGCGGCGAAGGGGTCCCAGTCGCCGTACTGTGTCGCCACCAGCTGCATCCTGCACCATGCACGAATCATGACCCATTGCAGCGGTGGCATGCGCATAAGCATTTGTGTGCATGTGCATGCGTCCTGGGCCGTTGCGGCAACGCCACAGGAGCGGCAACGAGCGGGCGGCGCGCCGCCGTGACGCGGTGGACAATGCAAGCGGGACACGCGACTGCTCGCACAGCGGCAACAGCAGCCAGGGCTGTGCTCTTCACTACCTCCCATCCCCATTCCAAGCCCCCGCAAGGAGTACACCCTGCGCTATTGCGGCGCACACCCCTGGCTCCCCCCGCGCAGCTTTCTGCTTCCCTCTATGCAAGGCTGTAAGTCCCCTCCCGTCTTCCCTCGCACAACTACTGAAAGCAGAGCCCTGACAGACTGAGAATGTCGACCTCTCTTCTCTGTATCCAAGCTGCCTGTGCCCTGCACCTACCACGGCGCCGCCGAGCCCGTGTACGTCAGCGCAGCGAACTGCTGCTCGTTGCCGGGCCCCCCCGCCGCGCAGGCCGCCAGCTCCAGCCGGTCCCCGCCCGAGCGCCACGCCACGCACTTGGCGCCCTTCTGCAGCCGCAGGAAGCGCTCTGGGGGCGGAGCACGTGGGCCAGGCAACAGCAGCAGCAACAGCACCACCACCAGCAGGGTCATGAAGCGAATTGATCAGGGGCGGGTGTAGAGCAGGCGACATCGTCAGCGGCAGGGAGCTGGCGCGAGCCCGTGCGGAACTTGCCCAGGATGCCGGGCATGTGGCCCTGCGCTGCCACACGTGCCATGTGGCGCCACCGACGCGTGTGCGTGTTCGCCCAAGTAGTTTGACTGGTACACCTCAGGCATGCGGCCGTGCATGGGTAGTGGGCTGACGGGCAGCGAAGCCTGTGTCCACTCCTGCATGGAACGGCATCCTACGCATCCCTGAACTCACCATTGGGCGCGGCGGTTAGCGTGAAGATCTGCGACTGCCACGTGATGTTGCAGGCCCGCAGTGTCACCTGCGTGCCGTCGTTTGTGCTGGGGGCGTACGCGCAGCGGTTGCCTGCAGGTGGGGGAAAGAAGTTACTAGAGGGGGGGCCGGAGGTGGACGCACAGGTGGATGGGTGCAGGTGTGTTGTCGCCGGCAGTGGTGTAGTGGTGGCAGGGGATCATGATAGCAGGGTGCAGAAGGCCATGGGCCATCAGGGTAAATCATGGCCTGGTCGCTACATTGAAAGCTGATTGTTAATTTTGGCTAGCAGGCCGATGCGCTCTGGATAGCAGGTTCAGGAAGACGGCTTTGCAAGGCGCGGGGTCAATCGAGGGCACGGACCGCCCTTTGGCAAACGTGTGATTGTGACTGGACAACTTGGATGGGGAGCCAGGGCGTACCGGTACAGCCGGTGAGACTCGTCGCCTTCCCAGGCAGGCCAGCCTAGCTAAGCCTTGGAGGCCAAGCGGCACGACCGTCATGCGTGTGGTATAGATTTGATTTCGGTGTCCTGCAGAGAGCAGGCCTGTTGGTGGGACCATGCGTCCCAGCCCCCGCCCCAGCGCACCTGTGCCGTTGATCCTCATCATGATAGGCCAGTTTACCCAGCTGAAGAAGTACTTGTCTGCGGGAAAAAGAAGGGGTGCACAGTGCCATTCGACCAAAAAGTGAAGGCCTGGCCTAGCACATTCGGGATTGTGGTAGGCACTGCAAGAGAATGGGACTGGTCGGCGGGCGGGTTGCGTCGGCTGGGTAAGCACGGGGCATCAGGTGTGAACAGACTGTTGCACATACATGTGCGAGGGCCGCGGCGAAAGAGCACTAAATGCCCGGTTGCGCACTGCAACGGGGGAGTGCTATTGGGCCAGGCAGCGTGCGCAAAGCTTCTTCTCATGGCCTTTTTTCAAGTGCCTTCAGTGCTGTATCATGTGCGTAAGGCAGCGCTGTACGCCAGCACAGCACAGCATGCGTATAACGCGTTCGTTTCCGTTGGCATCAGGCTGTACTCCCTGTACACGTGCAGCTCACCGAACGCTGCCGTGCAGTCCGAAACTGCTGTGTTTGCCTTCCACGTGGCAGGGCAGTTGAGGCCCTGGTTGTAGATGACCCGCCGGGTCACAGTGGTGCCGGACACGTCCATGCAGGCCAGGTCCAGGTCCGTGTCGTCTGCGGCACGAAGGACATAATGGGGAGTAACGAAAAGAGTTCACCTTGTGGTGACTCTGCACGTGGTGTGTACAGGCGACTGTTCCAAGGTGTCCCTGAGCACTTGCCCCGCTGCTGCCCTCAGGGGCACTCCCCTGGCTGCGCTGTGGAATGTGCACGGCACTACACCGGACAAGGGCTGTAGGCAGGCGGTGCCGTGCAGGTGTGCCTCACCGTTGCAGAGGGTGTATGATAATGATGACCCGGGGCCGTCGCAGGTGGGCATGGTGGTCCCGCTAATGCACACGCGGCCTACGGGAGAGAAAGTGGGGAAGGCCTCAGTACAAACCAATTGCTCAAGATATGTATGTAGAGCCTGATGCCATGTAGAATATGGTCGTGTGCATGGGCCGAGTGGTCCTGTAGTGCGGGCTGAGGTGTTGAGTGCGAGAACGGGTTATTGGGCACACGCCGGACGACAGGGGCCACCAATGCTGACCACTGTGGCAACATGCACCCGCCGCCAGCTGCGTCACTGCTGCCTACCCTACAATCTCACCATACTGTGCTGTAACGGTCGCAACAACGGCGGCGAGCAACGCCAGTTGGAGGCCCGTTGCGCCTATCATCTGCAGGTCGGGGTTCAGTGCGTCTGTGAACCTGGCCGCGACTGCAGCTGGGTCAAGTGCGAGTCGTGTCGTCCTGGGTCTGACCACTGGCCAAACCTGCTACAGCATCAGACTTCTTGTACGCCATCAATGTATACCACGTAACCGCAATTCGTTGGTGCTGCAAGCAAGGCTCAATGCTCATTTCCAAAGTCCCGCAGTGCAGTGGCTCACTGCACCTTTCACGGCGACAGTGCTCCAATATCTGTAGTCGGCTTGTATTCTACTGTGCAATATACCGGTAGCTACGGCAGTGCGCCGCTGCTTTGTATTGGCTCAGTGACAGAAACCAGGCAGCAACAGCAACAGCTTCTCATCTCACGAAGGGACCTGGCTGGACCTGGCTGTGGCTGTGCACGGTAAAGCATTGGAACGTACAAACACCATAGCCTGCAAAACGAGTGCGGTTAATGTGTTCATTAGGTGTTCAATTTTCAACCGATTTCCACAACGACTACTAAGTTGGGTCTTCCAACGCGCGGCCTGAGCGAACTACTCGGCCCAGCCCCTGCAAAAAATATATTGTACTTTATTTTGCCACATCGGGCAAAGGTTGTAGTGATTCCACATAGCCATACGGCCTACGCGGTCTGGCTGGAACTCAACCGTTCCTTCCAGCCCTTTGAGTCAGCTGCGGTTGTCATGCGGCCTGATCAAGTGAAGCTTTGTTCAGATATAAACGCACTTTATGCTCTCATAAGGCAGCAGGTACACGGGGGCGACACGCACGCTGCCTGTGTGCAGGGCCTGTCAGGGCCTGTGCACCCGTTCGCTAGGCGCTTTCCGCAATACGGTAGGCCCTAACGTGAAGGCCAAAAGTGGCCACGAGGAGCACCTGCACCAAGTGCCACTAACTGCGCACGAAGAAAGCGGTGCGCATGCTCCGAAAACACGTAGCTTGGGTGACCCGCCTAACAACATTCATTGTCCAAAAATATGGAAATGGCTGCTAGTCGGACGCCCACAGCAACCTTCTGCAAAGGGGCCTTATTGTCCACAAACCCCCACGCTACCAGGCGTGTGTCCTACGTCCCAGTGACGTGGGCAAGTGCTCTGGACCGTGAAGGCGGCGGAAAGGCAGGGCAGGGCAGCCCAAGCATGGAAGCCCACCCTTCTCCCTTGCAAGTTATAAGCCTGTAGTAGTGCGCCCAGGTGCATGAGGTCGAGATCGCCCTGCACTGGACACACAGCGTTACTGATGCCGTTTGGAACTCGTAGGCTGCCATCTGGAGTGCTCGCACAGCCTGTAACGAGCGTAACGACACATGCAGTGCACAAGCGTGGATCGTACCCATCACCTGCCATACGGATAATCAGTTCCACAGCTCGGACTTGACTGCTCACGCTTGCATGCGCGCGTGCAGACGGTGTCGCCCACTTCCCCTGATGAACACCACAAACCGCACAGCGTGTGCGCCGCAACCCACCGAACAGAGCAACGCCCCGTCAACCCCCATTGGCTGCTGTTAAGCCTGCCACCGCACGGACTTGAGAGATTGAGCTTTAAGCACAACCACTACTATCGCGCGACAGAGAATGCAGGACCCCGCAACCGCAACTCCCTTCCGTGCCCGCTTTCCACACCGTGCAACCTGTTGTGGCCCCATTGGTACCTACAGTCCTACACACAAACACACAGAAGTGCCGAATGGCACCTATTGCACCTCTGAGCCGCCCCAGCGCCACAAGCGCAACCTCCACAAACCACAGCTTGAGTGTTTGACTCCCGCCCCGCTCTCTCGATCGACGCAAGCTCACGACGCCCGCACACAGACCGACACCGTGCCACCTCCTTGCAGCCTTGGTTACAACGCACGTGCCACTAGCCGCTTACGCCACCAGAAAGCCATCTGCCTCAGCCATCCAGCCTGCCTTCTGCAAACCGCTCCACTTTAGCACTAACCTCCGAGCCCCCTTACCCCACGTGCCTACGTGGCCTTGGATGCAAAGAAGGCTGGGGCCAGCTCCGGCAGCCATCGCGGCTCGATAGCGGTGGCATCCCGCGCGTAGGTCTTGGTGGTGTGCATCAGCTCGTTGAACACAAGGCAGGGGGGCTTGCGCTCCAGGAGCACGCTGCTGGGGTGCAGGAACACCTGCGGGTGTGTGGGCGTGGGTGGGGGCGCAGGGGCGGTGGCCGGGCCATGGGTCGGGGTTGTGGTGTGCGCTAGTCTCTTTAAAACTATAATCCCTTCTTATGGCCCACTTGGCTCTCCGGACGCGCACTTCTGGTCGCTGTAACTGTAACTGTTAGCGGGGAGCGTGTAGTGGGATGTGGGTTGGCGATGCGGGAAAGCGCGGGGGCAACAGAGCATTGGTGACGGCTGTGCTGACACCCAACGAGGGGGCACCTTCCCCCTCCCTCAGGCGAAACCCGCCACATGGAGCCCAACCCAGGCCAGATGTGTACGGCGGCCCCACCTGTCGCCCCGTGGCGATGACGCGGTAGGAGCCGTCGGGCTGCAGGCGGGCGGCGTGCGGGAACAGCCCCGCAGTCAGCGCCCTGCGCCATGGGCGGCACGGAAGGAGGGCACGGACGGGTTGAGGGTACGCTTAACAAGCGAGAAAATCGTGGTAGGCGTCAGGGAAGCACGGAAACGCTGAGGAAGGAGTTTAAAAGCAGAAGCAAAAACGACGTGTGGGCATTTAGCCCTGGCTCAATGTGGCTGTGCTACCCCACTCGCGCAGCGGCGTGTCACGGCGGTTCGCGGCTGCAGGCCTTGCATCGACCATAGGCGCAGCCTTGCTTGTGCTTCTTGCGTACGGCCAGAGTGCACTGGCACGTGCCCGTCTGGCAGGGCGCTGGGCAACATCCATACCAACCCCTACACTACACTGAAGTGAACGTCCGAGCTTCCACCCGCCTTCTCAGCACCATAGCCTTGGCTCATCTTCTGCTACCGGTACATGGCAGTGAATGTCACTCCTTCCTGCGTGTCTGCTTGGCAGGGCTGTGAACGCATTTCCCATTCCCCCATGCGCATCTGCTGGGCACGCAAGCCCACGTGTACAGTCACACCCTCGCCGCGCATATAACATAAAGACTGTTACGGCACGGCTCAGGGTTAGCCTGACAGACACACAGACGTGTTGAGACAAATGCACCCTCGCATCAAAAAGCATGAGAGGGCCTCTCCCACCCTCACCTGCGCAGCGGTGTGGTATCGTCCCCGCATGACGCAAGCGGCAGCCCCAGGCCGGGGGGCGAGGGCGGGCCCATGAAGCGCACCAGCTGCTCGTAGATGTCCTGCGCCTTGCGCATGGCCCTTGGGTGGGGACGGTGGGGGTCGGGGCGAACAACTGAGCAGCGTGCTGTGCAAGGTGCCGTTGCCACTATGCTGTATCGTGGTCCAGGGGAAACAACGAAACACGCACATGCCCGGTGGAACAGAATTAACAAGACATGGGCCCGGGTTTTGTGCAGCGGCTTGCGCATGGCCTTGGGTGGGGGTGGGTTTGGTGTGGGGCGGGTTGCCGTGTCATCCATGCCATTTTTGACATCCCAAGGCAGCCGTGAGCCCACAGGGCCGGCTGCGTCGCAGGGACCTCCCGCACGTGGGTGAGGCGGAGGTTGTAAGCGGGATGCGTCGATTGCACGTGCCTTGCTTGGTGGCCCACGTTTGCCCCGCCGCCCGCCCCGCCCTTCACCCCTGGGCCCATCCCTCCTGGTCGTGCCCCCACATCCTTAACCCACCTAATGTTGACGAAGTTTTCGGAGCACCACGCGGTCCGGATCTTGTTGCTGTCCTGCAGCACCAAGCACGACACACAACCGTCAACAGCGCTCTCCCTGTGTAGACAGTGGACCGGCGCATGTGCACGGCCACCGAGGCGACTTCCGGTGCCCGCTAGCGCTTAGGGAACCCGCTGTATGTCCCGAATCATCACGCAACGCCCGACAACAGAAACACCACTCTGGCCTCCCTTGACGCCCGCTTCACTCACATGCTGCGTCAGCCCGAAACGCACCACAACAGGGACACATGCACGCTGAATGACAAAACCAATACCTGGCAGGCGACTGCGGCTCTGCATCCCCAGTGTTATGATGCCAGTGTGTCTTACCTTTGGCAGCTCCATGAAGCCCCGGAACACGTTGAGCAGCGTCAGGTGGTCCCCCTCGCGGCTCACGAACTTGAGCCGGGCAGCGCGCCACTCGCGCTCTTTCTGCCTATAGGGGTAATGGGGTGAGGCGATGGGAAGGCAGACTGCAAGTCGACGAAGTCGATGTAAAGCCGTAAAAAGGAACTCCGGCGCAAACTGTAACTGGACCGCCCTAGGGGTAGAGGGTGCGGGGGGCGAGGTTAAGACACACGAGTGGATCAAGGCCAATTGGGCGTGGGTCGGAGGCTGACCGCAGAGCGGCAAAGTGCAAGGACAGGAAGTGGGCTGGGGGTTGGGTATGCGGCCTGCAGAGAACCCTCAAGGCATTTCAGTGGAAGAGTGACCAGAAAAGTGCGCGGCGGTGGTGCTTTTGGTCCAGCAGCAGGAGGGGCGTCCATTGTTCAGATCCCGACACTCGGTGGGCAACGGGCGGCACGCCCTGCGCAGGTGCACCCAGCGAAGCCAGCAAGCCACTGAAAGTGCAGCAGCGCGTGCAGCAAGGCAAGCCCCCAGGCCTCACCTTTCGGAGCATTTGGAGCGTCCAACCGCTAGCACCACAACCCAGTCGACCTCAGCGCTGCTCCAAGACCCCCTCCACACCCTGGCTTGCCCTGTCTCCCTCCCCACAGCCATACACTCTCCTGCTTCCTCCCTGTTGGAAGGACGGTAACACACATACCCCAGAGAGATGGAGGGACGTCCTAGGGCCATGAGGCCCCAGCGCTTTCTCCGATGGCACTCCCTCTGGCACTCCCTCCCCACCTGGGCGTGTGGAACACGTTCTCGGTGCTGACCATGGCCACCACCGCCACTGCCTCCTGCCCGCAGCCGCTGCCCGCAGCAGCCAGCAGCACCCGCCCGAACATGGGGTCCACCGGCAGCTTGGACAGAGGGAGGCCTACCTGCGGGTTGTGGGACACATTGCATTGAGTGGCCTGACGGTAACACACGCGGTATGGTGCGACACATATACAAACCCTGCGACAAATGTATGTACATGGGTCAGAGGGTAGATGACTCGACCTCAAGCGGTCCACGGGCAGGTTGGACAGCGGCAGGCCAACACACGGGGTGCGTACTTGCAGTGCTCCCACAAGCAGTCGCATGGGCTAACTTCCATGGCGTCCACAGGCAGACGACAGGGGCGGAATGCAACACCAATCGACATGTGAGTGAAAGAGCAGATTGGACATTGGCCCTGCCAACAGCGCAGGCGGGACGTGCATGCGCCGTGCATCACGTCACGACAATGAGGGGCCAACCGCCAACCGCCAACTGCCCGCAACCGCGACCGCCGCCCACCTCTTGCGTGAGGCTGCCTGTGGTGTCCAGCGCCCCCAACGCAAACAGCAGCTCCAGGGAGCTGTGGGGTACGGCGTAGGGCGTAATGCGGCAGTGTGAGAGTTCTTTCGTATCCTGATGTGGACCTGGACCTGGACTACCAGTAGTTGTGGGAACGCGCCCTGCGTGTGCAGAGACATGCAGTCGCTCCTGCAAAGCCCCGCTCGTGCAGAGGCTGCAGAGCCCGTGTGATGCTCCTGAAGGTGCGTTGCAGACATGTACTGTGCCGAAACGACCAAGCGGCACGGCAATTCAAGGCAGTACGACAATGCGGTCGTACACATGTCGTACCGCAGGATGGCGGCGCGCGGCGGCGGGTCCATGAAGTCAAAGCCCAACACGTCGTCGATGCCCATGGCCTGCGCGAACACAAACGGCATAGGTAGGTATACAAAGTAGGGAATGCCATGTGTAAGTACTAGGCTGTTGGGTAGGACAGGTGGTGGCTGCGAATGGCTGCGTGCGCACACGTGGCACGCCGTTCGCTGAGGAGTGCAGGGCTCCTGACAAGCCTCTGCCTGGCCGCCCGCCTTAGCGCAACATGCAGCTTGATGCCGGCTTGCATGCAGCTTGATGCAGCTTGATGCCGGCTTGCATGCAGCTTGATGCAGCTTGATGCAGCGTGATGCAGCTTGATGCCGGCTTGCAAGCGCATGAGCCGGCGCTGGTCGCACCTGCTTCTGCGCAACGCCAACCCCTCCTGCACTACGCCATACCGGGCCAGTCCCAACGAACGCCACCAAGCCAGCCGCCAACCCCTCCAGGGACAACGCTGCCCTCTCCTCCCTGCCCATCCACCTCTCATACACACGCATGCACCAGTTCTCCTCTAACCTATCCCACCTTGAGCTGCAGCACCACGCTGCCCAGGCTGCACCCCCTGCACCTGCCCTCCCTTAATACACCCGTCCCCACCGCGCCCCACCTTGAGCTGCAGCACCACGCTGCCCAGGTTGCACCGCGTGATCTCAGGCGGCGTGGTGGGCTCCAGCTTGTCGAAGTCGGCCTCCGTGAACAGGCGGTAGGCCTTGCCGGGGCCCTCGCGGCCGGCTCGACCGCTGCGCTGACGCGCCTGGGCCTACGGGGAGACGAGGGGCACGCGCGAGGGCGTGTGAGGCACGAGACACGCGATGTATCAGTGTAAGGCATCAGGGCGCCACGGAAGCGCCGATATTGAATGACATAGGAGGTCGTGCGCTGGCAGGGTAGCAGCCAATGGGCACAGGAAACAACCGCACCTGCACCGTCGGCGCCATCCCCCTCACCACATTCCCTCGGCACGGGCAGGGCCTTAATACACAGGCATCGACCCACAGCCCCACCTGCAACCAAATGTGAATATACTATTACACGCACTTTGAGCTTTACAGTCGCACCTGTGACACAGGCACCACCGCCAGCGACTCCAGCCCCAGCTTGGCGTTGTAGTCCCTCGCCTTGACGTGTCCCGTGTCGATGACGTACCTGCAGTACGACAGTACGACACAGGGGCAGAGTACGGGACCGTACGGCAGTTGTGAGCGCGTAGGCTGGGGCAGCGAAACCAGCATGGGGTGGTCTCTTGGTGCATGCGGAACAGGCAGTGCGGAACAGCACAGCAGTTCAGTACTCAGCAACAGCAGTATGTGCTGAGCAACACGAACAGCAACGCACCTGACTCCGGGGATGGTGATGGACGTCTCTGCAATGTTAGTGGCCAGGATGATCTTGCGGTGGCCCAGGGGTGCGGGTTCGAACACCTGGGAGGCGTTAGGGCGCGGACACCAGGCCAGCGGGGGCGTTGTAGGTTAGCGTTAGGACGACGAAGCAGCCGGTTGCACCTCATTGGGCGAAGGCGCTTGTTGGCGCTGGGGGTGGTACACGTGACGTGTGTGTTGGGAACATTGCAACGCCAGGAACAGCCACACGCGCGTGCCTGTCGGGGTTCTGCACGGGGAGCGGTGTGCTGGCGGTTGCCTGTGACCATTGACAGTTGCACAAGGTTTTGCTTGCAGCTGTGTTGGGAGCACGAGCTACAACACGCATGGCACGTAATGGGGGTACGGCCCTGCGAACACGGCCACACCGCAGGCAGCAGCATGTGCGGACCCTCCATACAGGCACTGATCCACTGATTCAGAGCAATGTGTAAGTGCAAAAACTCCGCACCTTCATCTGCTGCTCTGGCGGCAGCGCGGCGTATATGGGCAGCACCTCGAGGTGCAGGGGGCCGCCGCCGGGGCCCACACCATCACCAGCAGCAGCACCACCACCACCACCGTTGACGCCATCTCCGGCGCCGTCGGCGGCCCCCGGCGTTCCCGCTGCGGCCGAGGCCGCGGCGATGGCGGCCGCGACGGCGTGGGGCGTGGTTGACAGCCGGTCCTGAGCGCAGGTGGCAGTGGGGGTAGATGCAGCAGCAGAACACAAGCGATGATGACTTTGGTGGTACGATTTATTAAACGGTTGGGCTGGAAGATAGCCGGACCTGTGGCTGCAAGGCAGTGCTGCATTCAAGGCGTAGGGCACGAACACAACCAACTGGTTGCACCAAGCCAGCCAAACCCAGACGGGACAGGCAACGGGTGCGCGCCTGAGTTCGCACCTGACTCTGCACCAGAGGTCGCGTTTGGGTTTGCACCTGTATCATTCCCCGCCCCCGCCCCCCCACGCCCTCACCACCGTATCGCGTTGACTGCTCCTACCCAAACCACCACCTCGCGTTGCTAGTAATCTGCCCCCCCCTCCCGCCCTCCTACCGCCTCAACCCCTTCACCCTTCCCTGTTACCATGCTTTTACACGGACTCCTTGCGTTTGACGCGCCCCCCCTCCCCCGTGTTCCGCCATGCTTGCCTGCCATGGCCTCACTTCCCCTTCCCTTGCACAGCCTGGGCCTTCGTGCCCATCCCCTACCACGCCGTACCGCACCCTCCACCCGCAAGCTTTCTCAGCAACCCTACCAACCCTACGGCTGTGCGGCTATCCCACGCACCCGTATGAGCCTCTCCGCCGAGTCGATCTCGTCCTGTCCAGTGAGGAACACCAGGATGTCGCCAGGGCCCTCGTCGTGGTGGACCTGAAGGGAGAGGGGATGGGGTCGCAAGACTCGGGTAATGGGAACATCAGCCGACAGTAGGCCCAGAGGGGCACAGGTGGCCAGGAGCTTGTAATACTACGGTCAACCGAAGAAACTGCCAACGGTCGCCGTACCTGCAGTGCTGCGTTGATGGCTGCATCCAGGTAGTTGTCCTCCGGGCGGGCCGTGTACATGACCTGGGGGTCGTGGGGACAGCAGGGGAGTTGGTGGTTAGGCGGTAGGACGACACACGAAAGCGTGGTACCCGGGGGTTGTGGGTAAGGAAGGGGTTGAATGGCTAGGGGGTTGCGTGAGCATATGAGTTGGTGACGCGATGGCACACGCGGTGCAACGGTTTTAACTAGGGATGGATAAGTCCACGGCGGCTCCAACCCGCACGAGGAACCGAGGCCCCGAAACGGCATGGCGGTCGTGCACACAAAACCCGACGGTGTTCCTGTGCCTCCCGTCCCCCAGCCCCTTGCACGCAACCTGCACTGGCACTGCCCTCCCCGCACGGAGGGCCCCTTTCCTGCGGGTCGCACCTGCACTGGGAACTGCCGTCCCCGCACCAGCGCCGCCACAGCCCCAGGGAAGTAGTCCACGAAGCGCGCGGCGTCCAGCGTGGCAGACATGACCACCAGCCGGAAGTCAGGGCCACGCCGAGCCTGGGAGAAAGAGGGGCAGCAGCGGGGTGTTTGGCGGCGTGTGCTACCATGTCGGGGGGGAGGGGTACACACTCCGACGCCCGAGCCTTTGAGCAGCCCGGGCAGGTGAGAGAGAGAGCACGTCCGGATGCACGTACATACGCGGAGGACGGCGGGCACGGCACATGCACCCACCTACCAGCACCGGCACAGCCAGCTTTTCCTCTCTCAGCTAAGTGTCCCAGCAACGCAGCGTCGACAGCATCGATCTCTGCCACCAACTTGACACTTGGCACCTGCTTGATCTGCCTTGACACAGCCTGTCTTCTAATTTTGTTTGCCTGCACGTGCAACAGGCTCATATTGCCTGCATCGCGCCACCGCATCCGCTACACACCCACCAGCACGCCCTTGAGCAGCCCGAACAGCACGTCCGTGTGCACCGTGCGCTCGTGCGCCTCGTCGATGATTACCACGCGGTACCTGGTACGGCAGAGGGCGTACGACGGGTCAAATGTTTACGTCACGCGGTGCTTGTGCTGCAGAGGGGCGTACGACAGAGCGCAGTTCCTCATTAATGACAACCAGTGTGGTGATGTCCGGTCGCTCCTTCACAATGATGTCTTTGTCCGCTCCCACCAGATACGCCACGGGCACCAGAACTACAGCCACATGCGAGCTCCATGTCAACAGCTACAGCTACAGCTACATGCAAGCTTCATGCCAACAGCTTCATGCCAACAGCGCCATGTCAACAGCTGCACGCAAGATGTATGAAAGCAGCTCTGCCCACCTGCTGAGCAGCGGGTCTATGAGCGCCTCTCGCAGCAGCAGGCCGTCCGTCATGTACTTGATGCGTGTGGAGGAGGAGGTCACGTCCTCGAAGCGGATGGCGTAGCCAACCTGGGTGGCGGACGCGGAGAAGGCATGGGGTTGACGTGAGTGTACAAACGGTGAAAAACAGGAGCAGGAGCTCCACACCCGCGGTTGTGGTGCGTCTCGCAGTGTGCAGAGGCCGTCATCCGCACTTGCCTGCCCGTCGCCGACCAGTGCGCTCATGATATGCAAGGTGCCCGTACACACAGATGGCACTGCGCATGCCGCCGCGTTCCGTGCCGCGCCCTCGCCCACAACAGTGGCCTGCGCCATGGGCGCTTCCGCCGAGCCCGCAGCAGCCTAGCCCCGCACTCTCACTCCAGCATCCATAGGCATGAGCTATGCACAGGCACACTGCCCTGTGCTTCTTGCCAGGGCCGGGTGCGGCCACATGCGGACCAGCCGCACCCGCACTGGCCATCCACCCCTCGCTCGTGCTGCCCCACCTTGTCACCCAGCCTGCACCCCATCTCCTCCGCCACGCGCCGCGCCACCGTCATGGCCGCCACACGGCGGGGCTGCGTCACCGCGATTGCACCGCCGCCGCCACCACCCGCCTTGCCGCCACCACCCGCCCTCCCTGCCACACCATCCTGCCCCTGTTGCCCCGCTTCCTGCTGCTGCTGCTCCGGTTTGCTAGCAGGTGACTTGCCGTTTGGTGCAGCGGTGCCATTGGAAGCTGCGGCCACGGCATTCTCGTTGCCTGTTGGGGCGCCGAAGCGGGCTGACAGCAGGAACTGCGGGATCTGCGTGGTCTTGCCCGACCCAGTCTCTCCCACCAGCACCAGCACACGGTGCTGCTGCAGCAGCGACAGCAGCCGCTCGCGGGCGGCCCAGGCGGGGAGCTGCCGCCGCTCTGCGTCTATGCGCTGGCGCCTGGGAGACGAAGGGGAGGGCGGAGGCGCAAAGCAGCATGGGGGGTCGGCACGGGGCTTTGGGGGGTCGTCGGCAGAGACGGGCGCCAGGGCCCTTTAATGCTGGAGCGCGTCCATAAGCGCAGTCGTGCATGATTTTTTAGCCATCACGATTTGGGGTTGTTGCTACGTCCAGGCGGGTAGTGCCTGCCACGAAGGTCAAAAGCCCTGGCATGGCTGTTGAGGTCGGCGAAAGCCAATGGATGTACCAAGATTCACACTATTTGCAGGTATTTGTTTTTTCCATATGTGCGTGAGTACCTTGCCTCAGCCGCCGCGCCGTTCTCAGCACCGTCATGTCGCGGCTTCTTCCGCCTCGGCTGCTGTCCGTTTTCGGCTGCAGTCATTCTAGATGTGAATACAGATATTCTATGGTCCTAAGTGCTTCCTGGCCTCCATAGCGTAGAAGCAGGCTGTCAAGACCCCTGGTTCAGGGTACCAGGTGCAGTTGTCATCAGACTGGGGACTGGGGACTGGTGTGCTGGGTCGCAGGAAATGCAGGACGAGTGTGTGTGCTACAGCACACTGGGGAGCAGCTTTGCGCCTATGGCCTTCAAAAGCGGTTGATGCACACGGTCGGGGGAGAGCAGGGGAGCCCCCTTAGGCTGCCTACCTACGTCTCTACGTGTAGCTACACGGTCAAAGTGTTCACCCCTGCTGTTGCCCAAGGCACACATAGATGCCTTGCTATTGCGGGGACGACCACTGCCAGTTAGCACAGGTCACGTGACAGGGCAGGGGCTGTGACAGGGCGTGCAGAGCGTGCGGCAGATAACGCCTCGAGGTACTGAGCCGGCGTTTGGGTCCGTTGCCTGGCTGATCCCAAGCCTTCATCAGCCTTGTACAAGCGTAAGGCAATTATGGCTCAGACCAGCCTCGCCACCCTTGTCAATACCCTGAACCTGCTCCCTTGCCCTTGTCCGCAGGCTGCAGCAACATTTACATTCTGCAAGCATGTCCGGCCTGGACGATCCGACGGCAAGGAAAGCAACGCTGGCAGGCGGGCTTCACGCCATTGGACTGAACATCAATAGGCACCAAATCTGGCGGGTCAACACACATGCCAACCACTGACAGCTTCCCCAGAGATGGGAAGCCCAGGCTTCCCAAGGGCTTTCCATTCGGGTTGCCCGCAAGAACATGGGCGCATGGCCTGGTGCAGGTCAAGGGAGCCTCCCCTGGTGCAGGTCACTGCCATTTATGGACGGTTGGTTGGTGCCACAGACTCCCAGTCCATGATCGCTTGCCGCCGGGTGTAGTACTACATCCATCCGCATTCAAAGCACAAACACAGCACCGGGACTGTCCGGCGCATACCATACCTAGGTGGTGAGGTGGGAACTGGCACCGTATGTACCAGTCCCTACTCGGCAACAGTTGTCATATATGCAGCCTGATGCATGTAGCGTACCACAGCGTGACTGTGTGACGTTAGCATAGCCAATCCTACACGCACTCTTACTGGGACAGGCCGTACGCATCAGAAGCTGGATGGGGGTGGTGGCGCACATGGCCAGAGGCCCGGCCCAGCCTCAAACGCAGCACACGTGGCTACCGCGCTACCCATGAGCAGCTTGCCCTGTGCCGCCCCGTGCCGAGTCCCGCTAGCATCTCTCCGTATCAAAAGCCTGGTGCAACTTCATTTAATTGCGTACACTCCTTTCCTTGCCTATGGGTGCGCTTCCAAATGCGTAAACGACAGCTGATGACAGTCACAAGCGCCAGCGCAAGGCCCCAGCCTCCCACTTGATCGAACGGGCGCTCTCCTTAACTCCCGTCCTCTTTTTTGCTGCTTTGCAACACGGGACGGGAGTTGACACGGGACCAGCATGGGGCTATCACCAGGCCCCGCCTCGCCTTATGTACGCTGGCTACGGCCTCACTTCACGCATGCCCAATGCAGGCATACAAACAAAACAAGAATGATGTGGCCAGCAAGCCCACAGCCGCTTGACAAAACCCCAAAACACCTTTGACACTAAGCACGCCGAGACAGTAAAAGCACAGCCACCGTTGCCTAGCCATTGGTTCATCAAGTCGCAAACAACCCGTGTGCAACCTTCGATCGATCACCCTGCCGGCACAGTCCGTTCCAATTGCTCAACACTGCTCAACCACCCGCCGTGCCCCGCAACAGTACTGAGCGAGTACAATGTCATGATTTTGTTTTAGACAGGTTGAACTGAGGGGTATCCCCAACCATAACCCTATATGTTGTTGTGTGCTCGCTCCATCCGCCCATGCGGCAAGCAGCCCCGACCCACGACTCCATGGCCCGACCAACACCGCCATGGAGCTAACACACAGCAGCAGCCCCCCGGGTCTTCACCCGTGCGAGCCGCCCGCTGCTCCTTGTGAATTGCAGTTCCAGGTGTTATTCCAAACCAAGCCAACCGCTCTGTTGCATGCTGTCACCAGTTGGCACCGTGCCTCAGCTGCGCGCACTCACAAGCACAGCCCCCTGTGCCACTCTTACTGCTACTGTTATTATTGCTACCGCTACGCTTGCTGCTGTTGCTGCTGCTGCGCTTGCTCCACAACTGGGGGAGCAGCTGTTACTTCCGCCGGCTCCGGCGCCGCCACTGCCCCAGCCGCCGACGCCGCAGATGGCCCGCTCTCTGCTGCCGCGGCCGCGGCCGCCGCCGCCGGCTTGGCGGCCGCCGCCTTCTTCCTCGTCCCCGCCGCCGCCGCCGCTGGCGCTGCTGCTGCTGCTTCGCGCTTTGGCGGCTCACCGAAGATGCGTTGGTAAGTGGCAGGGGGCAGCTCCGACCCCAGCTGCTCCTGTGGGGATTGGAAGAACTCGCACACAGGTTACCATGGTATCCATCACACGCCAGCCCACCCACACGTGTGGACCCACGACAAACCTGCACGCACGCGGTGCTCACAGCACCCCGCCAACCTGGCAATCGCATCGGTACCCCACTCAATACACAGTGGCACTCAGTACACAGTAAGGAGTGGCGTGCAAGTTGTGACAACTGTCGTACCTTGACGGCCT
The DNA here is from genome assembly GCA_036984285.1 of Chlamydomonas sp. KOR1. Taxonomy (NCBI): domain Eukaryota; kingdom Viridiplantae; phylum Chlorophyta; class Chlorophyceae; order Chlamydomonadales; family Chlamydomonadaceae; genus Chlamydomonas; species Chlamydomonas sp. KOR1. Next base: position 132,886 of record BQMZ01000176.1, on the reverse strand, counting down.
GGTATTCGTAGTATGTATTGAGGTACTCCGCGTGACGGTGGCTGACGTACACGCATGCCACTGTGCCCGCCACCGTTAGTACGACGGATATGGCGGCAACTGTCAGGGCCACGGTGCGCCACGTCAGCTGTGCCGCGGTGCGCGAGGGCGGGTCGAAGATGGAGGAAGAGGGGTCCACCTGCGGGTGGGGCCAGGCAAGTGCACTCTCAAACAGAAGTGGAGAATAAAGCTAGACAGCATTAGGCTAGCAGGAGCCGCATGTGGGTAGCGCCGCAGTTGCCGTGTTGCCATGGCCCTTTGCACAGCTGCGGATGGGCCCACCAGCTCATGAGCAAGGGAGTCTGGTCTGCGGAGCCTGGCGGCTCCAGTGCCACCGGACCACGCCTCCGCTGTGTGGTATCCCCTGTGGGCCCAACGGCTCGCACGTAGAGCCATACCCGCCATGCGTAACAACTGAACTGAACCCCCGCCCTCGCCCCCCTGCAGGCGACTAATACACTGCGTCCCCAGCACCGCAACAGGCACGTGCACATCCCTAGCGAGAGATATATAGATAATAATAATAATAGATAATATAGATAACAGATAGCCACGCACAGCGGTCCCGCATCCCGGCCTCACCGCGTACGTGTACTTGCACCCGTTGGCCATCTTGAGCACCACCCGGCCGCGGTTGGGGCGGTAGGCCTTGGCGGGGCCGTGCCGCGGCTTGGGCTTCTTGCCGCCCTTGCCCAACCCAACCCCTGTTCCCAACTCCACAGCCCCGCCCACCCAGTCCTGCTCTGCTTCTGCCCCCTTGGCCTCCGGGTTCAACTCCTCCCCGTCCCAGCCGCCGTCAAGGTCACCTTCCCAGTCGCCCGCCTCGCCGTACACATTGGCTTCGGCCCCGACCGTTGCCCCTGCAGCCCCATGCCGGCTGCTGGTGGTGCTGCTGCTGGTAATGCTGCTGCTCATCCGGGTGCGCATGATCCCGGGCTCAGCCAGGCTGCTCCTGCCTGTGGCGTCCGGCCCGCCAGGGACCCCTTCTAGCTCCTGTGGCAACCGCACCGCCTCCTGATGCATGCCGAGGGCTGACGGCCCGACCCCCTGAGCACCGCCGTGCCGTCCTGCAGCGTTTGACTCGTACCCGTCCAGCCCTGCGGCAACAGCGGGTGGTTAACCGTCAAGGCCACATAAACATCAGCAGACAAAGTTGCCCCTGCCCCTGCCTCTGCTCTCGTTCCCTTGCATGTACAGCGGAGTGTGGGAAGACGCGGTTGAAAATGGCGGCTTCTGCTGGTGCCACGCCCCGCAAGTGCTCCGCGAGCCCACACCGGGACCCACATGACACGTCCGCGAAGCGCTCGTCCGCCGTCAAGGTGCGCAGGTAGGCCCACGCGTCCAGCAGCAGCGCGCGGGCGGAGCTGAAGCGGAGTGCGGCGACGGCCTGAGGGGCAGCAGGCGCAGGGTCCGAGGGAGGCGCTGATGGTAGGTACATTATGATACCGGTGAGCTGGACTTCGGCCAACGTGCCAACTTGCATGAGAAGCAGCAGGTCTGGACCCGCGGTCAAGCAGATGACCTATGTACGGTACCTGTATGTACGGTCAGTAGCCGCCGTTGTCCGTTACACCGTGTGGTAACTGAACGCGAGGTCCCCGGGTGGGCGCTCTGTGGCGCTACGTAGTGCTTGATGCCACCATGCTTGATGCACACAGCACATCCCGTGCGTGATCTCACAGCGTCTTGCTTGCCTAGCAAGGGTGTACCTGTCCGCACCACTTCTGCCTTGCGAGCTCGTACCTGTGGGTCCTGTTTGAAGTGCTGCAGCAGGCCCGGACCGTCCACGTCAGCCCACACCAGCGCTGATGTGCCGTCGCCTGCTGACGTGTGAAGGGAGGTGGCAGGGGCACACGTGTGTCGCACGGCACGTGGTGTCTTGCACGCACGGTGGCACGTGGTGTCTTGCACGCGGCCGTTGACGTGTGCTGGCACCGCCAGTTGTCCTACGCGGCAAGCCAGGGGGAAAGGGGTCTCCCCTGCGGCATGCCGTGCAGGTCCACCGTACCGCGCCGTGCCCACCTGTGAGGTTGCCAACCATGCGGAAGTAGCGACACGGCATGCGGCCCGGTCCAGTCACAGCGTCGGGGTTTGGCAGAAGGCGAACCTGAGGAGCAGTGTGTGGGGGTGGCACAGGGTTGAGGGTTGAAGGGCAGGGGCCCACCCATGCAACACCACCCAGCGATGCACCATGTCGACTGGGGATTGCAGAGGCCGCTTGGATTGCAGCTCGGAAGAGCCCAGAAAGGGACAAGACGGGATTCCGTCACATGCACTTGCATATTGCCGCGAGGACGTGCCCCCACATCGTGCTCTGATGTGCGCAAGCAACACGAGGGCCACGTGTTGTCGGCCGACGCACCTCACATCCGTCCACCCTCAAGCTGAAGGTCTGCCAGCAGGCATAGATGCTGCTGCCGACGTCGTCGTATGTGCCGGGCCTGCATGCTCCGTTTTCTGACTCGACGGATCGTAGGACGAGGTGCCCCAAGGTCGGCACTGCATGGAGGCAAGGGAGGCAGGTGGCCGCGCTAGCGGTTAGGGTTTTGCTCAGTAGGTGACGTCCTGGACCTCTCCTCTAACTGCAACAATTTGTAAATCCGTAGCATATTTCCGTGGGTGTTCTGCACCGCATGCAAGCAAGGGATCAACTTCCGGCGCGATAACAGCCGGCACGGTATCCAGCGCCGCGATACTCTGTACAGCAGCACGCCACGAAGATATGTAGGTGCACTACATCACAGCTGTCAGCAGCAGTCGTCTGGCGTTCGCTCTCTACGGCTTTTTAAGCGCTTGCCATTGGGCTTGGCCAACCTTGCTGTGCAGAAGAGTACCCTACCCTCTGGACAGGAGTGTTGGCCCTTCAGATCTCGCATGGAGACGACAGGGAGGGCTTGGGGTAGCAGGGCGAGCAGAAGAAGCCCGCTCGCGGCAAAGGTGGCCATTGCTCTGTCCCGTCACGCCCGCAAGGGGCAGGATCCAACGCGTAAGCGATGACACGACCAAACAACAGTGATTCAACCCTATCGGCGGTCGAATCGGGATTGCCGAGCCTAAGCTTTCAAGGCTCACGGGAACGTTCAAAGGCGAGCGTAAGGCTGTACACCCGAGGCAAAGAGCACTTTTCCGACAAGCGCAGAACTGGGCTGGAGCAATGACGCAGAGTACCGACAGTCGTTGTAACTCACCGACACGTGCATCTTAGGACCTTAGGAGTTAGGTAGTCGGCTTAGGACTCCCTTGCCATTGGGCTGCCCCACCCTGGCCTGCCCTGGCTGCACGCTTGCACCTGGCAACGGCCGTGTTGGCACACCGTACCCTCTCCTCCTTCAGCGCCGCAAATGCAGTCAGGTATGGTACTCCATTCGTCCATACTGTTGTTAACACGTGACCGATGGGTTGGAACCTGGGAGCTATCCGTCACAGCCTGGTCACAGGCAACCCCTAAACGACAATGCAAACCGTGACCACGACGACCACGTGTCCATTGGCTAGGTAGGCTCTTCTATACAGGTCGCTCAGTCCACAAACGGCCACAACCTCGCCAGCTCCAGCTGGGCAGTGCTTCCTGCCGGCAGGACGGTCAGCCCAGGTCCTGGGTCAGCGCTGCCTTCAGGGGCTCCCCTGCTGCACTCACGGCTCATCCACCGCAGCCCAGCTCTGTCAAGCGACCAAGCCCTGCACAGCCAGGCACGGCGCAAGTTGGGCTGTAGGTGCACTTTGCTGGCACTAGTCTGCACCGGCGCGCTCAGCGTTGCAGCACTGCCCTGCGTTGCTCAATGTCATGCCCCTGCTACCGCTCGTGGTACCGCAGATCAGGGCGTACTCGTGTCCTGCCGACTATACGTGACCTCCTGTAACTGCTGTATGATCTGAGAGCATCTAGAGCAATCTTGTGCTGACAACGCGTGCTTCGCCCTGAGCTTCGCCGTTGTGACGTGTCGGGCAAGTTAGGAGGTACCGCGACCAAAGCCGAGTGAATTATCAGGTCACTCATTGTACATACCATGATATGACAGCTGTCCTGTTGTCGGGCGCTGCTGTTCGGCGTCGCTGGGGTTCGCGCTAGCCCATCGGCACTGATGCCCCTTTCAAAGCGCGCAGCAGGACACTTGACGACCCGTATTGAGCAAACATGTAGAGCTCTATGTCAGGGCCAGCTATGGCCCAATACTATCGCTCCTGAGGCGAGCTCTCCTCCCTTCCAAACCCCGACTGGTCCACCTGGGACCGCACCCGAGGCCTGCGACCCGACAGCAGCCTCCGACCCACCCTCAACCTGCACCACCCGCCTCACCCTAAGCTCATTCCCCACTGGCCCTACTACACGGGTCTCCTGGGGCCACCACCCATGGGCCCTTTGGGATTGCCCAGCCGGTTTCCCCCGAAGCCTCTCCTCCCGCGCAGCAGCAGACAGGCAGCAAGAAACCCACAAGCCACCCCCCCAACAGCCCGGAGCAAACCCTGAAGGCAGCTTCCGCGAAGCGTTCCCGTCCTCGGCTTTGGGGAGAGACGCAGGGAGTCGCCGCCGTGGAGCTGACCACTCAGCAAGCAGCAGCATCAGCAGCATCGAGCGCCCAAGGTCCAGGCGGGGTGCGCCAGACGTGGGCGGCTGGGACGAGCAGATAGCAGGAGGCAGGCCCAGCACCTCAACCACCACCACTAAGAGCAGCAGCAGCAGCAGCATACCTGGAAGCGCCACCAGGCCCCGGTCCCCTCCCCTCTTCTCACGCGGGCCTCGACCGGACGTGCACCAGGGCCGGCCTCACCCACAGCACGGAAACCAGGGCGAGGCCCGGGGCAAGAACGGCGGCCGTGCCCCTTCCACGGCCAAGAGCGAGGCATGGCTTCGACAGGATTTCATCCGCTCTGCGGTACGGCGCTGCCGTACGCTGGCGGACCTGCGCGCCGTACTGGACGAGCACGGGGCTGCCATGGGCGCCAAGGCGGTGGGCGATGCAGTGCACCAGTACGTCACGCTGGCGAAGCAGATGGCGAAGGGGGGAGCAGCCGGTGCCAGCAGTGGTGATGCCAGTGAAGTGAACGAGACCGCTGGCAGTGACAGCGGCAGCGGGGGCGCGCCTGCCCTGGGCGGCTCGACGGCAGCATCCGGCAGCGTGGGAGGCACCGCTGACGCAGGCCCACAGCTGGGACGTGCCAGCGAAGACGCGTTGCTGCTGGTGGAGCCGTTACAAGCTGCCGTCGTACGGCAGCTGCCGTACTTCCACCTGTCGGACTTGTGCAGCATGTTGGACGCGCTGTCGCGGCTACCCCCGGGGCCTGCCGTACACGCATGGTGTAGTAATGGGCCGGACGGACCCGTGGGTCAGGTGGTCAGGGCCATGGAGGCAATGGACTGGTCCGCGGGAAAACTCAGCAACAGGCACCTTGCGCTGCTGTGTACGGCGCTGCGGAAGCTGTACGGCAGCTTGGGTGTGAAGGACAGTGGCGCAGGGGCATGGGTCGGCGGCGGGCTGTACGGCAAAATTGCGGCGGCAGCATCGCGGCGGCTGGGGCGCGGGCTGGAGGGCCGAGAGCTGATGGCGGTGGTCATGCTTTTTAACATGGTGGGTTAGCGTTGGGTCTTGGGATACGTACATCATGCAGTCCACATGGGCTTTGGGCTTGTTCGCGGCACCGTGCAGGTGGTCGCTGAGGTCCTTTGCGCAGGCGTGCCAGCATGCGGCGAATGCCTGCCTGCCACGTGCCTCTTCTGACACGTGCCCGACGCGTGCCCCTACCGACACGTGCCCCCAGGTGGAGCCGCCTGACCCCTCCCTGCGCAAGCGCATGGTGCGGGCGGCGGCGCAGCCCCACAGCCTCACGGCGGCGTCTGCGCACCTGTTCCCTGCCGTGCTGCTGTCGGCCGCCGCGAAGGCAGGCATGGCGGACCCTGCGGTAGGTGGGGGGGAGGCAGGCATGGCGGACCCTGCGGTAGGTGGGGGCGTAATGGCTATGGGTGGCTGGGTTCCGTGCACAGGGCCGAGGGGCAGGGTACGGGTGCTTGGGCAGGGACTAGCTGGTGTGGGGAGGGGCCTGCGGATGGCCGGAAAGCTGAAGCTCCGTCCCACGCGGCACCCCGCGCCTTTTCATCAGTAGGTTCTTAAGGATCTGTATTATCGCCTGTGTCTTTTGCTCCCTTGGATTACTTCCTGCAGGTAGTCCACCCCGTCGCTGACCGGTTGGTGGAGCTGCTGGCGGCGGCGGAGCAGCGGCACGGCCAGCAGCAGCAGCAGCCAGCTAAGCAGAAGAAAGGGCCACAGAGGACGGGTGCCGAGGCGGACGGCAACACAGCAGACCCCGGGCCAGACGACCCTGTCATGTCGGGCGGCGGAGGCGAGGGCGGCGGCGGCGGCGCCCACCGGCCGCTGGCTCCCTCCATGTTGCTGGCCACGTTGCGGGTAAGACAAGTGAAACCGTGTACGGCCACGACCTAAAAGACCCATGGGTCGTTGGGGGCTACTCCCGCCCTCTCATGTCAGATAAGGAGTTACCCTAACGTCCTAACAAATAACCACCGACACTGCTCTGGTCACCTCATCTGCTGCGCTTATTGGGCGATGGCGCTGCGCCCTTCCATGGCAACAGCATGCGGGCCAGGGGCATGAACATCTCTGAACCCGCCCAGCACATGGGTCACCGTCCCACACCCCTGCCTGGCCCCGTGGGTGTGGTTCATAGCCCACTGCAACGCAACGCGACGCACCGTTTCCTGTCCTGTCCCCCCACCAGGCCGCCGTCAGCCTGGGCCTGGCGACCCACGGGCCGCTTGTGTCGGCCATGGAGCGGTTGGTACGGCAGGGCGACTGGCCGTTGGACCTGCGGCTGCAGGTGGGAGGGATTTGGGCTCGTTTGAAGGGGCGGGTGTCAGTTGGGGAGCCGTGTATGTGGGGTAAGGAACGGCACAAAGCGGGCCCGGTGTGTATGTCGTTGGTGCGGCCATGCACGTGACTGTATGATCATGTGGACGAGGGGGGAGTGGCCTGATGGTCATGGACACGCCCCTATGGCTGCGCGGCTGTGCAGGTCCAGTCAGCACATGTGTGAAACCAGTGTAACACTGTGGGCAAAAGCCGGGGGTCCGTAACCGGACCGAGACACAGCGACGGCCTCTAGGGCCTACGCGTGTGGTGTTAGGTCCTCATGCGCCGGCAAGGGACTAGCTCGTCCTACGGACGCATGGGCGCGGGCGCACGCAGCATGGCCGCCACAGCAGGCCCCCACAGTAGTGTCTGTAGGTCCACCGCGTGTGGGTCAGGCATGATCTGGTCTTATGTCACCATCACCACCTCGCCGCTTGTCCCCTGCAGACGGCCCAACATCTGCTGCTCCTGGGCGCCAGGGTTGTCCCGGAGCACGGTGCGCCGCCGCCACAGCAGCAGCAGCAGCAGCAGCCGTCTTTGCAGCACGGCCAGCCGCCCACGGCCCCCATGGTGACGGAGGAGGAGGTGGTGGCCTTTTTGTCGCGGCCGGGGCTACAGGTCCAGGTGCGTCAACACACAGCATGACCGCACGTGGAGGGTTTTGCAAAGGCAGATACCATGAGGAGCTGTGCATGTGTTACTGCCTGGCCCCGTGTGGTAGGTAGTAGGATGCGGGTAGGGGAGGTACAAACGCATAATCCATAGCAAAGTTAACAGGAATAACGCTAGATTAGCGGCATGTGGTGGCCACATGTGGTAGGTTTAGTGATGACGGCTCCAGGGCCCAGGTGTGACGGTGCACACCAGCCGCCTGCAAAACTGCACTGCGCTGTACTACCACACGTTGACGGCGACTTGCTTTCACGCTGGCACACCTGTACGGCGCCTTGCTCAAGGTGGTGAGCGACTTAGCTGCTTGCTTCCTGTCACTACCAACTGGGCGCGACAGGAGCTGCTGCGGGTCCTGCACCAACTCGCGCGGCTGAGGCGCCCTTCCGTCACACCACCATCACCACCGCCACCAAGAGCTGCCACCAACGAACACACTTCCCCACACCTGCCGGTGGAGCGTACGGCTGCGGCAGCCACAGACGCAGCCGGCGGCAGCGGCAGCGGCGGCGCGCCGCCACTGATGCCTGCTGCGCTGGCGACGGCCGTACACCTGCTGGCGGCGGCGGCGGGGCTCATGCGGGCGTCGGGGCTGGCGTCGGGCTTTAAGGCGCTGGCGGCGGCGGGGCTGCCGGCGCCGCCTGCCGTACTGATTCGCGCACAGGACTTGTACGACAGTCACGTGCGGGAGAGGCAGCAGCACGAGCTGGCGGCGGGGGAGCTGAATGATGGGATTGGTGGTTCGGCCGAGGGAGGTGCCCACCGGGGCCAGGAGCAAGGGGAGGGTGGAGGCGGTGCGGTTGAGGACATGTGTGCTGCTGCGGGGCAGCTGCTGGCGAGGCAGGAGGGCGGGGAGGTCGAGGCGGGCGCTGGCGGCGGCACCGCGGCGGTGCTGCGGCCCGAGTTCGTGTCGTACTGCCGGCGGGCGGCCATGGCGGCGGCGGTGGCGGCGGAGGCGGCAGGGCGCTAGGTGTGAGCGCCTGTGTTGGGCACGTGGGGACGAGGCGCTGTACCGGTAGTTGGGTATGTGTTTCGCGGGGGCTGAACGTTAAATACAGTTACAGTTACAGACCCCGAGAGGGGGCACGTCCGGAGAGCCAGGGGGCCATAAGGACGAGTTAAAAGCAGGAATGTTTGGTTGTTTACCGGAAGCTGAGGTACGCAGGAACAGATGTCCAGGGGCGCTCTTAGGGTAGAGCCAAACCCCCTGCGCTTAAAACGATTCACTTGAGGCGTCATCTTTGGGAAAACAGGCCAGGAAGTAGTACCTCCATCCCAGCTTTGGGTTGCAGGGTGTCCACAGCTGTACAGCTGGCTTGGTTGGAACACACATTCCGTACGCGTGCCTTGCGCCAAATAAACTTGGTCAGACCCTAGCTGTCTAGGCTGGACGCCCAAGAGCCCTCTCCTCGACTGGATGAGTTATACGCTAACGGCCGGCAGCTAAGACGTTCGCAGTCCTGGTTTGGGTCGACGTGCCGAGAACTGCTGACCGGTACCAGACTACCAGTGGCAACCGGTCAAGCGGCCAGCGTAGCTGTTGGCAGGGCATACTTGGTTGGCCGCATGGGGACGGGTCGCACAGGGTATCGGTCATGTATGTATGTATGGCTTTACAGTTTTGGTCCCCTTCCAGAGCCCAGCCCCATCCCGCTCAACACGCAGAGCTGGTCCCGGCCATTAGGGACACGGGGTTTCCCACCCCTCTCGCTGTACGGAAAGGAGCGACAAGCTCCATAGGTACAGGCCACGACGTGCGGGCCTCAAGTTCACCCTACCACAGCCTGGTCCCGCCCCCTCTTAGCTTCTCAACAAGACGCACCCACAGAGCCTACGCAGCACCCCTGTCGCGGTTCCCAACCATCCTTCTGCCCAGGAGGAACCAGATACGAGGCAGCTGTACGGAGGAATTAGCCAGTATCGGCCCCCCGGTTGCTGCTTTCGCTCCTCCCCCATCGAAACCCCAAGGGCCTCCTACGAACACAGGCCACCCGTGCCCTATAACCGCCCCTCGCACAGAAGCACCCCTCCACACCAGGCAGGCAAACAAGACAGGGTAGGCGCAGTACGTGTACTAGTTCCTGGGCAGTATCCGCCCTTGCATCAGTTAGTGTTAAGGGCCTCCGGCCAGGTGCAACGTCCACCACTCGAAGCCAGGGGTGGGCAGTGCCGACCTCGTCCCACCCTGTGCGTGGCAAACCTAGGCTTGCAAACGCCCGCACCCCGCAGGTGCGCCCACATGCATGCAACCGCCCGGCGCGAGGCTTGCGACACCAGGGACTGCCACTGGGGAACTGCTGCACTGCCCCCCAGCTCTCGCATGCGTGCGTGCATGAATTGCCTTCCCACCATGGCCTCAAGGGCTGCCAGGGCCACCAACTTTCACACACACTGCTGTACCCCCGACGGCGCAGTACTATAGCCAGCCCAGGCCAGCCACACGTGCTCCCTCCGTATGTCCTCCCCCGCTGGCCACCCATCCTGCACGCTCCCCACCATTGCTCGCGCCACAGGGCAGTCCCAGAAATGGTGCTGCCTGGGTTGCTGGCCCCAGTCCTCTGGTCCGCCTTCTGGGTCATGCTTCTGTCTAGCTCACCTCTGCACGAACGGACCTGAACCAACAAGAAAGCACTGCGATAGCGGGCAATGCAGAGGCTAACCTGGGCTAACCAGATGGGTAGGTGGGGCCGTAAGCTGCGTCCTAAGTTGTGGTTGCGGATTTATTGTGCTAACCTTGCCAGCCATTGGCCCAAAATGTGTGGGCCGCAGCCTTCCCTTGACCTGGTCAGCACACGAGCATGCATCAGCTCAGGGGAGGTCCCCTGCCGGCACCGGGTCATCCGTCCGATGGTCCACCCGCCGTCATAATAATAATACTAACGCAGGAGGCGAAGCACCTCCGCGTGAGTTAAGGAGGTGGGGTGTGTTGCACCCGGGACGCGCCCAGGTGGCCCCCATCCACCGTAGGGGGGTGGAGTCAGGTGGATTGCCTGACAGCCCACCCCAGAAGGGAAAAAAAGGGGGTCCCCTAAGCTCACCAGGGCGTTCCTGGCGGTTCGGGGTCATGTTGCGCTCAAGCTCTCGCCGGCAGCAGATGATGCTGTGGGCGCTAAGGACGGCGTGCCGGTGGAGTGTGTTGCAACACCTGTCGGTTTGGGTCGGTGTGGCCCCGTGTGCTGACAGCAGGCTGCGCAGGTCCTTCCGTATGGTTCCTCCCACACCTAAGGATACGGCTTCTTGTGCGGAGTACTTAACTTGCCAACCCGCCTGGCGGAGGAACCCGGCCAGGGCAGTGTGCTGGGAAGCCTTGAGTACCAGTTTCCGCTCGTGCATGGTGTCATGGCAGTATCCCACCTCAATCAGGTGCACTGTATGCTGGGAACGGTCAGCTGCGTTGGTGGGCAGCCTCCGCTGCCGCCGGGCATCTGTAAGGCTTATCGTGGGGATGAGGAGCAGGTCTGGCCGGAGCCGCTTCAAGTCGTCATCCGAGACGATGTCGCTAGGGATGAGCAACCTAGGCACTCGGGTACCAGCGGAGTAAGGGGGGCTGTCGTTTGCCGCACAGGCGTCCATCACCATGAAACAGCCGCCCTTAGCGCCTTGAGACACCCGCCGTCAGTGTACTGCGGCTGCACGGCAACGGCATGCAATTTGTTGCTCGCATCTCGCCGCCCCATGGCACTGCGTAGCGATGCAGTATGCGGCCTTCGGGGTACCGGAACACAAGCCGTGCTCACGCACGCTTCAGGACCACTTCCGGTACACATATGCAGGGCCAGGATTGCAATCCCTGACTCGCATGTGGTTTACCCCCACGGGCCCTTGCAACATAGCACAGCGCGCAAACGCACGGCTGTGATCGCGCATACACAAACATCACTGGGCTGCTGCTGGGTTTATTCTGCGCCCACCGTGAGCTGCTACACGTGCCATTGCTACACCTGGAGGCAACGGCGCAGCGGGCATGGGGCATGTAGGGTGGTGAGTAGTGACGAACAGAACGTTCGTTCTGCTGTTGATCAGTTCCGTGTAGTGCTCAGTGTGCACTGGTGTACTACCGGTATATACTAGTGTACTCCAAGACCCACGCGGCTTTTGTCTTTATCTCGGCTAGGTACTAGTGTAGTACGTATGCTTTCATGGAGCTGGAGGCTCCTTTCCGTACAGTAAGAGGGGTGGGAAACCACGTGTCCCTATACCAGCTCTGCGTCCTGAGCGGGACGGGGCTGGGCGCTGGAAGGGGACCAAAACCGTGAAAACGAACATGCATGTGCCGGACAGTGCAGGGAAAGCCGCCAGTGTACGGCACGGGGGTGTACGGGGCGCCGCTGCGCTCCCGTGGCTCCTATGGAGCACCGGGGAGCGAAAGACCCCAACATTTCCATGTGCGTGACGCCTTGAAGTCCACTGATACCCATCTACCACATAGGAGTTCTGGCATACGCGCATACCGGCAGAGGCGTTGTGCGTATGTTGAACGAGCATCGGCACGAGCCAAGCAGCCCGACCCTACCCAGCAGGAAGCGGTAGGTAGCTTGCAGCTTGAGCGGAGGGTATAGGAAATGTCATGCCGGTCGTATCGTTCCTGTTATGTTTGTCTTGCTTGACGGTGTGCTGTGCCCATGCGCCAGGCCTCCGACAGCATGTAGAGACGTGTGTAGAGATGCCGGAACAACTGCCGCGCCTTCAAGCTCAGCGGCCGTACTGCGAACCCCCGCCTATCAAGACAGCCACTCCTGTACAGCATGTCACGTGCAGGCTACGTATGCGTCGGCCGCAAAGAGCGAACGCATCAACGGAGCGTGTCCAGCCTCCACACCCAGTGACACCTTTGCATCTGCCCAATGTAAGCACGCAACCACACCTCCTCATGTGACGTGTATACATATTGCATTTATCATTCTAGGGAGCACTTCACCATTCATAGGGCACCTGTCGCATGGAAGCCCGGCGCCTGACGCCGCGCCCGAACCACGGCCGACGGAGCCCCGCAACCTGTTAGCCGGCCGGACTTCTCCTTGACTGGATCAGTAGATCGAGAGCAGTAAAATATAAATCTTAAATCAGTACATCTGCCTTGCTTCCGGGGCAGACGTTTGCAGTCGCTGTCCGACGAACCACCACAACGTTCAACCGATTTTCCCGACAGAAGGTCAGGGGTCAGAAGATATATGCAGTGGGGTCCAGGTAGTTTGCTATTATATCTTTATTATAGTTGTTACTGCATACACGTTGTGGCGCTGTTAGATAGTCTATTGATTCTGAGGGACGCGCCGTAGTTGCAACTTCTTGTGCTTTACCTCACACCCGCTACCTACACCATAGAAGGAGAACTGCTCCAAGTGACGCATATAAGGCATCTACAAACCTTGAGGTAGCTAAACGTAGGGCTGGAGGTGCTGTTTGACGCTCCTGTACTGGCCAACATGTCTGCGACAAAGCGTCTTTCCGCCTTCCGGGCTTCGCTAGCGCCAACTGCTGCTCCCCAAGTCCCACAATGAATACTATACCTTTGTTCACCCTGGGTCGCAGGTATTAGGGCTCGGAACGCTCCAAACGGGGGGCGCCATCCGACCATCCGTTGACGGACTGACTACTTCAAGAACGCACAGCTGGCGCCGCAGCCGACCGCCGAGCATGGATAGCTTAAATCGAGGGAAATCCAGGCTGGCCCAACAACGACAAATGGCTGCGGCGATACGGTCGCCGCTGCTGCTGCTGTTCGCTTCGCTGCTGCTCGCCTTACCCTGGGCGAGCCCAGCCGCGATGTCTGCCTTCAGCACGGAGATTACCACAGCTGCAGATGACATTGAGCAAATTGCTTACCGTCGGGAGGCGCTAGGCGTTCTGGATGATGAGCCTCCCGCAGCCCCACCGCTGGCGCCCCTTGCGTTCGCGACTGGCCTGCTGCCACCAAACGCCCCCAGCGGATGGCAACCCCCCGAGGGCATGGACGAATGGCCTCCCTCCCCACCGAATTCACCACCATCCCCCTCAGCCCCGTACGTCAATTGGTATGTGTCGCCCCCGGAGGACATGAGCAACTACAGCCCCGCCGCTCCCCCCAGCCCCAGCCCCAGCCCAGTCCCCGTTCCCCTTCCCTCCCCCACCCCCAGCCCCTTCTACCCATCTCCCTCACCCACCCCCAGCCCGTTCTACCCATCTCCCTCACCCACCCCCAGCCCGTTCTACCCATCTCCCTCACCCACCCCCAGCCCCTTCTACCCATCTCCCTCACCCACCCCCAGCCCCTTCTACCCATCTCCCTCCCCGACACCCAGCCCATTCTACCCATCTCCCTCCCCCACCCCCAGCCCCTTCTACCCATCTCCCTCCCCCACCCCCAGCCCATTCTACCCATCTCCCTCCCCGACCCCCAGCCTGTTCTACCCATCTCCCTCCCCGACCCCCAGCCCGTTCTACCCATCTCCCTCCCCCACCCCAGCCCCACCCCCAGCCCCAGCCCAGCCGGTACCGTATGCCCCCCACAGCCGGGCTACACCGCAACGGCAGATACACTTATCCTATTTTCGTCCATCGTGGGAGACTTCCCCACTCTGGCAATGGCTGCGACGGCGTGCGCTGCCATCCCCCAGTGCGTTGGTCTCAACACCTACGACACCCACCACGTCCTAGTTGCAGTTGTAGGAACCGTCTCCACCGCCAACACTGCCGGCTGGTGCGCCTACGTCAAGACGCCAACCCCCAGCCCCGGCCCGTCGCCCTTTCCATCAGGAACGCCTAACACCAGCCCCGTCCCCTCCCCCGTCCTCAGCCCCACGCCAAGCCCCAGCCCCTCTCCCACCCCCAGCCCTGTCCCCGCTCCCGATCCCATTCCCTCCCCCTCCCCAGCCCCTTCTACCCATCTCCCACCCCCACCCCCAGCCCGTTCTACCCATCTCCCACCCCCACCCCCACCCCCACCCCCTTCTATCCATCTCCCTCCCCGACTCCCACCCCCAGCCCCAGCCCTACCCCCAGCCCCTCCCCACCCCCAGCCCCTTCTACCCATCTCCTCCCCGACCCCCACCCCGCCCCCATCCCCACCCCCACCCCCACCCCCACCCCCACCCCCACCCCCAGCCCCACCCCAGCCCCAGCCCCACCCCCACCCCCCCACCCCACCCCCACCCCCACCCCCACCCCCACCCCCACCCCCACCCCCACCCCCACCCCCACCCCCACCCCCCCCCCCCCCCCCCCCCCCCCCCCCACCCCCCCCCCCCCCCCCCCCCCCCCCCCCCCCCCCCCCACCCCCCCCCCCCCCACCCCCAGCCCCCCCCCCCCCCCCCCCCCCCCCCCCACCCCCACCCCCACCCCCACCCCCCACCCCACCCCCACCCCCAGCCCCAGCCCCAGCCCCAGCCCCGTCCCCACCCCCACCCCCAGCCCCAGCCCCAGCCCCAGCCCCAGCCCCAGCCCCGCCCCCACTCCCACTCCCACTCCCACCCCCACCCCCACCCCCAGCCCCTCCGGCACTGTGTGTGCCCCTGGCGGGATACAACGCAGTGCCAGATGCAAACTACGTTGGCGGAACCCAAGTCGTGGTACCTGTTGGATCCTTGCCCAACGCTGCGACCGCTTGCGACTCCTATTCCTTGTGCATTGGGTTTTACACAAACGGCACCACTTACTCCTTCAACCTAGGCGGCGGCGTCATCACCAGCAGTGCCGGCTGGTGCGCCTACACCAAGACGACAACCCCAACCCCACCCCCACCCCCACCCCCAGCCCAACGCCCTCTCCCTCCGCCTCCCCAGTCCCAACATCAGCCCCGCCCCATCCCCCACCCCCACCCCCACCCCCACCCCTAGCCCAGCCGGTACCGTGTGCCCCCCACAGCTGGGCTACACCGCAGTGCCAGATGAAGTTTTCACCACAGGTTTCATCTTCTCCGTAAGTGTCATGTCCGTCGCCGTGTCGTTGTGCGACTTGAACCCCATGTGCAGTGGGATCAACGTCATCGGCCCCATGCACAACCTGATGGCGGTTAGTACCTCCACCGCCTATGCTCCCGGCATGTGCGCCTACGTCAAGACGCCAACTCCTACCCCCAGCCCCACCCCCGGCCCATCGCCCTCGCCTTCCGCCACCCCAGCCCCGCCCCCAGCCCCGCCCCCACCCCAGCCCCCGCCCGCCCCCAGCCCTGTGCCTCTTCCTGGCTCCTCCCTCCCCAACCCAAGTCCCGTCCCTCCCTCCCTCCCCCACCCCCACCCCCGCCCCCAGCCCATTAACCACCGTGTGTGCCCCACAGCAAGGCTTCACCGCTGTGCCAGACGCACACTTCACTGGCCACACCGCCTTATCCGATGGCACCGACCCGCTGTTGGTCGCCCTGCTGCTGTGCGACCTGGACACACAGTGCACCGGCGTCGACACGGACGGGCAGTCGGCATACCTCATCCAGGGCGGCTACACCATCAGCAACCCCGGCTGGTGTGCCTACGTCAAGACTTCGGCCACCTCCCCCAGCCCCAGCCCCAGCCCCACCCCCACCCCCACCCCCGCTCCTAGTCCCTCCTATCCGAGCCCGTCCCTGGCCAGCCCCACCCCCAGCCCATTCTACCCGTCCCCTGTCCCCTCTCCCTCCCCATGCCCAGCCCGTTCTACCCGTCTCCCGTGCCCTCCCTCTCCCCGGCCCCCAGCCCTACCCCCTCCCCGTCCCTCGCCCACCCCCACCCCCAGCCCCTTCTACCCGTCCCCGTCCCTCCCCATCGACCTCCCCGGCCCCTTACCCCTCCCCGGTCCCTCCCCAGCCCCCACCCCTCCCCGCCCCCGTACCCAGCCCCAACCCCACCCCCACCCCCACCCCCAGCCCCTCCGGCACTGTGTGTGCCCCCCAGGCGGGGTACACCGCAGTGCCAGATGCACAATTCTCTGGAGGAACTCAAGTCACGATACCCGTTGTAACCTTGCTGGTCGCAACAGGTATATGCACTTCTGCGCCCGTGTGCTATGGGTTTACCACAAATGGCACTAGTTTCATCTTCACTTTAGGCGGCTCCACCGTCTTCGCTGCCGGCTGGTGCGCCTACGTCAAGACGCCAACCCCAGCCCCACCCCCAGCCCCGTCCCCAGTCCCGCTCCCAGCCCCGCTCCCAGCCCCGTCCCCCTCCCCGGCTCCTCCCCCTCCCCCAGCCCCAGTCCCTCGTACCCAGGCCCCGCCTCCCCGCCCCCGTCCCAAGCCCCTTCTACCCCTCCCCACCCCTTCCCCGTTGCCCAGCCCCACCCCAGCCCTTTTTACCCCGCCCCCGTCGCCAGCCCCACCCCCGTCCCCAGCCCCACCCCCACCCCCAGCCCCTTTACCCATCCCCGGCCCCGGCCCCACCCCCACCCCCACCCCTCCAATCCCACCCCTCCCCGTCCCCAGCCCCGACCCCTCGCCCATCCCTAGCCCGTCCGGTACCTTGTGCCCCCACATCCCTGGCTACACCACGGTGGCCGACGCGTACCTCAGCGGCACTATCCTTGCCTTCGCCTTCGGGCCTGCAACCGAACTCATCGCGTCCTGCGACGCCAACCCCAGGTGCCATGGCGTTGACACCACCGGACAGTTCTCCTACCAGATGCAGATTGGCAGCGTCACCGTGCCCGCAATCGGCTGGTGTACCTACATCAAGGCACCCGCCCCACCCGCCCCCACCCCGCCAACGCCCTCGCCCCCGAACGTCCCTCCCCGCGCCCCCCTCCCGTCCCTCCCACAACCCCCCCTGCCCGCAAATCACCGGCTACACCGCCATTCCTGACGCCACCGGGGCCGGCAACGTCCTCGCCGGGCCGTACACCACCAGCTCCGACGCCGCCTCCACCTGCAGCCTGAACCCACAGTGCGACGGCTTCCTGTACGACAGCCTGTCGTACTGGCACGTGGACAGCATGGCCCCCCGGCACCAGCCCGGCTCCTGCTTCTACATCAAAGACTCCCCGCCCCCAGCCCCGCCCCGCCCCCAGCCCTGCACCTGCGCCCGCGCCCGCCCCCCCAGCGGAGACGTGCCCCCCGATGCCGGGCTACACCGCCGTCCCCGATTCCGCCTTCAGTGGGTACCCCTTCTACAGCATCGTGGGACCGGTAGCCAACCTCACAGAGGCGTGCGACGCAGACTCCCGTTGCGATGGCATCGACAGCGATGGGTTTTCATCCTGGATGGTCAGCGGTGGCGCGCCCTTCAGCTTGCCCGGCTGGTGCGCCTACGTCAAAAACCCCCAGTCCCCACCGCCTGCCCCCAGTCCCAGCCCAGCCCCCAGTCCCAGCCCGGGCCCCACTCCCAGCCCGGGCCCCACTCCCAGCCCGGGCCCCACTCCCAGCCCGGGCCCCACTCCCAGCCCGGGCCCCACTCCCAGCCCGGGCCCCACTCCCAGCCCCGCCCCCACTCCAGCGCCCACTCCCAGCCCCTTCTACCCCTCCCCCACCCCCAGCCCCTTCTACCCCTCCCCACCCCCAGCCCCTTCTACCCCTCCCACCCCCAGCCCCTTCTACCCCTCCCCACCCCCAGCCCTTTTACCCCTCCCCCACCCCCAGCCCCTTCTACCCCTCCCCACCCCCAGCCCCTTCTACCCATCCCCCACCCCCAGCCCCTTTTACCCGTCCCCACCCCCAGCCCCTCCTACCCCTCCCCACCCCCAGCCCCTCCTACTCCCCCACCCCTAGCCCCTCCTACTCCCCTACCCCCAGCCCCTCCTACTCCCCTACCCCCAGCCCCTCATACCCCTCCCCCACCCCCAGCCCCTCATACTCTCCCACCCCCACCCCCGTCCCCGCCCCGTCTGGGGGCTGTCCCCCGCTGGCTGGCTACACCACAGTGACAGACAGTTTCTTCAGCGGTGCTATCCTTATCCGTTCGTACCAGGTTCCCCCGTCTGTCATCGTGTCCTGGTGCGACACGAACCCCAGCTGCACTGGCATCCACACAGACGGCACCATCACCAACTTGGTCCAGGGTGGCAACATCCTCTATATGGCCGGCTCCGGCTGGTGCGCCTACGTCAAGATCCCAACCCTCCCCGCGCCGTCGCCAGTGTACCCGCCTGTGTACTCCCCGTCACCCGCCCCCACCTACGGCCCCACCCCCTCCCCCACCTACAGCCCCACTCCCGCCCCCGGCCCCTACAGCCCCACTCCCGTCCCCGGCCCCTACAGCCCCACTCCTTCGCCCACCCCCTCCCCCACCACCTCTCCTGGCCCAGGCCCTTCGGACACAGCCTCTCCGTCCCCCTCCCCCTCTCCCAGCCCAGGCCCCACGGATGCACCCTCCCCCTCTCCCAGCCCAGGCCCCACGGATGCGCCCTCCCCCTCGCCGACCCCCTCGCCTGCACCCGTTCCTGCGCCCATTCCTACGCCAGCCAACATCAACCGCACCGACCTGTACGCCCAGGTGTACGGCCTGTCGTACCTGCACGACTGCTTCGCCTTCCTGGACATCAACGGCAACGGTCAGCACGACAGCGGCGAGCCGTTCACCATGTCAGTGTACGGCCAGTTCCGGCTCAACGAGCTGCCGTCGTTCCTTGTGGACAGCCCCCTGCGTGTGCTGCCCCATGCCAGCTGGGCACCCAAGGGGAACAACGCGTCCCTCCCGGTCGGCAGCCCCCGCTGTATGGAGCCATTGACTGGGCTGCGAAACGCCTTCCCGCTGGCTGCCCCGCCCGGAATCCGCATCCTCACGCCCCTCTCGACGGTTATTGCGGAGCTGGTCTACGGCAACAATTCGTTTCACAAGGAGCAGGCCGCGGCCGGCGCGCTGCTGTATTTCGGCTTCAACGATCTAGATCCCTCGCTCCCGGGCGCCTTCGACGCAATTCGCGAGTCATATCGCCTCAGCACTCGTCGTTCTTTCCTGCTGGTCCAGTCCGAGTCGCGCGCCTTCATCTGGAGCTGGCTGTCATCGAGCTGCTTCTTGAAAACGTCCTCGCCCTCGTCTATGCCTAAGCTGGTCCACGCGGCTATCAAGTCCCTGGCAGATCAGATTCAGAGCCAGGTCGCAAGCGGCAAGCTGCAGCTCCCAAGCCACTCCGGCAGCCCGGTGCAACAGCCATCGCCAAGCCCCCGGCCAGCTTCCCTGCGCCACCTACTCATCGACCTTCGTGACGGGCAATACGACGGCACTATTATTTCCACTATTGCTGACAGCACCGCCATCGCCATCGATGGAGGCCGTCGCAGGTTGTTGGGCGACAACCTCATCGCAGCCGACGGAAGCCTGAACGTTTCCGCGCTGTCGGGGCGCCAAGCAGATCTATGGCAACTCATTCAGCTCATGGGACAGCGGCTCCTGGCCGAGACTACGGTGGACCCGACAATGGTTTACGCGACGGAAATCTTTGGCAGCCCAGTAAAGCTTGCAGCAGTGCTGGAAGCCATCACCCGTTTTGAGCAGATTCTGGCTGATGCAGCTGCATCGGGAGACTTCGACGCGCTCAAGCTCACGGAGCGCCTGGCGGTAGTTGCTGCAACGACCCTGTCCGACTGCCTGGCTGCACTGAACGACGACAGCTCGGGGAACGCAACCGCCATGCTGCAGGCAAGTGCAAGGGGTCGAGTTGTGCATGGCCGCAACATTGCCTGTGAAGTGCCAAAGGTGCTGCCCATCGGGGTCTAACCGCAGCACCTTTGCGCACAAGCAGCACACAATGTCCGGCTGCACAGATGTTGAGGCGATGGCAAACTCCTCGTTGCCTGCCCCTTCTCCTCCCTTCCTCGCAGGACTTCGCCGCCTGCTCCTCCACCGATGCCATCCTGGCCGCCGCCGCCAGCCTGACCCTGGGCGACCTGTCCAACGTGTGCATCGTGGAGGCGGCGCTGACCAACGACACCCTGCTGTACGACAAGGTCGAGTACGTGCTGTCGTACTGCTACGACCCCAGCCCGTACAGCTGCACCGGGCCAGACGGCGCGCCGCCGCTGGTGTCCTGCCAGGACGCTCCCAACTACGACGTAATCAAGCGGTAAGCATTGCCTTTACAGGCTCAAACAACAACAGTAATGCGCACATCACCATTTAACTGTGCGAGCACGGCCTGACCCACATCAGCTTGCGACCTCCTTTTGCCACCCAACGGCACCGTCAGCCCACCTGGCCCTGCCTGACCTCCCGCCCCTACACTGTGTGCCCCGACCATACAGGGAGCTGGCCTGGGGTGCCAGCTGGGACTTCGGCGAGCTGCCGTCCGAGTTCCGAGCGCTGGGCTTCAACGGCACGCTGTACAACTACCGCTTCGACACGCACCCCGACAGGGCCACGGCCGTGGGCACCTACGAGATGCAGCTGCTGAGCAGCCTGGACGTGGAGCAGCTCGTGCGCTTTGACCTGACCGACGGTGGGTGCTTCATATCAGCCTACATGCTCGCTACACGCTAGTAACACCTGCTCGTGCTTGCTCGGCTCACATCCAGACACGCAACGCTAGGCACTCACTTTCTATTACTACTCCGCTTGCGTCCCCACAGGCACCCGCGTGACGATTACTAAGCAGGGCGTGTCGTACAACACGACCCGCGCCACCAACGCCACGCTGCCGCCCGCCGCGGCGCCCACCTACGTGGACGCCGCCGGCCGCTCCTTCCTGCCCGTCACGCTCAGCGCACCCATCTCCAGCATGACGGTGGTGTTCACGGTGCTGCCCATGGGGGCCATCGAGAGCGCCTCCATTCGCATGCTGTGGAGGCAGCCGTGCCCCGGCAACCAGGTGCGTCGCGCGGCGGTGTTGTTCTGGTACTTCACGGGGCCGGGGTTGCACTTTCCTACAGACGAACCTCTAACGGGCGTTGTCAGAGTGCGCGGTCAGGCATACAACACCCAGCCTGATACGCGTGGCAGTGCTTGGCCGGAAGTCGGGCGTGTTATAAACGGGGATGTAACGGTGCCCCGGTGGTGTCGCCCTGCAGGTCAACTTTGCCATGGGCACGTGCTCGGAGCCGTACCCGTACGCATGCGACGGCGAATGGGTCACGGACACGTGCGTGGAGCCGCCCACCTACGACACACCCAGCAGGTGGGTCGCCCTATCGCAAGCACGCCTGTCTTGCCAGAGCGATGACCCTTCCCGGAGGCCCGCATGCAACCCGCGTTCCGCCCTGCCTTATTGGCTATCATGTTGCAAACGTGGTGGCGGTCGTGACACACCCTACAACGCCAGGACCCACCCCTCCCTTCCGTCTCCCATCCCAACCTCGCCAGGGAGCTGACCTGGAGCACCGCCTGGGACCTGGACACGCTTCCAACCCCCCTCAACGTGCTGGGCTTCGTGGGCAGCGTGTGGCGCTACCCGCTGTTCTCCCGCCAGCCCACCGCCACCCCTGTGGGGCAGTGGGACCTGCAGCTGCTGAGCAGCGCCCGGGTGGAGCAGCGGGTGGTGCTGGAGCTGGCTGACGGTAGGTGCTGTCCGGTGTGTGCCGCTGTGGAACGTGTTGTGGGATACGGTCACGGCAGCTTGCGCATGTGGCTGCTGTGTTCCGCTCCGCCGTTGCACATGTGTGTTAAAGGCTGCTGGCTAACCTTGTCGTTGTGGCGTGGGCCCCATTGCAGGCACCAACGTCACGGCCACCAAGGACGGCGCGCGCTATGCCACCATGCCCGACCCCCTCGCGTGGCGCGTGGACCCGCGCCCCGGCCCCCCCGGCCCCCCCGGCACCGTCACCCTGCGCCTCAACCTGACCGCCTCCATCTCGTACATCACCATCACGGTGATCGCGGACCCCACCGCACGTGCTGAGTCGGCTGCCGTACGGCTGGTCCAGGAGCGGGCGGACTGCCCCCTGCCGGGCGTGCCCGTGGAGCTCAGCACGTGCCCCGAGGACGACCCCGCCAGCTGTGCCGCCTTCCCTGCCGTGTCCCAGTGCGCCGCCGCGCCCGTCTACAACCCCCTCACCCAGTGAGTTCCCCCTCACCATGTCACGCCGCTTCCTGCCACCCCGCTATCCTCACACTCATTACTCGTAGCCTACTGCGCCCTGGTGACTCGTAGCCGTACCCTGATCCCCGAGCCCTGTATACCCTCCTTGTGTCCCCAACAGGACGCTGTCCTGGCAGGCCACCTGGAACCGGCCCTCGCTGCCGGAGCCGCTGCTCAGCTCCGTGTTCCGGGGTGTGCTGTGGCGCCACTTGGTGGCCCCCGTCACCACCCCGGCCGGCATCTACCAGCTCAGCCTGGCCAGCGACCCCGCGGTGCAGCAGCGGGTCACGCTGGAGCTCACGGACGGTGGGTAATGGAGTCTCCCTTGGCTTACAGCTTGCTTGGCCCTGGTGCTATCGGAGCACCGTTACGGTACACCCGGAAGCCGCTGACGCAGCATGCAACCTGCACGTTCGAGCTAGCTGACTAACTGTCATCCTCACTTCCATGACACCGCCCCCCAGGTTCCACGGTGGCCTTCAGCAAGGAGGGCGCTTTCTTCATCGGCGCAACGCCGCCCGTGCTGGTGCTCCCCGCCACCACCTCCACCCCCGATGCCACCGTCATCCGTGTGGCCCTGGCCTCCGCCGTCGCGCGAGTCTCCCTCGCCTTCACCGTTCCCAACACCACCGCAACCGCCGCCACCGGCACCGCCACATATGCCCTGACCTTCCTGGGCGAGCCCCTGCCCCGCCCCCAGCTGCCCTGGGACTCCTGCCCTGCAAACGAGCTGCCGCAGCTGCTGGCGGACTGCTTTGCCGCCGCCACCAACGCCAGCGCGGGCCAGGGGCAGCAGCAGCAGCTGGTGCAGCAGTGCATGATGGCAGAGGACGCCCAGCCCGCCGTGCTGAACTGTGTCATTCCGCCCATTCGGAGCGCCGGCACCAGCGGGTGAGTGACGCTCAGTGTGACCCCCACCGTCCACCGCCTTACACCGCCTGGCATGCGCACCTCCGTCCGTGGAGCTTGCTGCTGCGTGCCAAAGGATCCCTTGTGCGACCACTGCCACGATCTTAAGCTCCACCTGCCTCGGTAATACACGTGCAGGTTGGGCGCTTGGGTGTGGAGCTGGTCGTGGAACACCGCCTCGCTGCCCAGCCCGCTACCCGCCAACGGCTTCACGGGGGTGTTCCAGGGCATGCTGAGCCCACCCTCAGCTGCCGGCACCTACCTGCTGGAGCTGGCCAGCCCCGCGGGCGTCGGCCAGACAGTGGTCCTGGCGCTGCAGGACGGTGCGTTGGGGTGCTGTGCCGGCCGGAGTCGTACAATTACTTGTTGCTATACCCCGTGGGAGCCCGTAGACCTTGAACACGACGAGTTTGCTCACTCCTGAGCGCCTCTCGCTCGTGTCTCGCAGGCACTTTCACGGCCTTCGAGAAGAACACCACGACCACCACCACCACCATCACCGCCCCCGTCACCTCACCTGTGACCGGCTACCTCTACATCACCACCGTGCCCTCCGCCGAGCTCACCGGCGCCGCCACCTACGCCATCGAGCTCTCCGCCCTGGCTCCCTCGTCCCCCACCCCCGCCTCCCCCTCCCCACCCCTCCAGCCTCCCTCCCTCCCGCCCTCCACCCCGCCCGCCCTCCCGCCCTCCTCCATCCCCCTTTCTCCGCCCCTGCCCCTGCCCCTGCCCGAGCCCGTCTCCAGCCCCGCGCCGCCTGCCTCCCCTGGAGCGGCCCCGCAGCCGGGCACCACCGACCCCACCACCATCACCATTTCGGGTCATGCATATGACGGCTACCTGACCGAGTGCACGGTGTACCTGGACGCGGACGGCGACTGGCAGCTGGGCCCTGGGGACGTGGCCAACACCACCACCTACCGCCCCCTGGTAAGTCGTCAATCAAACCCCTTGCCTACGCCCAGAGGGGCTGCGATGCAATTGCATTGTGTACGTGCTGGAAGCTAATCTCCGCTTGCGGTCTTTCCCTCCATCCTCGCAGCCGCGTGCCGGCCCCTACGACTTCATGGGCTGGTCGCTGGACATCCCCGCCACCTCCGACCTGGCCAACCTCACCCTGCGGTCGCTGCCCTCCTCCATCCTCTCCGCGAACAACAGCGACCGCTCCATCCCAGACGGCGCCGCCTACACCCCGCCCGCCAGCTGCCACGATGCCGCGACGCATCTCAAGATGCCCTTCGGCCTCGCCGCCCCCGCCACCTGCTTCGTGGTCACGCCTGTCACCACCCTGCTCATCGCGTGGGCGGAGCAGATCCAGTCCATCAACACCAGCCTGACGATCCCAGCCGCCGTGGAGCAAGCCCGCGCCGAGATCGCGTCGATGCTGCGGATCGAGCCCGAGTACGTGAACTGCAACTGGGACGCCATGAGTGCGGCGGTCACCCAAGGCAACGCCACCGCACTTAACGCGCTGCGCGCAGAACAGGCCATCATGTCCACGCTGGTAGCTACCTGCAGCTTTGTGGCCCAGGGCCTAACCCACATGCCCGCCTGCGGCTCCATCGCGTTCGAGGTGCTCGCCAGCCAGCTGCGCGCCCGGTGGGCCTCCCCTGGCAACTCCACCGTCGTGGCCGGCGTGCTGGCCGACCAGAGCACCCTGTTCGCGCTCATCAACGCCGTAATCATCGCCGCCACCGCGCCCGACAGCGGCGTGGCCACGCCCCCCTCCGAGCAGCTATCCGACACCATCCGAGTGGCCGCCGCCGCCGGCGCCATCCTCCGCGCCCTGCAGCTGCAGTCCTCCACACAGGACGTCGAGTCGCTGCTCATCGCAGGCATGGTCGCACAAGACTATCTCGCAGACCTGCTCGCATCCCTCGGCTCCGGTCAGCTCTCCGCAACCAGCTTCAACTCGCTGACCTCCACCGCCGCGCTGGCGAACGTGTACGGCTCCATTCCCAACGTGCCCGGCTTCCTGGTGCCTGGCTGGCCCAACCGCCAGCTGGGCACTAACCCACCCGAGCCCTCGCCCTCGGCGCCGGTGCCGTCGCCCGGCGGCAGCAACATCATCGGTGGTGGCAGGGGCCTAGAGGGCAAGGGCGGCTCCGGCAGCAGCCTGCTGCTCATCGTGATGGCGCTGCCGCTGCTGCTCATCCTGCTGCTGGTGTGCTGGCTCATCATCGTCATGCGCAAGCGCCGGCGGTGAGTAACATACCGGTAATTGCCGCCTCAGCCGCTGGTCTCGCTCTCGGGCATGTGCTTGGATCATGATGTTCGCCTTGTTTGCAATTAACCAGATTTTACCAGTGCTATCAAGCCCTGACCGCGCCCTCCTTGCCCTGCTTTGCCGTGTCCAGGGACAAGTACCTGGCAGCTGTCGCCGAGTCCGACGCCGCAGCCGCCGCAGCCGCCGCCGCCAACGGTGACGGCGCCAAGACCGGCGCCGACCTTGAGTCAGCCACCGCCGAGGTGGCCATCCAGACCACCACACCCACCACCACCACCCCGCTCTTCTCCGAGCTGCCCACCGTCAAGGCACCTGCCCCCGAGACCACCACCAGCTCCAGCACCCCCACCGTGTCCACCAGCTCCCCGCCGCCCACCGTGCCCGACACGCCCACCATCGCTCTTCTGCCCGCCACCGTCGCCGCCGCCGCCGCCTCACCCACCCTCGCCAGCAGCACCGCCGCCCCGCCTCCTGCTCCCCTGCTAGACAGTGACGAGCTGGTGCACGACGACATCGTGGATGTGGATGACGTGCAGCTGCTGGCACCTGCCGCCGCGGTCAACGCCCTGGTCAGCGGTCAACACTCCGCGGGCGGCAGCCCCACCGCCGCCGCCGCCGCGGCCGCCACCAGCGACCTGCGCACCGCAGCTTCTTGTGACGAGGCTGAGGGCGCCGTGCCCCTGCCTGCTGCTGCTGCTGGCGACAGCGGCTCTCGGACGTCCCAGATCCGCAAGGCACAGCCTGGGGCAGCGTCCATGTTCTACGAGGGTACGGGCTCGCCCACGCCTCGGCCGTCTGTGGCTAAGAACCAGCCGGAGTCGCAGCAGTAGGTTGGTCGTGTTGTGGTGCATTTTTAGGCATTGGGTTCATGCATCAGGGTGTGCGAGAACGCGCTACAGCTGCACGTGGGCGTGCTGAGTCATGCGATTGCGCCAGCATGGAGAGCGTGCGGTGTGTGGGGTGTGAAAGGGTGTACACCGTCGGGGTGTGTGACAGCACTGCCTTAAGGAGAGAATTCACTGCTAAGTTATGAACCGTCCTTAGCATGGCATCTACCTGGATAAACTCTGGGTGCTGAGTGAAGCGCGCTAAGTGGAGGAATAGGGCCTTGCAAGATGGGCAATTGATCGCGGCTGTATCCTAGCCTAGCACGATGCCGTCTGGTGCGTCGTCATTGATTCATTGTGTGGCCTGTAACCCCGCGGCCTGTGAAACACAGGTCAGATTGATTGCCGGGCCTAGCTAGCCTAAGCTGCATGCAGCGACCCTTCTTAGCATTAGATTATTGATTTGGTGTCCGTAGGGGAATATCCAGAAACGTTAGCGAAAGTCATTAGTCTGAGCTGCTGGTGCTGGCGTGTTAACCACATGCACGTCTTGCAGAGTGGAAAGCCGGAAAGCGGCAGTGTGCCCACTCAGTACGTGGCCTCTCGTAGCGGGAATGGCAGGGCACGTGGTAGTGAGGCCTTGTGGGTCGCGTACGACGTGGTTGCAGGGATGTATTGCCAGAACACAATCTAAACTTGTGTGGCCTTGGGGGCCCTGTCTGTGGGAGGACCCGTACGCCGTTTTCAGGGAGCCCTTGCGTTTTCAGGGAGCCCTTCCTGACCTGTAACGACAAAACGGTCGACCTCTGTCGCGTCATTCGCATAGCTTTGCTGCCCCATCACACAGCATTACGGTCAGGCCACTCCAGCTCACGACATGGATGCACGTGCCGCAAATACGAGGCCGCCCTTCAACATCCCATGCAGCCTGCCTCTCTGCCTGTCGCACACCGCATCACCACCCCAACGCAGCATGCCAGTCGGTACACACAACATAGCAACCGCGTGACGGTAAATCCAAAGCAACCTCCATCTTGCAAGCTAGCTCACCGCCCCGCTCAAGCCCCCCACCGCGCCTGCCCCACCACCTCGCCCTCACCCTCCTCCTCCGCATCCCCATCCGCTGGCCCAGCACCCCCCACCCGCCCGCAGCCCAGCTCCTCCGCCTCCGCCGCCGCGGCCTCCAACACCGCCGCCGCCAGCAGCCGAGTGACCCGTGGGTCAGCTACCCCCAACTGCTCCCCAGCAGCCAACAGGTGCACAGCCGCCATGGCCGACAGCCCCGCAACCCCCGGCTCCCTGTTCGACGCCAAGAGCGGGCCTCCCTCCTCCTGGTCCTGCTGCCCCTGCCCCGGCTCCTCGTCTTGCTGCTCCCCTGCTGTTTCAGCTGGCCCACGGGTCGTCTTGGACCCGGCGCTGAGTCCTGCCGCCCTCTCCACCAGGCCCCTCCACACGCCAACCAACCTCTCCCGCGGGCTAGCCGCACCACCCGCACCAGATCCAGCGATATCCGCCGGCCCTGCACTCGCCCACACCAGCACGTGCGCCGCCCGTGCCAACCACGAAGCATCAACCGCCCCGCCGCCTCCACGCTGCCCCAGCCCCGCCTCCACAACCCCCGCCAGCGCCGCCGCCAGCTCCGGCCCGCCATCGTGCACCAGCGCCGAAACCACGTCACCTGCTGGGCCCGTACGGATCCAGTACGGCTCGTACCGCAACGCAAGAGCCGTACGGCTCCCGGAGGCGTCCTGCTGCTGTTGCCGCTGGGCCCTGCCGCCGCTGGTGACCCGCACTGCTGGGGGTGCGACGCGCCGCAGTCCGAACCATGCCGCGCCTCCCTCCTCTATCAGCTCGTCCAACGCCCACAGGACAGCTTGGGCGGTGTCGGGCGAACGTGCTGCAAGGGAGGGAACCAATACCAGGTACTCGCCAGGGGTTGCAGTGTGGGCATGTCTGCATGGCATCCCTACAGGGCCTATGCCATGGCCCTTGCATTTTTGCAAGAACCAACCATGCGGCCTATGCCTGCTTGCTGACTGCTGACCCTGGGGGCTATCTCTCTACCCCAGCACCAGTAAGCAAGGCTGCTGAACTTGCAACTCGCAACGAACCCAGTCGAAGACCATGGGGCCCTGTCCCCATTCCTGTGCTCACCTGCCCCCTGCAGCACGCCCACCAGCCGCAGTTCCGCCACCTGTGCCAGCAGCGGGTCCCCCAGGTTGCCCCCACACGCCAGCAGCCGCGCCAGCGACACCGCAGCCTCCGCGTCTGCCTCCTCCTCCGCCGCCACCGCCGCTGCGCCGCCGGATGACGGACCGAAGGCGGCGGCCGCCCCGCCGCTGCCACCGCCGCCTTGAATCAGGCTGCCGTACAGCTTCCCCATCAGCCGGCCGAGGTGCTGGGGCGGCAGGGCAGAGGCATCTCCTCCCCCGCCCCCGCCCCTCCCTCCGCCTCTGCTGTCGCTGCAGTGCGCACGAGACATCGCGTGTGCCAGCGCGCACAATGCAGCCTGCGACGCCACCGCGCCGCTGCCGCCACTACCGCCGCCACCGTTGCCCGGCGACGCGGTTCCCCGGGCGTCCCCTTCCACCGCAATCCGCAGCAGCTCCAACAGCACCTCATAGCCTTTCGTGCCCCTGTGCGAGCTTCCTTCCTCTTTGAGCACCGTCCCTGTAGCATGCTGCCCCGTCCCCATCCACCCTTGCTTATTGTATCCCTGCAGCACGAATGGCAGTGCCGTATCCTCAACACCCCAAGGGAGCACCGGCCCACGCCCCTCAGCAGCGACCGGCTGGGCCGGGCGGGCCCCAGCCAAGTAGCCCGCTCGGCCCCGCAAACGGTGCCGCCGGCCCCGCACTGGTGGCGGCTGCACAGCAGCAGCAGCAGCAGCAGCAGCACTGTCTCCTGCTTCGTGCGGACCGGCCGGAGATGCAGGGCCAGCTGCGTCCGCGGGCCCAAAGGTGGGAGTGGAGGCGGGGACGGCACTGTTTAGGAGCAGCAGGGCGGGCGCGGCACGCAGCAGGGCGTCCAGGTCCGTAGCTGCGATCGCGTCCGCTTCGAGGGGGTCAGCGTCGTCTAGCACCCACGGCTGCTGCTGCTGCTGCTGCTGCTCGTGTACATGGGACTCCGGAACGACCTCTGCACGTGGGTGGCCGGAGCCGGGGCCCTGCACCGCAGCCAAGGGGTCACGGCCCTCCGCCTGGGCAGCGACGGCCGGCGCTCGGTGGCCAATGCCAGGAGGCTCCGGGGCTGCCTGCGCGCCCTGGCTCTCAGCCGCCTGCTGCTGGAGCCCCTGGCCCTGTTCCCGCCCCTGTCCCCAGTCCTGCCCCACCAGCGCTCTCAGCCCAAGCGCCTTCACGCGGGCCAGCGTGCGCCCCAGCATCCCGCCTGATCCCGAGCTCCGGCCCGCGCTGCCAATGCCCCATGCCTCTCCATCGTGCCCCGCTTCGGTCTCGTGGCCACGGGCTGCAAGGAGATCCTCTGGAGCGCGGACTTCCTGCACTGCGGCTCCGGAACAGGAGTGTGCCTGCGCGCTGGCGGCGGCGGCGGCCTGGCCAACCTCAACGTGCGTTACGCCCACCAACCGGTCCAGTACGGCGTCCGCCAGGCCGTGCACGAGCTGCCCCTGCAGGTAGCCAGCATCCACGCAGGCCAGAAGCAGCTGTAGCTGCAGCGAAGCCGCTTCTGCCTTTCCCAGTGGCAGGTGCTCCGGCTGCTGCTGCTGCGGCGGCAGTTGCTGCTGCTGCAGCAGCACCGGCGGCTGCGGCCTGCGCTGCTGCCTCAGCTCCAGCGCCACGATGTGTCTCCGCACCGCGTCCTGCTCCAGCACAGCCAACAGCGGGGCCAGGGGATGCCTCCCCTGCTCCTGCTGCTGCTGCCGCTTCTGCCGCCGCCCCACCCCAGCCTCTGCCTCCTTGCTGCCCCCCACCCCAGCGGCAGGACCCTCCGCGCCGGTGGCCCACACGCCCCCCTTTGCGTACAGCCGCAGCACCGGCAGCGCAACCTCTCTCACCGCCCGCACCACCGCCGCATCCACCTCCGCATCCGACACCCCTGCACCCTGCTGCTGCCCTCGCCCCTGCGCTCGCCTCTGCCCATGCACACCCGCGGCCTGCGCCCCCCGCACCAGCTCCTGCACCGCCTCCCCAGCCAGGCCCGCCAGGGCCTCCCCCAGCGCGCCGTGCCCCATGCCGCGTGCCTCCAACGCCAACGCGCCGTCACGCAGGAGCGCAAACCGCGCCGCCGCCGGCGCAGCGGGAGAGGCAGCCGTCAGCCCTGCAATGGCGGTGGCGACCGCACCCATGACAGCCACGTGCTCGCCTTGCTGCTCCACCGTACGGGATCCCTGCTGCTGGGTAGCTACGAGCTGCGCCAGCGTGGAGCTGAGGGCCGGGAAGCACGCTGACAGCTGCTGCTCCAGGTGACCGACGGCAGCGTCGGGCGGGGGCCAGCCTGGGAGCGGCTGCGGCTGCCAGCGGCGCTTGGCGGTGCCCGCTGCGGCGGCGGCGGCGGCGTCCAGGCGGGCGGGCAGTGCTGCTGCCAGGCGCACCGCGTCTGCAGGGCCCTGCGCCCATGTGGACAGAAAAGATACGGTCAGATAGTGGCATGCGCATCGTGGTGGCAGGGCTCCGGGGGTACGCGACAGTACGGTAGCGTGCGATAAAGACAAGGCAGGGCTCCTCGGCTTTGAGGACGGCGTGGCGTTGAGCGCACACCCGTGCCATGACTCAACGCTACAGCGCTCGCGGTACCGGACACGCTATAGGGTTACGGAACGTGTAATTCAAACAGGCACAGAAACTGGGGGCATAACCCGTAAGGTGGGATGGCGGTCACCTGCACGGCGTGCAGCAGCCCCTGTGTGGCCCACGGGTCGGCGGGGCCCCGCAGTGGCGAGGCTCCGTCACCGGCAGCCACGTGCGGCAGCATCTCCGACAGCTGCACAAGCAGTGCAAGGGGCGGCACAGGGATGCACGGGCACACACCGGCACTTGGTCAGCACGTGGCGTGGAAGCCCCACAACTCCGGAAGGAGATCAGGGGACCGGCCGTTCGATTCCTGGGTCGTATCCCGTTGTGGGCACACGAGTGGGTCATACCCGAGCACCGAAGCCCTGCTACTCGTGTCTGAGGTTACCCAAAGCCACAGCTCCTGATCCATAAGCCATGCCGTTGCCCTGCCCGTATACCCCACGGTAAACCCACCTGCTTGACCAGCGCTAAGTACTCCTTCCGCGCCGCCTGCAGCCGCCCCTCCAACGCGGGGTGGCGATCCCAGAAGTTGGGCTTATACGGCTGGGACCAGCGTGTTCCCTCCTGCAGCAGCGATAGGCCCGGCTCCACCTCCTCCATCTCGGCGTCAGACAGCCCCGCCCCTGCAGCTTGCTGCAAAAGCTCCTGCTCCCCTGCGGCAGACAGCTCCGCCCCTGCAGCTTGCTGCGGGAGTGCCTGCTCCCCTGCGGCAGACAGCCCCGCCCCTGCCGCTTGCTGCGGAAGTGCCTGCTCCCCCGCGGCAGACAGCTCCGCCCCTGCTGCTTGCTGCAGGAGCTCCTGCTCCCCCGCGGCAGACACCGACCCAGGCGCTGCCCCCTTCACAAGCGACCCTGCTTCAGCGCCGGGAAGCCCCTCAGTTGCCTCTACCAGCAGCGCAGGAGCCTCGATGGCTTGAGACGCCGGCCCCTGCTCCTGGCAGTGCACCTGGCCGAGCCCCTGATGCTGCTGCGGATTGTGAAGCTGCTGCGGCTGCAGGTGCTGCTGCTGCTGCTGCCCGTCGGTTGCCTCTCGTAGCAGCGCAGAAGCCTCGATGGCTTGAGACGTCTGCCCTGGCTCCTGCCCCTGCTCCTGCCAATGCACCTGGCCGAGCCCCTGTTCCTGCTGCTGGTTGTTGTGCTGCTGCGCCTGCAGTTGATGCTGCTGCTGCTGCCGCAGCCTGTGCTTCTTAGCAAAGTAGGCGGACGCCCGCCGATTGTCTATAGCCTGTTGCCAAGCCACGTCGCACTCCAGGGCCTGCCAATGCACCGCGCATTGCAAAGTGAGAAGAGCGGAAGTGTGCAGCTCACGGTGTCATTATGCAATGCCTCACCGCCGTGCGCTTGAACCATGCATGAAAGCAGCAGCGGTTAAGTCATATGAAATCAGGAGCTTGCTTGGAGAACCTTTTCTGCACGCCTCGGCAGGTAGCTGGCACACTAATACACATCGAACGGCCAACACGCAGGCCTCACCTGCGCTTCCTCCATCAGCTGACCCATTCGCTCCGCCACCTCGCGACACGCCGCCAGCGCACAGACCCATGGGACGGTGGGCGCCCCAAGGCGCGCCGCGTCGCGACCCAGCTGCGCCAACGCCTCCAGGGTCCACGTGTGCCATTGGGCCTCCACGGCGGCAGGCAGCAGCCGCCCCAGGTCGCGCGCCAGGGGGCTGATGGCGGTTGGAGCAGCTGTTGGGGGTCTGGCGATTGCAGGGAAAGCACCAGGGGCTGTGCCCAGGAATGGTTCTGACGACGACCCCAACGGCTGCGGCTCGGAGACATTGGTAGGGTGCGGTGAGTGCTCCTGCTCTTGAGCAAGCTGCTGCTGCTGCTGCTGCTTTTGCAGGAACGCGCCAAAGGGGGACGCGGCGACCGCCAGCCCACCCAGCTCCTGCTGTGGTAGGGCACCAAGCACCTGCTGCTTGTGCGGCTCAGCCTGCTTGCGCCGCCGCCCCAACGTTGCAGCCGCGAAACCCGGGCTATCAGCGGCTTCTTGTGCACCTGTGGCTCCAGCAGCATCGTCCGCAGCTGCAGTCGGAACAGCAGGCGCCGGCAGCTGCTGCGCCCGGGCCAGCTCAGCGCCTATACGAGCGGTCTGCTGTAGCACGTCCATGACGTACGGCAAGGCCTCCTGCCGTACATCGATACCGTCCTCCTTGGAGGGCGACAGCGCAGCTCGTACAGCCCCAGCCACCAGCACGTCGCGCAGGTTGGGGTAATGAATCATAAGACGGCGGGCGAAAGGCGGAGGAGCAGGCTCGTCTAGGTCCGCCTCTGCAGCAGGAGCAGCGCTGGTGTGGGTAGGGCTTGGCACGGTGCGCCGGCTGACCGCCGGTGGTTGGTTCCGCTCCGTCTGCTCCGCCAAGGCTGCCGCTACGTCGGCGATGGAGCGCAGGAGGTGCGGTAGGCGGGTTTGGACCTGCGCAGGGTACGTCGGCATGCATCACGCTAAAGCAGACCCATCACGCAGCGTGCCGGTACATTGTGCCATTATACTCTGGGGTGGTCCTCGCGCTGGAGGGTAAGCAGATTTACTGGCCAGCGAAACGGGGCTGACCAGCGGGTCAGCAGCCTGACGCCCTCAACCGCTGGCGCGCCCAAAAACAATGCGCGGCAATGTTTCTCACCCCCTCTCTCAGCGTGGCCTCCAAGCGCGCCGCCGCCGCCTCCGGATTCCGCCTCGAGCCCGCCAACCCCACGGTGTACAGCCGCCCCAGGCACGGTCCCAGCACACCCTGCCACGCCTCCTGGGCACGTGCCGACGCCACCACATGCGGGGCCAGACATGCCTGCACCAAGTCTGCCGCCTGGGGCGCGGGGAGGGACCCCAGAAAGCCAAGCAGGCCACGCGAGTCCTTTTGGTGCCGATGCCTCCCGCTGCTGCTAGTGGTGGTGGTACTACGGTCGCCGCTGGTAGCATTGGTCATGGGGTCCTCGCCAATGCCCGTCCAGGCCTCGCCGACCGCGACGCACTCCGTGGCGAGCTCTGCAGTGGTGGCATTGGAGCCGTACCATGGCCGGACAGACGGAGGGTGATTGCCTTCCATTGCCATGCACAGGCGCAGGTACGGTGCCGTGTGAGGGTTCTCCAAGTGCCAAAATGTATGAACCATGCCCGGAATCCTTACCACGCAAACCCAAGGGTGCTTACACCGGAGGCACCACCCCGTACCCCCGCTCTGCTTTGCTCCTGACATGTCGGGAAGGGCCTGGACGCCAGGTGTGCACGCTACTATTGCTACTATCATAGCCGTGACCCGAAGTACATGGTAGCGACGCCCAGCCTCTCGGCACCAGCTGCTGTGGCCGACGCATAAAACGAATGCCAAGGTCATCAAGACGACACAGCTGCACCACCAAACCACCCCGTTCACTCGCCCCCCTACCTGGGTGCGTAGCTAGCTGCACCGCCACGAACAGGGTGTCCCTGTCCAGCCGCAGGGCCGTACCAGCCCCTCCCGCAAACAACTGCCTCAGCAGCGTGCCCGACGCCTTCCGCAGCGCCCGGGTTATCGGCCCTGCAGGCGCTTCCTGTGGGCGGGCAGGCTGGTCCGCGGCGGCCGCCTGTGCTTCCGCTGTCGCAGCTCCCGCGCCGCCATCGCCGCCGCTGCCTTCTGCGGCACCGTGCACCCCCGCTGCGCCTGCGCCCCCGCTGCCGTCCCACTGGCGGGCGGCGCGCTGTACAAAGTGCTGGTGGCACAGCCGGACCCACAGCTGCACCGTCTCGTCCATGTGGGGGTCGGTGGCGAACAGTCGGGTGGTGGAGCTCGTGCTAGCACCGGTGGTGGTGTGCGTGGCCATGAGCTCAGCCAGTTCTGTCGTAGAATCGAGATGCACACCACCAGTTCCGTCCCCGGCTCCAGGGCTCTCCGCGTGCTCCCATATGTCACACCCCAGCGGCTCCGCACCAGGCTCCACCTGTACGCTGTGGCTTAGCTGGTTGCCTTGCTGTGCAAGGCGGCCTGGCTCGCTGTTGTCATATGTTAGCTCTGACGAGTACTGCTGCTGCACCTGCTGTGCATCAGCCCTCAGCTGCTCGCCTGCAGCGCTAGAATCTGCACCACCGCCTAGTGCAGCTTGCGCCGACCATTGGCCACCGTCCTGGCGCAAAGCCCCGGGCGGTGCCAGCTGTCGAAGGAGCTCCGCCAGGTTGCCCTCCGCCTTGCCAGTTAGCTGACGCAGCAGCCTGCAATGCACAGCCGTCCCAAAAATGCACTTTACCATGTGCACCAAAGCATGAGCACAGCAACGGTCAGTTGACACTTGACAACGGAAGGACACAGTCACCGTGCACTCCAGGGCCGAAAAGGCTGTGCACTTACTGGCCCGGCACTGCGCGCTTCAGCAGCCGTCACCATGAGCACACAAAGTGACACACCTCTCTGTCAACGCCACCAGGTGCGCCTCGGTGAGTCTGCCCAGGCGGTCAAGTGCCACCACGACCTCCCGCACCGCCTCCAGCGGCACAGCCCAGTTCCTCGCCAGCTTGGGCATTACAGATACCATGCCGTCTGCCATCGAAGCAGCGCAGCCCCGTCCGCCCTGTCCGCCACGTGCCTCAGCACCCTCACATGCCACGGCGGTGCTACCACCTTGCCCCGGCTGCGTCCCTTCCCACTCCCCTTCCCAGCCCTGCTGCGGCTGCTTCTGCTGCTCTTGGTGGTGGTGGCTGTCCGGGGCCCTGCCCGCCAGCGCGGCACTTGTCATGAGGCCCACAAGCCGCGTGACGCGGTGCGGGTCGCGAAGGCGGGGGAACATTTCGTGCAGCAGCGCGCGCTCCAACAGCAAAATCGCGCCTTTCGACTCGATGACGCGCAGGTCCAGCAGCATTGCGGCGAGCTGCCGTACGACAGGGGTACGACAGTACGGCATACATGCGTGATGGCATGGGGAAACAGCACAGGGGCATTGTGTTCAGGGGCCAGCATGTACAGATGGCTGTAGGGTGGCGTGTGGTGTGGCCAGCATGATCTGCACCGCGGCTATGACTGCGCGGTTGCGGCTCCCCGTGGGCCCTGCCGCTGCTCTTGCACACGCAGCAAAGCAGCAGCACGCAAACACGTTGGCGAGGGCATAGAACTGCTTAGCTGTGGGGCTGAGTGGTGCAGCGACATGCTCCGACCTGCATGCGCCACTCGGTTGGCAGTTGGTTGAAACGGGATTCGGTAACCGTTATCAGCTGCGCCGCCTCCGCCTCCGCCCGCTCCGCCTCCCGCTGCGAGGGGGAACCAGGCACGGCACACCAAGCACTGCGTCAAGCGAGGAGGCATGGCATGCAAAACGGGGACGCCTCGTTATGCTGTAGGCCAGAGTAGCAGTCAATGCTCGCGTCCCTCAGGTAGATGCCTCCGCAATGCCACATGCAGCTTCGCGGCTTGGTGCACACACTCCCGCACTAGCACTTCCGCTGTAATATGCTGCTGTAAACCCGCAACTGCATACCTACACACTCCCGCAGCAGCACTCAAACGAGAGGGCACAACAAGGCACCACCCACCTGCCCGTCACGCCTCCTGTTTGACACCGCGTCCTGCACCGCCTGCTGCACATCCGATGGCATGCGCCCCAAGCTCCAGCACGCAGCCGTCAGCGCCAGCGCCGTCTGCAGGTTTACCACCGCCGGCGGATCCTGCCCCTGCCCCTGCACCTCCTCCTGCCGCCACTGCCGCCTACAGAGCAGCGGCCGCAGCCGCGCCCCTATCAACTCCAATAGCCTCTCCGCTGTCGCGCCGTACTCATCCCCACCCCGCGACGCAGCCTCAGCGCCATTTGCTGCCGCTACCCCATCAGCAGGGTCGGAGGCTGGCCCCGTCCCCTGCCCACGGTGCCGGCCCGCCTCCTGGCCGCTTGCCAGCCACGCCGCCGCTGCCGCCGCCCTCTGCACCGCCGGCGCCGCCGCCCCCACCACCTTCTCATTGTGCAGCAGCTCCTCCACCACGGGCATCAGCCCGCTGTCTGCCGGCAGCTGGTACCAGTTGCACGCCAGCGCCTCCAGCATCAGCGACAGCTCCCCTACCGACTGGGTCAGGCCCCGCATGCTTGCGCCCGCCTCCACCACCGCCAGCACCTCCTTTGCTCGCAGCTCCGCACCCCCCGCGACGACCTCGAGGATTCCCGGCTCCGCCGCACATTCCCCGTGCACGGCGTACGGCAGCGCCAGCTCGTAGGCCACGTGGGTGCTCTGCCGGGCGTACGGCGCCGCGAGGCGGCTGGCGGTGTGCAGGATGTCGGTGGCAACCCGGTAGATCTCCTTCTGGGTTGCGCCGCCGCCGTCGTCGCCGCCGCCGCCATGGCCTGGGGCCTCCACCGGCGACGGCGCAGCCCCGCGCACCAGCACCGCCGCCGACGCTATGCATTCCAGCAGCCGTTGCGGCGTGATCTCTGTTGGTTTGCCTACAGTCGAAGAAGGGGCGAAAAAGCCGCCGACTTGGCTTTCCGCTACGCCTGCTACTGCATGTCCGTCTGTCTCAGCGTCGCCATACACGTCGTAAGTGTCCCCGGACGCAGGCATCAGCCGCTGCAGCCTGACCTGCTCCTCCACATCCCCCAAAGTGGAGGCCACACGCCGCAGCAAGTCGCGCAGCTCAAGGGGCTGCAGCTGGCCCCTGACGGACTGGAAAGGAGGGTCTGCCGGGAGCGGGAGGCTGACAGGCAAGGCGATGGGCCCCGCAGCGTGCTGCACTGTTGTGCTGGAGGCCAGGGCCCCCTCCTCCGAAACCGCGGGCGGTACTCCGTGGAGACTGGCAGCAGGGAGCGGCGCTGACGGCGTAGTGTGCTCCGCAGTGCCTGCCGCTGCTCCAGCACCTTGCCTACCTGTCGGTCGCGCTGCCTTCTGTGACGTGTCAACCTGTAGCGGCTGGGCATCCCCCTCAGCTGAACCCAGGGCGCCTGCGTCTGCCTTCTTATCCCATCTCCACCCACTGTCCTGCCCAGTTCCGTCGCTTGATGCCGCTGCTGTTGCAACAGCCCTGTCAGAGACACGGTCCTCCGTCGCCCCACCCGCCGTTCTTACGGGGGCCGACTCGGGCCACATCCATGTTGGCAGCTTTGGTGAGTGCGGGTCGGATGGTAGCACGCGCTGCATGAGCTGCAGCTGCTGCCCCGGCCCCAGGGGGTCGGCGCATTCGCGCAGCGCCTGCACGACGGCGCGCCGCATGCGCGGCGGCAGGTGGCCGTTGCCGTCGTGCACTCCAAGGGCAAGCGTGGCAGATGGCGACATGAGCGGGTGGTTGGTGGGGTCGGGCGCGGACAAAAGGATGGAGCCCAGCGCTTCCTGCAAGGGCAGCAATGAACAGGCTTGGTCATTGCAGCACACAACTAAGAAAGAGATGGACGCAGGACCGGTGTACCCCAATGCAGGTGGAGCAGGCCTGGATGCCACTGTCCACACCACACCTTGCCTTGCTCTCCGCCTGCGCCGTGCACCTGCCTCACCTGCATGTGCCACACGAGACCCGCCCAAGCCTGCTCGTCCAGCGGCCATTTGCTGAAGGGCGGGCGGTCCACGTGCGCCTCGTCCATTGGGTACACCAGCGGCTCCTGGCAGAGCAGTGCAGTGCGCGGACGGGGTTTCGGGGCGTCTTTGTTTTGGTGGTGAAAGGCAGTTTGGCTCAAGTAAGGATGTCTTAGGCCTGCCCTGGGCAGGGAATCTTAGGGTGCACCAGCGGCGTCTGGCAGAGCCGGAAGCGGGGCCGCGTGCAGGGACTCTAGGCCGTATGCAAACGGGCTTTGGTGCGATAGCAAGGCATGGTTTGCCTGGAGCTGCACGCAGCTGCCCGTTCGAGATACCGCGAGGCCACGTCGGAGCAGCAACCTACGGCCGTTGCACTCTCGCAGGCCGCGCTTACGGCGTACATCGCGATTGCGCACGCACGTGAATGCGGCGTGGGACACAGAGGTCGCCAAGCGCAGGAACCTACCCATGCAAGCGTGTTGATTGCCAGCGCTGCCCTGACGAGGGCTGACAGCTCCCGTGCGGTGCCGCGCGCCGCCTCCAGCGCCGCCTGCGTCGCCTCCCTCTGCTCGTGGGCCTGCCGCTCCTCCACCTCCACATCACGGGCCGACGAGCTCCTGCCCCTGCGGTCCTTGCCCCGTCCGTGTGCGCTGCGCACCGGGGGCGTTTGGCTGGCGAGCTGCGCCTGTCGCTGCTGCAGCTGCTGCAGGTGGGTCACCAGCGCAGCTGATTGCTTGTACACCACCGATGCACGGCGGGCGATGACGTCGGACAGGAGGTCCTAAGCGGGTGATCAGGAGGCAACAAGGTAATGGAAGCGTACGGCTATCCAACCGGTGCGCGCAATGAAGCATGCGAGGCTTGGTTGTCCGCATAAGAAGCAAGATGCAGCGAACCGACACATAGGGCGCGCCTCACGTGCGCCCTTTACATGCACTCAAGCAGCACCGCGCGGGTTCCTCACCCGGAGGCTCCCGCGGGTTTTGGTGGCCTGCTGCTGCGGTTGGCCCTCTGCAGGACCGCGGCCTCCGGCCACTGAGCCAACTCCGACATGAGCCGCCATGGGCCCCTGCACCCCTGCCCCAGCGAGCGGGCCAACTGTGTCCACCGCTGCCCCCGCCACCTGCTGCTGCTGCTGCCTCTGCGCCCGCAGCACCCCCACCAGCTCACACAGCCGCTCCGCCAGCGCCGCCACCTCCTCCGCCCGCAGCTCATCCTCGGGCCGCCGCTCCGAAACCACCTGCCGTAAGACGACCGCCAAGGCAGTCAAGGCGCCGTACGGCAACGTCACAGGCTTCCGGTCCGGCCCGACCTGCCGCACGGACGCCGCCGCCGCCATCTGCAGCTCCATGTGCAGCTCCAGGACCGCCGTCGTGGGCAGGCGCCGCAGCAGCAGGTACTGGTGGTGCTGCCCTCCGGCATCCATGGAGCCCGCCAGTGCCCGCAGGCTGCGCACCATGGGCGAATCAAGCATACCTGCGCGTGCGAAACCGGCCAGCATTGTCGCCACCGCGAGCGCTAGCTCCTGCTGCTGCTCCTGTTCCGGCCCCGACTCAGCCCTTCCGACCGCGGCGGCAGCGTAAGCACCTGACGTGCTGCTCTTGGTCCCCAAAGAGCCTCCCCCCGCGCCGACACCGCTGCCGGTACCGGGCTGCGTGGGAGCTGCGGTGGGCGTGGACAGCGGCCCCGACGGCCCCCGTTGGGAGGGGTAGGCCAAGGCATCCATGAGCTGTCGGCCAGGGGAATACCCGCACGCCAGCAGGCAGCGGAGCAGTTGGGCCGACTGGGGCAGCGTGGCACTGGTCAGAACGCACGGCGGCGGCAGCTGCTCCGATAGCTTCTTGGTAGGCCCGTGCGCTGGTGCAGCGCCCTTAGGCGTGTGAGGGGCTCGACCGGAAGCGGCTGGGGGGACCGCACTGGCTGCTGCTGCACCTGACAGTGGCGCAGGGGAGGTGGAGGTGGAGAAGGAGGAGGAGGAGGAAGCCGGAGGGGCACGCAGTGACAGCGGCGGCGCTAGGAGGGGCGAGGGCAGCAGCGGGAGCGCGGTGTCGGCGCCCAGTACAGGGAAAGCACCGAGATGGCCGGTCGGCCCCAACGGCGCCACAACCTGCTGCACTGCGGTGGGCATGACAGCCGGTGCTGCAGATGACAGGTCCTGCCCCGCACCAGCCTCAGCTGCTGACCGTTGATGGTGTTGCCCGGTAGGGCTGGGGGTGCTCCCATCCCGGGGAGCCAGCCAGGCGGGGACGCACAATTCCAGTAAAGCTCGCTTGCTGGCCGTGGGCCCAGGTGCCTCGGCGAGCCGAGTTGCAAACTCCACCGCCAGATCCGTGTTCCACAAGGCCGCCTGGCCATCCCTGAACGCCGCACCCGGGGCGGGCCCGTGTTCGTGCGCGTGCGGGACATCGCTGCTCCCGTCGCCAGCAGTCCAGGGGGCAGGAGCGTGTGCAGCTGCAGGCTCCGGAGCCGCGGCGGCGGTGGAGGCAGCGGCGGCTGGGTGGGAGTTGACCAGCTGAGAGGCGGCCGCTGGCAGGGTGTGGGTCAGCCAGGCGTGCAGGTCGTGGAAGGTGTACGCCCGCTGCAGCTGCTGGTGTAGCTGCTGCTGTAGTGGCAGGAGGTGCGGGTGGTGCTGCGCCTCAGGCACGGCTGGGGGCAGCGTTCCCGGCGGCACTTGTGCCGGTCCGGGGGTGCCGGTTGGGCATGCGGGTGCATTGCTCGGCTGCGGCAACGGTGCGCCATGTAGCCTGCTGCGCACACTCTCCCCAGCCAGTGCGGCGGGGACGGATGCGATTCCTGTACCACCCCCATGAGGCGCGAGGTGGTCCTGCTCTGCGGATGCATACTGGCGAGAGGGGGAAGCGGCGGAGGCGCAGCCCCTGGTAGCGACACGCGGCTGTGTGGGCCACACAGCACAATCCTGCTGCTGCTGCTGCTGCTGTTGAGCAAGCGCCGATCCCGGCCGCCCACATATGCGCAAGCTTCCTCGTGTCGGACTAGGCACCCCGCTGGTGGAGCTGCTTCGCCTCCTGCTCCCCGGGCTGTCGGACCCAAGGGCTGGCAAGCCCTCGCCGGGGCGGCATAGCGTGTGGCTGCCCGTGCCAGCCTGGTTGAGAGCACCAAAGTCAAGGCGTGTGATCCATGGTGCAGTTTGGGCTCAAGCGGGCATATGTTCCAGAGCGCAGTATGTGGCAAAGTTCCTAGGTAGCAAGGGGCGCTGTTGGTGCACGGCCGTGTGGGTGGAGTGATGACGTAGTGTGCAAGTTCGTAGATATGGCTTACCCAGTCGTTCTGTTGTTGCAAGACGCACTGATACCTGCAGTCCAGTCCGGGACCGTTGTAAGGCCTGACTAACGCAGCTTGTGGCAGCTACTGTGTTGCAGCGCGTGCGTGCTGACTGCAGCCAGGGGCCGCGTCAGACGGGTGGGCAGTGCTGCTCACCTGCCCCCGCTCGTTGCTGCGGCTGCATTGTTACGGAAGACTAGGCTCCTCGAGCACGCAGCAGTAGCGCTCGCTGTGCTGCCAGGTGCGCCTCCTGCTGATGCCGCCTCTGTGTCCCGGAATGCAGGTCACCGGTCAGGACAGAACCATTGGAATGATAGATCACGCCGTTTTGAGAGTTATCTAACCTTGGCAGATTGTTACCAGCGCCTGCAGCAGCTGCTGCACGCGCTGCAGTTTAAGCGAGGCACTTTGCAACATCACTCCCTTTTGCACAGCTCCCCATTTTGATCACGTGCAAATTTGTTCAAAGGTCATTGTTGCAATGTGTACATGGCACGCAACGGTTGAGTTCATTCCTTCTCGTCTCCTTTTCGTCGGCTGCCCCATGTTTCCAATGATGATGTTCCGCGTTGATGCAGAAGGCTGCACCTGAATGCCGATTGAAGTTGTAAATCATTGAATAACTTTCGCACCAGTGATTGCATTGTCCCAGGAAGCTGCGCGACTTCTCTAACCCTGAGTGTGCCCCTGACTTCTGAAGGCCGAGGAGTTTGCAAAGCGATCCAAATGAGGCATTGGTATCCTCCTTCCCTTCTTTCTAGACAATTTTGTAGTTTCGGTTAGAAAGGGTGGGCTGTGTCAGACCCTGCTGGCCGCTGTTGAAAATTCCGATGGAAGAGACACCCACGCCCAGCCCGGGCGTCCGCCCCATGGGCGGGCGAACACCTCTTCCTCGGGCTGACAGTGAATCCCCAGTGATAAGCATGAAGAGAATGATGGCGCAGCTGGTGTCCGAGCTGGAGGCCATGCGGCAACAGCAGGAGGTCCTGGTTAATCAGATTGGAGAGCAGCGCAAGGAGGATGAGGCGTTCCGTGATTGGTAAGGCTCCCCGGTCTGTCGGCCCTGCCCCAATCCCGTGGGCCCACGGGGCCCGTTGGTGGTTTTTCGTGTTGGGTGGTAACTGAAGGTTCCACGGTGTTGCTGCACAAACGCCGCCCGGTCGTCGCCCACCCGCAGGATACTGGGGCGGTTTACTACCATGGAGCACGCTGTGCAAGAGGCCACCGCTGCAGCTTCTGCGGGTGCGAGGGCTGAGGTGTCTCGTACTCAGTATTACACGTGCACACTGTGCAAGTACCCCTATTGCTGAATGGTCAAATGATATAATCCAGCCCGCGCACAGGGCATACGTACCGTTCTCTTTTTACAGCGACCCTAGATTGGAACCCAGCCTGATAGCCCTTCCCAACAATTGGTTCTCTCTCCTGTCCTCCACTACCTTGCGCCCTCTTCCACCCAACCCTGCGCCCTCC
Organism: Chlamydomonas sp. KOR1; assembly: GCA_036984285.1. Lineage (NCBI taxonomy): Eukaryota > Viridiplantae > Chlorophyta > Chlorophyceae > Chlamydomonadales > Chlamydomonadaceae > Chlamydomonas > Chlamydomonas sp. KOR1. The sequence goes on along the minus strand of BQMZ01000176.1, from coordinate 89,506 downwards.
AGCTGCCGCCGCAGCCGTCCGCTCCCAGCACCAGGCGGTTACTGCCGTCAATCCCTCCCTGCCAAAAACCGGGTCCTTCGAGTTTGCCCGGCAGCACCGCGTTTCCAAGGCCAGCAGCGCCTCAGGCTCCGGCCATGGTCACGCGCTGCCCCACCTGCCCCCCACAGACCCCACCTCCAATCCCCCTAGCCCTCCCCACCACCTCTCCGCCCACCCGCTAAGCCCACTGGCTGCTACAACCTCCCCTGGCCCCCCGGGTGCATTGCCCTTTGGAAGCGTCACCGCACTGGGCCCCGCCAGCCGCCTAGGGCCCTCCCTTGGCTCCAGCCCGGCCCCGACCCAGATCGACACAGCGGCGAACGCGGACAAAAGCGGCAGCGCACGCCGCCGTGCGTCTCGTCGGCCTGTGCTGTTGTCCGACAGCGACGACGCGCCCCTGTCCCCATCTGGGTCGGACGAGGAGGGCCGGTCAGGGCAGGGAGCTGCAGGGAGGGAGGGCAGCGGCGGCGGCATGTGTTCGGGCCGGTCTGGGAGCATCGCCAGCAGGCTGCGGAACATGCGGCGTGGCAGCGCCAGCCCCACAAAGCGCTCGCAGCTGGGGCAGGGGCAGGCTTCGTCGCCCTTTGCCACGATCACAACCCAGGCGCCGCTTGCTGCTGCGGCGGCAGAGGACTTCCCGGGTGCCGGGTCCAGCGGAACCGCGGCCCGGGGGCGGCGTGGAGGGGCTGGAAGCAGCGGCAGCGGACGTGGGGCCTCGCGGCTCAGCACTGCCCAGGGGCAGGACCCGAGCGTGGGGCCGGGGGTCGGGGTCGTTGGGGCTATGGGAGAGCACGGGAACGGGGCTGGTGAGGGCGATGGGGGCCGGATCAGTGAGGTGGAGGAGGAGCGGTCCAGGCACGGCAGCGGCAGGGGGCCGATGGGCAGGCGGAGGGGCAGCATGGCGCCGCCGCGGCCGCAGGGCGCGCTGTCATTGCAGGTACGTGCCATCAGTACACAGTCCTGATCCACCACCCACGCGATTGCGATGGCTACCTTGAGAACCGCTGGGTTTCGTTGCTTGCTTGAGCTTGGAGCAGCTGAGCGCTGCGCCCCTTAGCTCGTCGTTGTTGCTGCCTCATGCAGGGCGAGCTGCCGTCCTTCTCCATCCCGCACAGCACCCCGTCAGGGGAGATCCCCGCGGCGGTCGCTGAACTCGCCGCCCGCCACACTTCCCGCCACTCCCATTCCCACGGCAGCAGCCACCACTCCCGGGATCAGCCCGCCCCGCCCGCCTCACCTCATCAGCACCCCCCCGCGCCCCCCGCCTCCCCTTACCGCCCTCTGCCAGCCCCCGGCCCAGGCCCGGGGCCCACTCCTGCCACCCTATCCCTCTCCGACGTGCCCTCGCCTCCCCTCTCCCCAAAGCTGTACCGATCCACGACTAGCCGCCGCAATGCACCCACAGCCTCAGAGCTCTTCCACTTCCACTCTCACGGCCACAGCAGCTCGCAGCCCCAGATCCCGCCCGACCTCAGCACCTCGGGAGGTGAGGGGCCCGCAACCACACCCTATGCAGCGCCAGGGACGCACCATATGTCCTCGTACGGGGGCTCAGACCTAAGCTGGGGCGTGGGCCAGCCCCACACCGCACACGTGCACCATTACCGCGGCCATCATCACGGCCAACACGCCCACCCCTTTTTTCAGCACACCCAGCACACCCACACCCACAACCACGCCTTCAACGTGGTCCCTGGGCAAAGTCAAAGCGGCAGCGCTGACGTCATGGGTGCATCGGCGTACGGCGGGGGCGGCCACCGCCGCACCCGCAGCCTTGCGTCGTCGTCCATGCCTCTGCCGGCGGGATACCGACGCACCGGGGGCCATTACCGCAACCGCAGCAGCACGGACGGCGAGGCGCCGGCTTTCTTCGTCCCTGGAGGAGCGTTTGGAGGCCTCATGGGCGGCCCGGTGCGCAGGGAGATGTCCCTGCCGCCTGTCATGGACGTACCTAGCGGCCTGCCGAGCCCCGCGCTCGGGGCTGGCGGCCCGGCAGGGGGCGAGAGGAGCAGGGCGCAGAGCGTGGGCCGGTCGCCGTCGGTGGGGCGGGAGAGCCTGCTGTCGGACACGGAGCGGGGCACGGAGCGCGCGGAGACAGCGTCTGTCAAGTGAGTACCGGCTGCTGTGCTGCAAGCAGGCGGTTGTGGGAGCTTCTGGGTTCGTGCAACTGCTGCAGCACCCGCGTTCCAGGGAACGTCAAGCAGTTCGCGGGGTCAGAAAGTTTGCGGCCGCGCACATTTGTTTTCCTGAATGACAGCACCCCAGACCCTGCTCAAAACACATGCCCTGCTGTTTGCGATGAGTCAGTCTCAGCCATGCGTCCGCACCTCGTCCTTACGCAGGCACTTCCAGGGCATCTCGCCCCGCCTGGTGGAGATGTACCGCCTGCGAGCCCAGACCGCCCACTGGTCCCTGCGCCCCGACAAGCCCCTGGGCCAGCTGCTGTCCCGCATGGGCAGCCGCCGGGTCTCCATGGACATGGTGCGACCCATGGGTCTTGTACGGCAGACCGTGGCGGTGGCGGCCGCCGCCGCCAACGCCGCGGACATCGCCGCCGCCAACGCCGCAGCCGGGGAACCTCTGCTGCCGGGGCAGGAGGGTAGCGACGGGGTGCGTCGCGCGGAGGGGGGTCCAGCGGGCGGACGGGTGGGGGCCAAGGTGGCGGGGCTGAAGAGGAGCCTCAGCAGGTTGGGGCTGGTGCTGGCGGAGGTGGTCGGCAAGGGGGGCCGCGGCGGGAAGGGGCCGGGAGGCGGTGGCGCGGAGGATCACGCCGTTTTCGCCATCCTGGACCCCAACTACGACCACCCGCCCATGATTGGTGAGGCCTGGGGAGGCGGGGGCTGGGCGGGGTAAGTGACGCAGAGTGACAAGTTACGGAAATGAAAGCCAGTAGGGCGTGCGCAGACCGATGTCAGTGGCGACCAGCAAGAAACGTGATTTGTATGCTGTGTGACGTGGTGCACGCGGCGCCTGTGTGCCATGTGCAGCTGGTATTGTAGCGCATGGTGCACGTGACAACAACGAGTTCGCCGCTGACGTGTGCCGTATCGTGCCTACCCCTACACGTGCACGTGCTTCCCTGACGCCCCACACGTTTTCCTCGCGTTTACGCGTACACTACACGTGCACGAGCCGTGCGTCCCTCCCATATGGCAAGATGCATTGTCGCTGACGCGTGCCGTGTCGTGCCGTACCCGTGCACATGCACGTGCTGTGCGTGCCTCATGTCAGGCGACGAGGACTACGAGAAGCAGCTGACGCTGCGCGAGCGGCTCCGGCTGTACTGCGTGGGGCTGATCCGGCCCGAGGGCCGCACCAAGTGGGACCTGTTCATCCTGCTGCTGCTGGTGTGGGTGCTCTTCGCCTCGCCAGTCATCATCTGCTTCGGTCTCCAGGTAGGGCCCTGCTCCGGGGGTTCTGGCGGGGGGGAGGGGCGGAATTCACACGAGGCAAGGCTCTTGTGGTCACGTCAGGGCCGCTGCGATCATGCTGGTGCTGCAGGCGTTATGCCTGTTGGTGGTGGCCCGGTATGTGATCCAGACGCCTTATGACGTAACGTGCATGTTCGCTCTGCTGCTGGTGCTTCTGCTCCATCCAACTCGTGCAACAGCATCTCGGCGTCCCGCCCCGCCTGCCGCAAACTATGCAAAGCATCTTTGCATGTGCATTCCACTTGCCAATGTAAACCTTCCTCCCGGGCGACGCGCTGTGCGGCAACAGGCCTGTTCGGTGACACCACGGCTTCCCGGTTGCCTTAGTGCCCACCGAATCATACATAGTGCACCGCGCGGCCGTGCTGTGCGCCCCCACCTAGGGCGACGCGATGCACGGCGACTGGGTGGGCATCGTGGAGCTGTCGGTGGACGCAGCCTTTCTGTTCGACATTTACCTCAACTTCAGGTGGGCGAATCGGGGCCCGTCAAGTTCGTTTGAGTGGGTCTCATTCCCCATTGCAGACAGAATGCCGAAGCACAAGCCAGGCGCAGCGGGGGATGTTTCCGCCTACCCTGTTGGCAATTTTCCCAGGACAGGTGCAATGGAGGCGTGCGCGTCCGGCAGCACCCTATACCGTCGTACATCGCCCTGTACTTCTAGTGCGCAGGAAACAGCCCTCTTGCCGCGTGCTGCCAGCTTCCACATACCCCACCTGCGTACCCCAATACCGGTATCTCGCCTGCTTGAGTCAGGTACAGGCGTTTCCCTGACACCCGACGCCCGTCATTGCCTCGCCACGCTTACGCGGTGTCTTGTGCCCCCAGGACGGCCTACTACGACAGCAAGGGCCACCTGGTGACGGAGCGGTGGCGCATTGCGCGGCACTACGCCAAGACGTGGTTCGTGCTGGACGTCATCTGCGTCATCCCCTACGACATCATCACTGCAGGCACCATGGGCTTCCTGTCCATGCTCAAGGTAGGCAGCACCAGCAAGGGCCTTTGTTGCGCGAGAGGTCAAGACCGGCACTGCACCGTTCCCTCCACGTTGTCACCGGATGCCCACCATTTGTCTGACTTCGCCCAACACGTCGATAGGAGAACGCCTGCACGCAGCGCAGCAGTGCGCCTTACCCCCGCCGCTGCCCGTGGGCCCAATGAACCCCGTCTCTTCCACGTCCCCGCACCCGTTCGGCCTTCAGCTGCTCCGCGTGATGCGCGTTGGCAAGCTGATCCGTATGATCCGGATGTACCGCCTGCTGCGGGTCATCCGCCTGCCGCGCATCCTGGAGCGCCTGGAGGTGTACATCGACAGGGGCGTGCTCACGGTGCGGCCGGGGGCAGCTGGGGCGGGGGCGCAGTTTGCTGTCAGCTACGCCGGGCAACCGGACAGGGCAGGGCGCACCCGTGACGGCAGAAAAGTGCACTGGGGGTGTACATCAACAGGGGCATGCCCACGGTGCGAGGGGTGGAGGGGCACGTTGGCGCTTGAAGGATGTGGACTTTGCAACACGGCAGACGACACACAGGCCGGACGATCACTGTGCAGTGGCTGCATATGGCCCATGCTTGCAGTATGGCACTCGGCGGCAGCACCGTCCGGCATTGCTAGCCTCAGCGCTGTCGACATGGCCGCTCGCTTGCAGGTTGGACGCCTCTCGCGCTGACCGCACGGCTGCCTTTCCTCCCTCTGAACCGCACGGCTGCCTTTCTTCCCTCTGAACCGCACGGCTGCATTTCCTCCCTCTGAACCGCACGGCTGCATTTCCTCCCTCTGAACCGCACGGCTGCCTTTCCTCCCTCTGAACCCTTCCGTCCCCTAGGTGCTTGCCTTCATCATGGCTGTGGGCCTCATGGCGCACCTGTCCTCCTGCCTGTTCTTCTACATGGCCTACCTGGACGGCTTGGGGGACAACACCTGGGTGGCGGCGTACGGAGTGCAGGAGGCAGGCGAGTGCGAAGAGAGCCGGGCGATGGTACCTTGCAGCAGCAGCCACTGGGACGGCAGGGCAGCTTGGCGTTGGGCCTTCAGCCTTGCTGCCAAGACCGATGCCACGGTCTTTGGGGTCCCCGGCTCGTGACAACGTGCGTGCCGGTGCACCCACTCCTAGACCCCACCAATCTTGCACATCCCTGGCACTTCCCACAGGCCTAGCCGCTTCTAAACACCACCCGGCCGGACCCACACCCCCGATTTACCCTATATATGTCGTCGTTGTGCCGTCGTCGCCCCTGCGCGCAGACCTGGCCACCAAGTACCTCACCTCTCTGTACTGGGCCTTCACCACCATCGCCACGGTGGGCTACGGCGACATCACGCCTAAGACGAGCAAGGAGAAGGTGGGTGGGACGAGCGGCCCGGATCGGTGGGGACTCCTGGTCCATGGGCGCTCAACAGGAAGCGCCGGCGAAGTGTTGTGACCTTCAACTGTGCGGTTGTGGCAAGGACTGCTGGAGGAGCAATCGCGGAACGTAAGCCGCATTGCCACCCGTTGCGGTGAACCAGGTACAGGTGTTCCATTTCAAGCCCCTCGGATCACCGTACCCTGCCCCCTGCCCCGCAGATGTTTGCCATCATGGTCATGTGCATGGGCGTGTCGCTGGTGGGCTACGTGACTTCTTCTATCACCAACATCATGGCCATCAAGAACGCGCAGCAGACCGCCATCGCCAGCAAGAAGCAGCTGGTCATGGACGTGCTCAAGGGCCGCAGCGTGCCTTCCGAGCTCAGCAGGAGAGTCTACAACTTCTTCAACTATGTGTCCAGTGAGTCGCGTGGCGGCTGGGGCTTTGAAAGGCATACAACGAGTCTGTTTGGCGGTAACTTGTTCTGGGCGTGGGAAATTTTTGGCCTGCAACGGGGTGGATGGCCGCGCAGGGCACTTCCCATCGATGGGGGTTAATGCTTTGCATGGCGGCACAGCAAGACCGCGGCGGATCCGTTGCGTGCAGCGGCGGCACGTCTTAATGGCGACACCTTTTTGCCGCCTACGCGACACGCGAAGTTTCTCGTCTGCCTTGCCGGTAACCTCACGCAGTCAAGATGATCAAGCGCGAGGAGGCGGCGCTGCTGGCGGAGCTGCCCTTCAAGCTGCGCGCACGGCTGCTGCAGGCAAGTGCCCCGCTGATGACACTGTGCCGGCAAGAGCGCCATGCGACGCACCGCACGAGACTGCTCTGCCGGGGGCTTTCGTCATCCTGGGACGCGGGGGAGGCTGCATGCCCTCCCCTTACCCGCTCCCTTACACCTACCCCTCCCCCCTCCTTGACAGTCCGCCTCCTTCACATCAGACTCCACGTCCTATGCCTCGCTTCCGTCCTCGCCCCAACCCCTGCTCTTCCCCCCAGGCCTTCCACACCGACATGCTGTCCCGCGTGCCCGCCATCAGCCGCCTGCCGCCGCACGTGCTCATAGAGTTCGTGTCGCAGCTCAAGCCCTACTACTTCGTGGAGGGTAGGTGCAAGGGCGAGGGCGGTCAGAGACGGGCCGAGGACGGGCTTTTGCGTACGGGGCAGCCTCGGCGTCGCCGTAACGATATCCGCCAACCGCCATTCGGCTAAGACCCATGCAAAACACATCGCTTTTACCGTATGCCCTGTCCTTGTGGCTATGTCAGTCGAGGCTGAGCACCACCATATCCATCATGCTGATAGGAGCGGAAGTTTGTGATAAGCTTCCACTACATCCCTCTCCTCCCCCACGCTCCTCCCCCCTCACCGTTGCCGATATAGTTACTTTGCCGCTTTGCGGTTACCCCCTCACTGTTAACATGTCCGTGTACCCAGGCGACATCGTGGTTATGCAAGGGGACTATATTGACGGGCTGTACTTCGTGAGCGAGGGGCTGCTGGAGGTGAGCTGAGTTACAGCCTGCAGGGCGTGCATGGCAGGGCTGCGTGGACTGCGCCACAGGCCGTGGTTGTGCCACGTCTCACAGCGGGATAACGGCGTGGTACTGCTTTATTGCGGGGCCTGCCATGACTGGGGAAGGTGTGTGGATCTTGCCTTGGCTGCCGCGAAGCCGGACGGTACACCTGAGTCGCTCTTACCACGCACCTGCACCACGCCCAGGTCCGCACCTACGTGTTCAGCGCTGACCTGGAGCCGTGGCGCATGTTCGAGGCGGTGCACAAGGACGAGCTAAGACACATGGTCTACACGGCGGAGGTACGAGAGCGAGGGCTTGGGGTCGTCCCCAGCCACGGGCACGAGACGGTCCCAGCCGCACAAAACCCAAACGCACTAACGGCCCCAGCCGCAAAGAACCCTCCATGTCCGGCCCAACCCCCCGCTGCCTACTTACCGCATCCTTCGGTGCAGCCAGCCTCCGCACAAGCTAATATGCACCGGCACTGTTGTTTCCCATCCTCCATGCCGTCCGCATCCCGCCGCTTGTCCTACCATCCGCCGCTCATCCACCCACACACCCACCTGTGTCCTCACGTGTTACCCCCGATGCCCGCGGTGCCCCCAGGGCCGCCTGAAGCCGCGCTGCTACTTCGGCCAGGCCGGCGTGCTGCACGGCGGCGTGTGGCCCGCCACCGTGATCGCCAAGAACTGCTGCGAGCTGTACGCCATCGACAAGCAGGGCCTGGACCACATGCTGGCCATACAGCCGGAACTGCAGGACATGCTGGGACTGCCGCGCGAGCCGGTGCCGGGTAGGTGCAGGCTGGGCCTTGAAAGCAACCTCCTTTATGTCCCATCTGCGCCACTTATCAAGAGCGCCAATGCAGCGGCGGGGGAGGATGGGATGGGATGGGACCGCGGTGCGTTTCCGGCATCCTGGCCACCCCCCGTCCTCCGTTGACGCACAGTTCAATCCTCCCTCTGCCCTCCGTGCCCTCATTCCATGATCGTCATGTCCACTTTGGTAACTTTACCCTTGTCCCCCAGCCTCCGCGGCGCACAAGGAGTGGCTGTCCGGCCCGGGCGCCAGTCCGCTGCTGCCGCCGTCGGACCGCGCGGTGCTGCTGGCCGACTTCCCCATCATGGACCCAGCGCCACAGCGGGGCCTGGTGGCGGGCATGCTGCGCACCATGGGCAACATCATCACAGGTGCGCACTCGGGGCATGCGAATGGCCATGCTGTTAACACACATGGATGCGTGGGTTACTACCGTATCACTACCATGGCCGTGCTGCAGCCCCGGTGACATGGACGACTCGTCACAGCACGGCCTTGACCGCGCTTGTGTGACATGCTGACCCGTCCAACACGCGTCCAAGACTTATGCTACGTTTCCACCCTCGCAGGCAACCACAGCCACAGCGCCCGCAGCACCAACCTGGCCCGCAACAGCACCATGTCGCACGCTTCGTACGGCATGGGAGCAGGGGAGGGTGCCGCCAGCTACGGAGTCGGCAACGGCAACGGCAACGGCTCGGGGGGCCTGGGCGCAGGGGGAGGGGGAGGTGCAGGTGGCAAGGCGGGCGGAGCACCGCCGCGGTCCGGGCCGTCGGGGCTGCTCAACGGCATGTTCGGCGGGGGTGGCGGAGTGGCGGACCTGGGGCACGGCGCCGACTCGTTCAGCAGGTGGGTCGGAGGGAGGGCCGGAGGCAGTGGACCTTCGCACAGGCGCATGGGTGTGCTGGAATGGCTGAAGCATCAGGCCGGGTGGCATATCCCATGTGGCCGCGTTGATCGCGCGGTCAGGGAAACCCCGCTGCGGTCCGCACAAGAGCCGCACATGGCCGTGCCGCTGCAGAGTCTCTGCAGAGTTCTGGACTTGTATACCATCCATGACCACGTCGTTGGGTGCTACCTCGTGGTGCAGGTTCCGGCCTGCCGGGGGCTTCGTGCGCCCGTCGCTGCAGCTGCCCGAGACCACGCGCCTCCTCAACGGCAACGACCTGCAGCAGGGCTCCTCGCCGCGATTTGGGTAACATCCCGCCCCGGTTGGCCGCGGGTGCTGGCAGCACATCTTACGGTAGTTGGGGAGCATGGGGCAGCCGCATCGGGGCCCACTCGTGAGGGGCTGTAATGTTTCTGGCAGGTGCAGCTGCAGTCCGGGGGTATCTTTCAGCGATGTGGGTACTGCTATGCGAGAGCGGAACTGGAGTTGGCCGAGGAACCCCACCTGTGGAATGGTGGCGGCTGGTGCTGAGAGCTAGCAGCATGGAATGCGTTGGTAAGGGACAGGAGCGTGCACTGCACGTGGGTCACGGTAGCAATTGTGCCGCATTGCTAGTACTTTGCCGGGGTCTGTGAATGTGCGTGTGCTTAATCGCAAGTGAAATGTTGTACGTGTCCAACACTTGCCAGATGCCGCATTGCAAAGCCGTGGCCATGTCAGTCGTGTGAAGGCTGGGGCCCTTAGCTTTGGGCGTGTATGGAGGAGGGATTTGGGGATGCTATCGGCACAGCAGCTGCACATGCGAGGCTGAATGAGGGGACCGCTGTGCAAGCTGGAGTGCCGGGACAGGAGCACCTGCAGTGGAATGTCTGCGCAACCGGCGAGGAAGGTGGGGTGACCCTTTGCTTAGCATTGGACACAGGGCCTGATTGTGCACAGGGCCTGGTTGTGCAGGCTGTAAAGTCGTTCTGCCGACGTGATACCGTAAGGTGAGGTTCGGATATTCAGGCGGGAGGTATCCTACGGTGCTGTCGTACAGGGAGCTGTGCGGCTGCGGCACAACCAGCAACTGCAAGGGCCCTATGCGTACACTGCTTATACTGCCGCGTTTGCCGGCTGTGGGGCGAGGAGTGATTTCATGATGAGTGTTTCCGTGGCGAGTGGGGCCAATGTTGGCGGAGTACCCAATGGCTTTAACCGAAGGGACTGCGCAGAATCCGAAGGGCCCGCTGGTTGCTTGAAGGTTACAGGCAAATCCCCACCATTAGGGAGGCGCCCGTGGAGGCGCTTTCAGCATTTCAGAGCGGTTGCGGGCCACGACATTGTGACAGCTTGTTTGATGTGGAGGCGTACGGGCGTTGGCTCTGCCATAGTTTGCCTAGGGATCTGTTTACTGGACAGCACTTTTCCTGGAGCTGGTGCAACGGTACCTGCCCAGGCCCATACATCGCGAAGGGTGGGGACAGGTGGGACCCCCCGTCTTCATAAGAGTGGGACCAGTCCGTTTTCCGTGCGGAGGTGGGGCTGGAATCTCGATGTTTACTAACGCTGCAAGGACATGAGGTCATTGCCATGCCTTGTTGGACCTACGGCCTCGCTCAACACTCCGCCTGTACTCCTGCAGCTGCTTGCGGCTACCCCTGGTGCATAGCCGAATGGGTATCTGGAAGGTTTTGCGGCCACGTGCCGCAAGCCCGCAATCTGCAACCTTGCAGCCATTCCTGGGCACTGCGATGGCCCCTGCAAGACGAGAGTCGTGGCGCTGCTGCAGGTCCTGGGTCGTTGATGAGCACGCAACCAAGACACAGATCCCGTGGCCTAAGTCAGCACAACCTTGTGTTACAATCTGCAGTTTCCGCACACTCCCCACAAGGGTAGCTGAAGGTATCATTCGGCTGGACATCAGCACACAACGTCGTACGGGCGATCACACAGGCCACACAGGATTACCGGCAATGTGCATCAACAAGACGCGCGTGCGACGAGTTCTTCAGAGTCTTGCGTAGAGTAGGCCGTGTTGGTTAGTGAGGCGTTCATATCCGCCCACAAGCACGAATTCCAAGCCCCTAACCGTCTCACGAAAAATCAAACAAAGAAGTGACGAAAGGCCGTGCCAACCTGCACGGGTACATGTACAGCCGTACAAAACGCGCACCACCACCACCACCACCACCTCAAGGCAATCAGTCAGGCAACCAGGCAACCATCAACAACACGTCCGGTCGATGTGCATGGGGATTCCATCGAAGGCCCACTTCGACCCATTCATAACGTGCTCGTGATCACGGTCGCAACAGGCGCGCAGGGTGTCAAATGAATCAGCTCGCGTGCGTGTCCGTCAAAAAATGGCCACTTTCTACTGGCTTAAATAACAGGAACGTGTCCAGATAACATGGTTGCACGGTTTCGCCTGCGGCACAGCGGCACACGCACGGGGAAACTTCCGGTAACAAGTTAGTCAACGACAACATGAATACGACCTGTGTCCAACAAAGTTTGGCCTAAGTCTGGCACAAGCACGACCGTGTCCACGCATCAATTCCTCCACAATCAACGCGTGCTCACTAGGGCCCACACCATGGCCCAAGTAAGTAAGCTCATTGCACCAAAGCTCGGTAGGGAGACCACTGCAGCAGCGCCACCGCTAGACACCAGGGGAGAGAATGCAGAATTACATAGGAAGGCCAGGGGCCTCCCCTGCTACACACCACTGTCTCACAACCCATCAGGTAACGGGCCGTGCAGTGCATCCTTGCCCCCCACCACGCTCACGGTGCTTATCACACCCCATCCCAGTAAAGAACGTGTGGCCACACCACCTGGAATGTAACACAATGCAAAACAAATCCCGGTTGGGCCCCTCAACGCCGGAGCAGGGAAGGTACCAGGCCTGCAGCCGCTGCACGCGCAGCCGCCGCCTCCAGCTCCTCCCTCAGGCTCAGACCCGAACCCGCAGCGCCGCCATCCCCGCCCGGTCCCCAGCTCTGGCTCCCGCCCCCCATTCCCACGTGCACTGGCGCCGGCGGCGCGCCGTCCACACCGTACGACACGTGCCCGACCATGCCGCCGCCGCCGGCCACGCCCACACCCATACCCATACCCATGCCAAGTCCGTTCCCGCTGTTGGACATACGGCCTTCAGACAGGGTCGCAGGCAGGTTTAAGCCCGTCTGCCTCGCTTGCCTCCCAAACGCCAACCCCACCATCTGCCCCTGCCCTTGGCAATGTCCAGCGCACAGTGCCCCCATCCCGCCACCATGCAATCCCGAGTACCCTGCCGCCATGCCGCTGCCCATCCCAGCGCCATGGCTGTTGCCCCCGGCACCGCCCCACGCCCCCGCAGCACCACCGCAGTCACTCCTACGGTGCTCCCCACGTGCCACCCACGGCCCCGACACCACCCCGCCGCAATCACTCCTGCGCTGGGCCCCCCCGCGCCCTGGCATCCAACCTGACACGCCTTCCACCCCAGCCGCAACCGCAAACGCAGACCGCGGGCTGACTCCGGACGCAGCCCCAACACCCGACGTTGGGCCCGCGTGCATGCCCAGGGGACCAGCACTGATGCCACCGCTGAGGTTCGAGAGGCCGCTGGCAGTGTGCACGGAGGACACGGCCGGACCACCGTTGTAGCTGGTGCGGCCATAGTCGGTGGCGCCGGAGGGGGCGGGGCTGGGGTTCTGGGAGGCGGTGGCGGCGGCGCGCTTGGCCTCCGACACGCGCTGGCGCTTGGACTTGCGGGCGCAGCCCTGGGGGGAGACAGATGTCCAGATCCTTGGTACGGTTAGTGGGAGCGAGGACGGAAGAGGCCTTGTTGCAAATATGACAGCATGTGGGAGAGTATACTCGGTGTGAGGAGGTGTGTTGGTATGGTCAGGGCCTACAGTGCTGGCAGCTGCGCGCACCTTGAGCACGGGCAGGTTGCGGTCCTGCAGCCATGTGCCGATGGCGATTTTCTCCGAGGCAACCTGTAGAAACGGGGATGTAGGAATGTCTATAGGCATGAATCCAGGTGACCAGCCAGGCCAGCAGGCGGCGTTCTTGTCAATCCACCACTGCCCCAACGCTCTGCTTGATGGACACAGGTCAAGCACCACAGGCACAAACCACCTGGCCGCGTTCCCAACCACCCAACCACCCGACCTAGTTCCATGAGTGCTGATGCCCAGCCATGTAACACGCAGCTGATGCCCAGCCATGCAACACGCACCTTGATGCTGCAGTGCCACTTGGCTGTGGTGGATCCGCCCTCCTTCTCGAACCTGCTCCGCGACACGAACTGGTTGTTCCACCAGATGCAGTCCTGGTTGGCCAGGTAGCGGTCGCAGTGGAACAGCCCCTCCACCGTGATGGAGATGCGCTTGCCCTGCTCATCCACCTGCCGCCCAAGCCCCGTGACATACACCTCAAACGGCGGCGGCAGCTCCTCTGGCCGCCACTGCCGCCGCGGCGCGCCCCCGTCTCCATCGTCCCCGCTGCCGCTGTCATCGCCATACACGTCCGGCGTGCGCGCACTAGGGGGTGGCGTCGTCGACCGTGAGCGGTTGCGCTTGGCGTTCCCGCCGCCGCCGCCGCCACCACGTCCGGACGCAGCCGGGCTGCCAGACTGCGATGTACGGCCCTGGGAGGAGCTGGTGACCCCGGGGTCGGTCATGCCAAACGGGCCCGGGGCGCACACCGCGCCGTCTGGGGCGCAGCGGCCAGGCATGTGCCCCCCAGGGAACGCCAGGCTCGCCCCAATGGCGGTGCCTGACAGCCGCCTGGCGCCCTGGCCCACGTCCCCCAGGCCTCCAGCGTAGCCCCCGCCTGCCATGCCCGTGGTTACCCCCACGCCCATGGGACCAATAGGCCCAAGGCTGGCGTCACCCATGCCGGGGTTGGACACCCGGGCGAAGGCCCCTGGACCCTGGCTGTCTGACCCCAGCGCGTTGGCCAGAAGGCCGGACATGACGCCCGGTCCGCTGGGGCCGGCGGCATCGCGTGGCACTGGCCCCTGGTCCTGGTCCTGGCCTAATGCCTGGGTCAGCATGCTGGCGCGGACGGGGTCCATGCGCGCGGCGGCCGCTGCCGCAATGGTCTGCATGAGGCCGCCGCCACCACCGGCGCGGGCGCAGGGTGTGGGCTGCTCGTGCATAGCCGGATCTGCGGAGCTGAACCCCGTGAAGTTCGGGTCCTCGGGGAAAGCGGCGCGGTGGGGGCTGAGGCCGGGGCCGCCGCTGCTGCTGCCAGGATGGGGGTGGGCTACGGTGGGGAAGATGCGGACGGTGGGGTCGGGCTGCAGCGGGGCTGAATGGAAGCCACCGAAAGCGGGCTGGCGCAGGGGGCTGTGGGCAAGGGGGGAATGCGGCGAAGGGCGTGAAAATCAGGACTTGGCGAGGGTACAAGGTGGGTGCATGACGGCTAGGAAGTTGTATGACAAGTAGCTGTATACCCACAGTGCAAACAGGAGTTGCCTGCATGCCATGCGAACGCTGACTAAAGACCAATGCGTAGGCTGACAGCAGTACTACAGTCGTTTGTCTGGCACTGTGCAAAGCGCACCTTCCATGAGGTGAAGGCAGTGGGGTTGCGTGTACAGGCCCGGCGTTGGCATGGATGGGGACCGCCATGAGGCCTGCAAGGCCACATGGCTGCCCCTGCAGCTGCTCCTGCTGCTGCACTTGCATGTCCGCTGCACCTCGGCCATGTGTCCCCACCTGCAGCCCAGCCTGCGGGCCTGGCAGCCCCGCTCCCAAGGCCTGCCCCTCGCCCGTGTCGCCCGGAGAAGCGCTGCTGGCTCCTTGCTGATCCCCCGTGGCCCCTGCTGCTCCAGCATCCCCATCACCTCCCTTCTGGCCCGGCTGTGTGCCTGATACGTACGGTGCGGAAGCGGAGCCGAGGGATTGCAGGAGGGCCGGGAGATCGGGCAGGTTTGTCGAGTCAAACGCCCTAAGGGAGAGCTCCGTGTTTATAAGCTCCTCAACCTGCTCGGCGACTCCCTTAGGGATCTCGCTGCCCCCCGACGTAGCGTCGCTGAGCCGGCCGGCGTCATTGAGAGCGCGGAGCTGCTGCTGCATATGCTGCAGCGCACTGAACGAAGGCGCGCGGAACGATGGTATCCGTTCGCCTCCTTTCGATTGTAGCATAGACAGTAGGTCCTGGAGGCTCCCGCCGTCAGCGAACATACTTGGCATTTCCTCTGGAAGCGGCATACTGGGGCTGCGAGATTTGCTGGACTGGAGTGTGAATGACGGCTTGGACGTTTTCGGCTCATCCTCATCAGTGATATCCGTCGCCAGTGCTGCGAAAGCGCTGCCCCCGCCATAGTCCCCGCCATTACCCCCACTATCGCCTTGTTCCTCTCGGCTTCTGTCCTGGCCGACACCACGTGCCGAAGCGTTCAGGACGGGCTGTCCAGGGCGGGCTGTCCCCTGCTCGTTAAGTGCGACGTCGCTCCCTGCCCGCTGTACAAGAATCATTAGTTGTTGTACTTATATGGCGAGCCAAGGCGGTGACAGGTAGCTGAGGTCTAGGCCCAACTCATATGAGGGAGGACTCCCCGGGATGATGGTGCAAGCAGAAGTCTGAAAGCTATGTGGAGTGTTATCTGTCAATATGGCTATATGCCTGAAGGCTAGTCACAAGCGGGTCGTGTGTTTGTCAGGGGTCGCGTATTAAACCAGTGTCTGAGTGCGCCTTTGCTATCTTTTTTTAGTGCGTGTTCAAAATAAAGCTTTCAAACATTCAGGGACTTGGTGTATGTCTTTGCGCTTGGAGTCTACTGCACCAGCGGCCATCGACGTCGACTGGCGGCCTTCTCGACACCGACACGTAAGGACGAGCGGTTGGTAGTCGCTTGCGAGCAAAAGCTTGCAAAATAAGCCTATACGCCGATTATCACATTTGCAAATTGTAAGTTGGACGTGTTGGACGATCCCAATTGTCGTAACGGCGCGAGGCACGTCGGAGCGTGGGGATGGCACGTTTCGTGGAGCTCAGCTGGGCTCAGGCCTGACGGCCTTAACCCCGGGCAGGGAACATATTGGGAGCCAAACACCCCATGCAGTATGCCCATAGGTCCCATAAGTCTCCTTGCTACGATGTAGGGCACTTCCCTCGGGCGATGTAAGCGCAGCCTGGAGCAGCAGTCACCCCTGCGAGCTGCAGTCACCTCCCCTGCCTGCCGTGCGTAACAACCACCGTTGTAACAACCGCCCACATGTGCTTGCTAAGCCCGAATACCCAGCTCCTGTATCCTTCTCACGAAGAGAAGGTTACATGGGCTGGGTATGAAGCGAACTGAACTGAACTGAACTGGGAGGGAACCAGGACAGGTCAAGGGGAGTGTCTCCCATGGGGCAGGTCCTCTGCGGGCGAACGGGTACTCACTTGTGCCACAGATACCTCAACAAGGCCCTGACGCAGGGTGTTTTCAGTTACCCGTAAAGAAGTTGTCGCAGGCTGGTGCTTCACGATGCACCACCGTCCTAAACACTAGGACCTCCCTGATTCTCGCTGAATGAGCCAACTGCCCGTGTGGCGATGTATGGCCGAGCTGAGTGAGCTGTAAAAGCTCAGGTGACAATTCCAGGGTCGCCACACCCCTTCTACAGCCCGCCATCTCCTGCTCTGCCCGGCTGTGGGACTATTGACATGAACGGTTACGGGAGTCCTAGCAAGGTTTAACACCGTTCACAGTACACATGTGAAGGCGTGTCCATATCCGGTTACCACCACCTCTCGGCTCTGCCAGTGCTCACGCCACCTGGCGCCCAAGGGACGCTTGCGTGCTCCCCAGCTTGCGTGCGTAGTCGGTTGCTGGGCTCAGCCTGGCTCAGCGGATCATCCCCTGGGGCCAATACCGGTACGGTATACATTCTGGTGCGGGTTACCTAGCCCTACGCTACGCGTAGCGTAACAGCCATATGGAGGCTGCGCGGCCAGGGATGTGGCAAGGCAAGGGCCACAGCCTGTTGTCTCGCCTGATGCCCAGCGCCCAGTCCATATGACTCCACCCGCCGTACCAACACCAAAAGCAGGCACCGCAGGCCCCAGATGCATTTTTGTAGTGAACATGTTATGCCCCATCAGCGGGCTTCTCTTAGTATGACCTTTATCTGCCCCAGCTGTCGCGCGACCTCACCTGTCGGGGGAAGCCATGTTGCCCCACGGCGCAAAGCTCGCGCCTGCGCCCGAAACTGGCGATAAAGAGTTTGACTTCATGTTTGCTGGTAAGGAGGAACGTCTTGATGAGTACTTTGGCACCAGCAACTGAAAATGCCAAAGCGTTGAAAGTCTGGCCATATGGCACCGCCCGCAGAGGATGCGAGGCCCAGGCCTACCGATTTGATACGCTCCTTTGAGCTTCTTCGGAGCAGGCGCAGCGCTCCATACCTCGGCGCCGAGAGGTAAAAGGGGAATCGTCCTGAGCAAACTCCGGGTCAACCACGCTTCGTCGCGAGCTTCAGCTAGAAACACATGACGACCTGTCCTTTGCTGCAGATTGATTCACCAACATGGTTTCTTGCACCCAAACGCCCTCGCTGGCGTGGTCCAAGGCCCCATAGATGGTCTGGGGGGTCGGCAGCACGTGCGCAAGTGGCATGTAGGTGCCCTTGTGGCGCCACCGCAGGCCATACAAGCAGCAAACCCACAGAGTCCGACTGCCGAGGCAGGTTTGAACGCTGCAAGCCAACCGGCGCTGCCCGTGCCTGCACACACTGATGGACCTGAGCAGGAGGTTGGGCTGGCGGTCGCCCATGCCCAGCTCCCACTTGCTGAACCGGTACACGCGGCACAGCAGCAGGGACGAGCAAGGCGTGCGGCCAATGGCAGGGCAGCAGAAACACACTCCCACGCGCGTGGGGGTGCCCCAGGGGGTTTGCCAGGTGGCGGAGCCGCACGAGCTTCCCCGGTGTACCTGACCACCGCCCACACGGCAACACGCACCGTAGCGGCTGAGCTGGCCTCGGCGGCAAGCGGGAGACCAGCAGCCAGCACGACTTCAAGGGCAAGCACAATCGCAGTGGGTACCGTGGGCGGGAGGACGGCTACACGGGGCACGGGCGGCGCGGGAGGGACCATGCTACCGGTAACACAGGCGCCACCCCCAGCAAACCCACTTCCGGAACGCACGGCAAGCCGCATACCATCCGCCCCGTCACTACCTGCAGCAGCCGCAGCCGCGGATGCCCCTCGGAACGGCCGCACTGCAACTCTGGGCCGGGGCCGAGGCGTTGCCGCCAACGCGGCACGCCCGGCCAGGAAGCAGTGGCAGCGTGTGCCCCCTGCGCAGCCTCTCGCACACCCACAAGCGTTCAGCACGTCCACCGCCAGGCGAAACGGAGCGTCCGGCACCCTGTCCCGCGGTACCCGCGCCCCTGCCGCGGGACCCACACCTGCAGCGCGCCAGGGTGCGGACGGTAGCCTCATGCGCGACTCCGGCAGCACCAGGCGGGACAGCAGCCCAGGGCGTGCGGCACTTGCAGCAGGCAACGTCCAGGCCCCGGCGGCTCCGGCACACCTGCATGACGCGATGGATGAAGAGGACGAAGACCTGCTGACGGGCTGGGTGTCCCAGGACGCCCCCGGCCTGGCATCGCCGCACCTGCGCATGCCACCAAGGGTACTGCCGCCGCCGCCACAGCTGCAGACACAGGGGCAGCTCACGGGGACGCACCAGCAGCAGCAGCCAAGCCAGGAGCCCAGCAGTCCGAGGTTGAGCGGCAACTCAAGCGCGTTATCGCGGCAGCAAACGCTGCAGGTGCGTGCTGCATCACTGCCTGGGGGAAGGGGCACATGGTTTTCAGCTGCTGTCGAGCTGTAACGTGGGCGCAGCGGCGCCTGGCTCGGGTACAGGATTTGTGCTCCTCAGCATTTCAGTGCCCATGAACACTCGCCAACTCATGCGTCGCACCTTACCACACCGCCCCTGATCGTGCCCTTCCTGCTTATCTCAGGCCCTCAAGGCCCGCCGCTCGCTCTCTGTGGCCACCAGCCCGTCCGTGCCCCGTCACCCACACACCTCTGACCACGACCACGACCACGTCACCAACATCTGGCGTAACCCACGCGGCAGCCTCGACAGCGACGACGGCTACACGGCCAGCAGCGCCGTCACTTCTTCCACACCCCGCAGCAGCCTCCCCAGCACACAGAACACCTCCGTGCCCACAAGTAGCATGTTCAGCCACGAACACGACCCCGGCGCAGCAGCTCGCGTCCTGGGCCGGGCGGCTGCAGGTTGGCGCGATGAGGCGGATGCACCGCCGCCTAGCGTGCTGCCCGCTGAGGCCTCGGAGCTGGTGACGCTGGTGGGCTACGCGGACCAGGCTGCGGCAGCGGATGCGGAGCTTGCGCGCTCCAGGGGCACCTCCCCTGGGCGGCCGGCCGCACCGGCGCCTGTTGCAGGTGAGGACCGCTCAAGCAGTGTACACGGGCCATGCCGTATAGGGATGGTAGCAGTTGGTGGTACGTACTGTGCTATGACCCTGAGCTGGGCTGTAGAAGATGCTTGCTGAGGGGAATGGACGTGGCGCGTGCCCACATGCGCGCAGGTGGACCCCAGCCGCCGTCTCGCTCCCCCGAAAAGGCCACGCAGACGGAGCAACTACCTGGGACAGGTCCAAGTGCAGGAGACCAGGGCGCAGGGGACCAGGGCGGAGCAGACGGCGAGGCGCGCGGCACCCGCAGGAATGACTCCAAGCGGCCGCGTGTAGCAGACATGATACGGCTGTTTCGCGAGTATGGTGCGGAGGGGCCAGCAGCAGGAGGGGCTACCGCAGATGGGGTTACCGGGGCGGCAGACGGCTCGGCAGGCGCCAGCGCAGGCGAGGCCGGGGCAACCCCTGGGCTTAGCAGTCCGGAGCAGAGGCAGGGAGCATGGGAGGGGCAGCCACCTGACAGGCCGATGCAAGGGGAGGGGGATCAGGGCGGTGGTGGGCAAGAGCTGAGGGAACATGGCCGGGAGGATGTGGACGGCCGGGCACAGGAACGGCGCAAATCCGATGGGCGGGAGCAGGAGCGGCGGCGGGCTTTGGTGGATACTGCTCGACGGGCGGTCGAAGCGCAGGCCGTGGCGGGGTACCTCTCCGCAAGCGAGTCCGAAGGGGCCGGCCAGGATGCAGGGAGCCCTGGAGCTGGCATGCAGGAGGACGATGAGGTGCGTGTGCTGGCAGGGGCTTAGGGTGGTTTACAGTGCTGTGTCACTGCCAGGTTGTAGGAAATGGAGTGAGTTGCACACGCCGACCTTGCAGCTTATCAGTACAAGTGACGGTACGCGACGGACCCTTGGCTGCTTTGCAGGACGACTACCCCGTTGACTCCCTGGCGGCGGCCGTGCTGCAGCGCAGCCGGGCGCTGCTGCGGGAACGCGACGCCATCCAGCAGCGCATCCAGGCCGCCCTACAGCGATACAGCAGCCCGCAGCAGCTGCAGCAGCACCAGGCGGCGGTGGCACGGCTGTTGCCGCGGGACAAGGGAGCCGCGGGGGTGGGCTTGGTTGCGGCGGCGGCTGTTGGCAGTGGCGGCAGTCCGACCCGTGGGTCACCTGCTGCTGGTACTGCTGTGGGCGCTGCCGCATGGCGTACCAGGACTCCTGTGGGTGACCGCAGCAGCGGAGCGGCGGTCGGCGTGGGGCTGGGTGCGGGCGGTGGAGGTACGGGCAGGAGCCCGGGGGCGGAGCAGGCGCCGCTTGGGCTTGGACAAGGCGGCAGTGGGGGGAAGGGGCAGGGCCGTGGGGCTGCCGTGGAGCCGGGTGCGTCGGCGGCTGGGAGCAGCCCTGCGCCTTGGCGGGAACGACTGGTGAGCATAAGGACCGTTGGGACTACTTGCGCTCACACGCTGGCTGTGTGCGTGTAGCAGCATTCCTCCCTGCATGCTGCGGGTCTCGGGCCAAGCACGCAAGCACTTTCCTTTGTCGCTAAGGACGTGTTGTCTGTGCCCCATCACACAGAAAGCGCTATTGGCGCAAGCGGGCATGGGACCGGGGCCAGGCTCCGCGCCCGGCCCTCCGAGCTCCAGCTCCCAGGCAGCTCCCCGCGCCACCATCAGCACACCAACCAGCATGAGCCCCAGAGGCGGGCATGTGTCGGCAGACCCGTTGGAAGCATGGCGTCGCATGAGGCATCGCCAGGAGGATGCTGGGGGTCCAGCAGCTGGATCTGCCGGCATGGGCTCGCTCGCATGGCAGCAGGGGGGCCCTGTGGGCGTGGAAGGGGCGCAGCTGGTCAGGAGGTTCGACGGGACGATGGGTGCCGCGCAGGACCTGGCCGGGAGGCACAGGGCTCACGTTCAGGGAGTGTTGTCCGACTGGATGGCACAGGTGGCAGACGCGACGGCGGCTGGGCCTTCCCTAGTTGCGGCCCAGGTGACGGCTGGCCTGCCAGTCGGGCTGGCGGGCCAGGCTCAACCGACAGCGGGCGCCGCAGCGGCAGCCGCAACGGCCGCGGCAGGGAAGCG
The DNA here is from genome assembly GCA_036984285.1 of Chlamydomonas sp. KOR1. Lineage (NCBI taxonomy): Eukaryota > Viridiplantae > Chlorophyta > Chlorophyceae > Chlamydomonadales > Chlamydomonadaceae > Chlamydomonas > Chlamydomonas sp. KOR1. The sequence goes on along the minus strand of BQMZ01000176.1, from coordinate 68,018 downwards.
TGCAGATGTGGGCATGGGACATGGGACCGAGGAGGAGGAGGAGGAGCTGCCTTCTGTAGACGCCCTGCTGGCCCGGCTGGCAAAAAGGTTCGGCCTGGCGCCCGGCACTACACCAGGGGCAGCTGGCGGCGGCGGCGGCAGCGCTGAGGGTGGCAGCGGCACAACAGGCGGCTCGGGGGGTGCCAGGATGCCCAGCTTCTGGGCCCAGCTGGCCAAGGCATCACCGAGCGCCACCCACAGCGCGCATCATGCCAGCGGTTATACCCCTGGGGGTTCCGCGCCGCCCCCGGGCGCCTCCGTGCTGCCCCCGACCGCCATCGCTGCCAGCGCTACTGTGGCGTTGGCTACCAGCACGAGCCCTCCTAGCAAACCTGCGGCGCTTCCTACGCAACGCAGCTCGGTCGCTGCGGCGACAGTACCGTCACGGCAAGCTGCCGACCCGCAGCCGAGCCTCCCGCACGCAGGTGTCGGGCCGCTCAGCACCACCCGGGGTGCGACCAGCAACGACGACATCGCCATCGTAATCGCGACGCCAGCCCACGGCAGCAGCACGGGCGACGACAGTGTGGACGGTGACGCCAATGGGGAGCCCTTCCTTTCGTCCCCCACAGAGCTCATCGCCCCGCTCTCCGACCCCACCAACGTCCAGGAGCCCCAAACCTCCGCTCCCTCACGCCCCGTCCAAGGCGACGACACCCATGCCCAGGCCCCTGTCAACCTGTCCCACCCTCACCTTCAGCCCACGGATGCACCCGAAGTCGAGGGCCTGCCCGATGAATTCCAGGACGATGGAGTTGCAGCAGAGAGCTCCAGTTCTGCGGAGGACCTAGGCGCAGGCGCCGGGGAAGAGGGCCAGTGGCCGACGTGGCTGTCCGCCCTCGGCGTGCCCCGACCCGTGCAGGTTGACCAGCTGCCCGCCGCGTTCCGTAGCAACCCGCCCAGTGCGGGGTCGTCATCGTACGACAGCCTGCCAGATTCGTACAGCTCGCATGCACAGGCCGTCAGCCAACCAGGCGGCACCTTGGGCGGCGGGGCCTTGCCTGTTACGGAGGATGAGGGTGCCCCTCAGCCTAACGCGGACAACAAGGTTTGCCAACAGGCAGGAGCAGGAGATCGTGCAGTGAAGGCCAGCACGTCTGCCGTTGCCTTGCCGGATGCGTATCCGCCGTTGGAGGAAGAGGCGAGCGGGGTGTCGACACCAGGCGGCCGCGCCATCCCGGAGTCTGAGTTCACCACGCCCGTGGGGCAGAAGGGTCCTCGGCTAGGTCGCGGGCAGGGGCTGTGGGGCGCTGGCACGCCAGGGACACCGGTAAGCGGCAGCGCTGGGCGGGCCAGCAGCAGCAACTTCGGTCCTGTGCTGGGGTCCCTACTAGACCAGGCGGTTGGGGGCATGCTGTTTGCGGACACGCCCTCGTCAGGGCCGCCCAGTGCCCGCAGCACGAGGAGCCCCATGACCCATGGGTCGGTGGGGGCGTCGCCACTCAGGGGGGCCAGCAGCAGCATCGCCATCAGCCCCGTGGACAGGCGGTGGGCTGGGGAAGGGGCAACGGGGTCTGCGCATGAGGATGGGGGAGCCAGAACTGGAGCAGTTGGGCAGGGGAGCGGATCTCGCAGCAGGGTTGGAAGCCCGGAAGGAGTTGGACGGCAGCGGCAGGCGGACGGGGCGCATGCGGCTGTGGATGGGAGGGAGGACGCGGAGGGCAATGCTGGAGCGCCGCCGTTGGTGGTCGACGTGGCGAGCCCCACGCGGCTGGCGGGCAGGGGCAGGGGAGGGCTTCCAGGGCGTCTGCTGCGGCCTGAGACACCCGAAGCAGCCAGGTGAGGGGCATGCAGGTGGCCTACCGCGGCTGCTAGGGACATCTGTACATATAGACGCAGGCCTGATGGTGGTGGCCTGCGAGCTCGTCATCTACAGGCACCTGGCAAACATCGAGGTACTCATGATAACAGGTACCTGCTCGTGCTGAGTGCCTGTCGACTTGCGGTTCCTGCTGTTGCGTAAAGGAACCTGTGGGGTTTGCCCCTGTGCCCTTCCCGCAGCGTCGCTTCCTCCACGGGCGCCCGCTTCGCCCACCTGCTGGACCACACCGTCACAGCAGCCCTGTTCGGCGACAGCCCCGCCTCCTCAGTGGACCTAACCCACATGCACCACCAGCACCAGCACAACCCCGACCCGCACAGCCGGCGCACATCCCCCACCCAGCCAGCCGGCGCTGCAGTGCGGCATGGCAGCGACACCAGGGTAGCTGGCCGGTCACTACCTCGGGACGGGGTTGTATTGCGGCCTTCGTCCCCCATCCGGGAGGGTGCATCTCGCCCTGTGCCCGGTAACGCAGGGCAGCTGACAGACTCATCTCTTGAAGGCAGCCTATGGGCGGGCATCGGCCGTCCTGCGCCCTCTGCATCCGCAGCTGCTGATTCAGCGACCTCGGGGATGCGACGGTCCCACCTTCCTTACGAGGCTGGTTGCAGTACGGCGGCTGCATCGGAGGTAGAGGATGAGGTGTACGAGGAGGACTTTGCGGAGCCCAGCCCACCCTCCTCCGAAGACGAGCGCTCCGTGTCCTCCCTTATCGCCGTGCTAGCCTCCCCCGGGGCCCCGGAGCAGCGTGCGCGGACCACCCAACAGCATGGGGCTGGCGCGGCAGCCTGCGAAGGTGCATCTGCAGGAGCAGGCCGAGGCGCGACTTCCCTTCCTACGATAGAGCAGGCACAGCTCGGTGTCGTTGTGGAGAGCCCCGCAACACAGCAGCAGGCAGCCGCTTCCTTTGCCTCCCGACACAGCGCAACACAGCGCTACGCCGCAGACCTCTCTTCCTCCGTCGTCTTGGGGACGTCTGCCGCGTCCTTACCAAAGGCGAGCACCCGCCTGGATCAACCAGCAACTAGCGGTTCAGGGACGGCGCCGACCGGTGCTAGTCCTATCTCCTGCAGGGACACCGGCAGTAGAGGCCTGGACGACAGCTATGGCTCCGACTTCGGCCCAGAGCTGGACCAGGACTCCAGCCTCAGTCGGCTGTTGGACAGTGGGATAATGCCAGAGACGCTGCTGGACTTTGGTGGCGGGATGGCTGTGGGGATCGGGGCGGGGCCGGCTGGGGGCAGCGGCGGCGGTTTAGTGATGGGCCTGCTGTCTACCTCTGGGGAGGTCATCTTCCTGCGCAGGAGTGGGAAGGCGGACGACACGGCAGTGCGAGGGAAAGACGACGCCGGTCGCAATCTAGCTGGCCAGCAGCAGGAGCAGCAGGAGAGGGCTTCCGGAGCCGGCGGAGGCCCTGCGGCCAGTGTCTCTGCATCCGGGTCCGACTGGGCTGGCTGGGTGGAGCGCGGAGTGCTGCAGGGCCCGGGGCTCCAGCCTGGCGCGGTGTTGCCTGGCTTTGCTGATACGTTCAGCGAGCAGGGCGAGGGCAGTAGCAGCAGCAGCAGCAGCTCAGGTGGCGGTGGGGGCGGAAGCGAGGGGGAGGAGGGACCTGTGGGTGATGCAGGTGGTGGTGGTGGTGGTGGTGGTGGTGGTGGTGGTGGCGCTGGCGCTGGTGCGTTGCCTCCTGGTGTGGTGCTGATGGTGGATGACCCACTGGACGCCCTGCTGCTTGGCGCGCTGCCTATCGGGGTTGGCATGGGTATGGGTATGGGGGTGGGCGTGGGCATGCCGGCTGCCGTGGGCATGGGGATGGGACTGGGGATGGGCCGGCGGGTGCCACCCGTTACCATCACCGTGTTGGATGGGAGTGAGGACGAGGCCGAGGTGGAGGGTGGGATGGGTGGGGAGCAAGGCGCGGACGGGGTGCGTACAGGGGCTGCAGGTCCTTGGGCACATCAGCGGCCGCATGGGAGGACAGTGCCGGGCACGGGGCTGAGTCGGAGGGGCCGAACTACCAGCGTCCAGCTGGCGGCGGCGGTGAGCTCGCGGGGCAGAGCGCGGAGGCGGCAGAGCGGCAAGGGTCGGCAGCGGAAGCAGCAGCAGTGGATGCAGAGGAGGCGGCAGGCGGGCGGGGTCACGGGTCGACGGCTGCATCGTCCCAGCACTTGCAGCCCGGCGCGGCAGGTGCAGACGGCTCCACCTCGCCAGCAGGTGCTGCAAGCGACGGTGCACACCCTGCGTTCCGGGCTGGTCGGCTGCCGCCCATCAGCCCCCAGGCCGTACACATGCCCAGCGGCGTGCCTGGGGGGTCTCCTCACCGGTCCGGGTTCTCCCCAGTGGGTGGTCCGACGACCGCTATCTCGCAGCCCACGAAGCCCTCAACCGCAGATGCGCCCGACACCCTCCGCAGTATCAGCGGCAAAAGTACCAGCGGCAGCAGCAGTTGTGCTGGGACACACGACCCTGCCCACCCACTGCGCTCGCCGCACCGCCGCGGGTTCGCTGCTCCTGCACGCGCCGTTCCCCCAGCCGCCTCCCACTCCACCCCCCTCGCCGCAGCAGCCGCTCTCGCCCCCGCTCCTCCACCGCACCCTGCCGACCTGCCTCGGTCGTCGCACCACGCGCCCACGACTTCATCCCTCCCTCCCGCCACCGCCACTGCCACATCAGCAGCTGCTCCAGCGCAGCTAACTCCACCGTCCCGTGCACCGGTGGACATTACGCCTCCGTCTGTCGCGGCCCCCAACGCCGGCCATACGGGGTGCAAAAGCGTCAGCCCGGAGCCGGGCCGGTGGGAGCCACACGTGGGCTCCGTAGCTACAGGAAGCTGGGGACGCCGCAACGGCCCCCACGGCCCTGCGAGTGAGGTCAAGGCGGCGGCGAAGCGGGCGCTTTTCTTGGGCCTGGGCCTGGACGGGGAGGAGCAGGTGATGGACGGGGGTGCGACGGCTGAGGGCCAGCTGGGGGGGCATGGGGATAGCGGTGGGGAAGCGGTGGGGAGCCCTGGTGGTGGTGGTGTTCGTCTGCGGGCGGATGCCGTTGTGACGCAGGCCCCGCGTGGGGGCAACGGCGCGGGCGCGGGAGGGGCAGGGGACGAGGGGCAGGGGGATTGGGTGGGAGGTGGTGAGGGAGGTGCTGGGCGGCGGGCGGCGTGGGCGTGGGCAGGGCAGGAGCACTCTCTACGACACATGGCGTCGCGGGTGGGACACGCACCGGACAGCGAGGCGCCGGAGGAGCAACTAGCAGACAGAGAGGGCGAGGCGGCGGGGCACGACCAGCTGCAGCAGAATCAGCAACACGCGGGTGTGCATGCAAGCGCACCCGATGCGACGGCAGCTGTGTACCAGAGTTCTGCTAGGCGGTGGGGAACAGTGGAAGGGGCAGAGGGCGGAGGGAGCGCTGTGGTTCGGAGGCCGCAGGAAGCGCTGGGCCAGCAGCAGCCGGCGTTGGCCGTCGCAGCTGGCGGGCAGCAGCACCATGTCCGCACGCCTGCCACCGCCAGCGCGCCTGGGACCGCCGAAGGCGCTGACTTCAGTGTGGGTCCTACCGGTATGCACCAGGTGGTGGCACCAGACCAGCCTGAGGGCTACCGGGCAGACCCCTCCCCTGCAGCACCCGGCGCCGCCTGGCCGCAACCGGTTGCGGCGACAGCACCAGCATCCCCTGCAGCAGCAGCACCAGCATCCCCTGCAGCAGCAACAGCTGCAGCAGCTGCTGCTAAGCCAGGACCAGTACCAGGCCAGCCGAATCCTGCAGCGGCAGGTCCGCCACCACTGGCAGCCCAACAGCCCTCCCACCACCACCAGCAGCAGGAGCCCCTCACGCACGCGGCCGGCCCCGTGCCAACGCACACATCAGTCTCCTACGCGGTCGCAAGCCACCAGCCCGCCGCTTCACAGCAGCAGCCCGACCCGCTGTACCACACCCATTGGGGCCCCGCGCCGCAAGGGCGCGGCCCTGATGCAGCTCCTTTGGTTAACCCACCGCCACCAGCACGACCACCACCACAATCGGCTGCACCGCCTTCTTGGACGGGGTGGCCAGGCACAGGCGGTCACTACACCACCACCGTGACCACGGCCTCTGGGGTGTGGGGCACCAGCATCCCTCAGCACCACGCAGTGGATCACGTGGCCCAGCAGCCTGCGGCTGGGATGGTGGCCGTGCCGTCAGCCCAGGGGGTCCTGGCTGGGGACTCCCCTGCCTTGGGCGACGGGGACGTGATTGTGCAGATGCTCAAGAGGCGGATGGACTCGTGCATGGAGCAGCTCAGGTGCGTGGCAACGGCGGGCGGGAAGGCGATGGGGGTGCTGTTACCTGCTGGGCTGCTGCGCGGTGTTGGCTGCACAGTCGGCATGTGTGCGCGTTACCCGTTCATGTGTATGCGCAGCAACCCGTACTGCTCGGCATGTGGCACTACGCTCCTGCGCAGCAAGCATGTCCTGCCATGTAAGCACCACCTAAATGTTCAGGCGTGATACACCAATTTTGTGCGTTCTTGCCCTTGTGCACAGGTCGCTTGAGCGGAACCTGTGGAGCCCCCCGGGTCCTACCTAGCAGCTGCGGGGCGTGGAAGCTGACGTAAGCCGTGGCGCAATTTACGGGTGCTTCACGGTGTAAATGCTACCTTCGTAAGCACTTGGTATGGTTGCATGTTACGGCAGCTGGGGCCAGCTAATGCCAATGGGTGCACCATGGGCCGCATCACTAGCCCTGCTGCTCATTTGCGGCTGAGATAGAAGTGCTGCGTTTTATGACGTCTGATTCTGGTGCATTACTAATTTAACGCATGTTTGTTTGGGGATAATATTGGGACGCTGCGAGTTGCAAGTCAGTACGACAGCACTTTGTAGCCTTGCATGTGGCGTCAGTGTAGATTGACTCTCTGCTGCGATCTTGTTTCAGTGATGTAGACGAACGTGCATTGTCGTGGAGGGGTAGCCCTGCAGAGCACGTGTACCCTACTGGATAGCACCCAGTTGTACATAGTTCCGCGGCGTGGCTTGTTGATGTGCTGCATACAACACATGCATATTGACGTATCGGCACGCGCACGGAGCAGCAACTGGATATGCGGCGCGGAGCAAAGGCCATGCGGCTTGTACGATGGTAACGGTACCGTACCGTAGCAAGATACGATTGGAATCGTGCTTGTGCGTGTGAGTCCTGCTACTGTTCGACATTCGTGCTCTCGTAACCGTGGCCTCAGGCCGTGGCCTCCATGTCCGGATTGCAGAGCGATGTTATTTAAGTAGGGGGCTGTACAAGCGACCCGTGCGCTGCACCGCTCAGATTTACCAGGCCTTGCTGCAGCACAGCAGCGCCGCACAGGGAAGACTTAGTTGGCGCCCGCGGCACTCACGCCACATCGTGCCTGGGCAGGAGGGCAGCACACGCCCAAGGCACCCTGAAACACCCACACTAACACCCGGCCCCACTCCAGCCTCGTGGGCTCGCGTACGGTATCCCATTTCCCCCTCTGCGCGTAGCTGCCACCAGCTGCCACCTTCCTCGCCAACGATCTGCCGCGCTGGGCCAATCGCCGTTGGCAAAGGTACTTATCTCCTAGACTAGGCTTCATACGTTCATAGCTCGCCTCCCCCTTTCTCCTGAACGGCAGTCGGCGAGTCGGGGGCGTCAGCCGGCAGCCGCACAAGCCCCATGACCAGCCATGCAGCGATGCACACAACTTGGCTGCCAGAGCTCCAGGCACCATGCTGGTCTCTCACGTGCAGGTCTAAGGTCACAGGTTGTTGTCTCCCAGCGCCAGCCGGAAGTCGTCAAAGGAGTTCTCTAGGTCGAACGAGCCGTCCACGATGGCCGCCTGCCGCTCCAGCAGCTGTGTGTATTAAGGGGAACCAGGGGGCTGTAGCCGGGACTAGGAGAGCCCCACGGCCAAGGGCACCGGCTGGGCAGCAATGCAGGACAGCGCACAACGCTCACGAGGCATCCCCAAGCGCAATGCATGGGCGGTACTGGAAGGCCAATGCGCACAACCCCTTACAAAAACATCGTCGTCACCCCCTTCCCACCTCCTCGAGCAGCTCCTTGGCGCCCTCGTCCATTTGGTCGTACGGCACCACGGGCTCGTCCGAGTGTACGGCATCCGCCAGGATCTGTCGTACATGGCCACAGGCGGAAGAAATACCGTGGTGGCTTAGCGTGAACAGGTTTACACAGTACACTGCCGCCTGAAGACTGACGGATCGGGACTTGCGCGAATCTGAGCTTTGGCGGGCCGCCGGGCGTGCAGCATAGTGCACGTAGATGAGCACTTCCCACCTGGTACCATGCAGCAGCTTACAGCACGTCCTGTACCATGTATACTGGCCAGTATACTGTTGGATATGTGTAGTAGGCATGTACTATACACTAGCAACCACAGCTTGCACCGCCAGGGGTGCCAGCGGGTGCAGCCAAGCACCTGCAGCTTCCTCAGCTCCCCACCCGTGCCCACCTGGTGGAAGCCCTTCTCCTCCCCTCCCTGGAACAGCGCCCGCCACCACCGCCCCGCCTCCGCCTTGCACAGCAGCACCTAGCAATGATAAAGATGGTCCAACAAAGGGCAGAGCCTTAAGCTCAGCGCCCCGTACAGCACCCGTACGAAAGGCCGCATGGCCACTCAGGCATACCAGCCTGCGTTGTGCGCAAGTGTCGGTAGCATCCGCAGCCGACCACGGCGCACGTAGTAAGTGAGGCACTGCAAGCGGTGCAAGGCACCGGAGTTGCCGGTCGGAGTACGCAGAGCGCCAAAGCATTCTTTCTCGTGGCAGCGCGCGTGCATCAGGCACACGTAATACACGTCCACACACACAACACCCCACCCAGGTCCCGTAATCCGCCAGCCCACCCACTGTTGGTGCCGTGCGGCCAGCTGCCGTGCCCATCGACCCCACCTGCAGCGTGTTGCCATCCGCCAGGGTCCACACGCTGTCCTGCGGCCGTATCGCCCTGTGTAGCGGCCCGTCCACCACACGGCCGCACCAGCCCAGCCGGACCACCAGGCGGTCCGTGTGCAGCCCCACCACCACCTCCCCCTTGCGCGTGCCTGCGGCGCACATACGGAGGTGGCAGAGCGTGAGGTTGCAGGTGCTGGAGCGCAGGGTGCGCCGATACATGTCGCTGCGGACTGCGAAACCGGCCCCAGCCCCCGGTGCGAGTGCCCCTGTGCTACTCCTTTGGTGCAACAGACTTCTGTGCACCGGGATGCCTGCCCATGGATGTTCATGCAACACGTCCCCACGGACGCAAGGGCAGAGGTGCAGAGCACCACCCGGTAACAGGCCACTTAGCTGTGGAGGTGCCGCTATCCTACTGTGACCTTCAACAGAACGCTCGCTAGTACGCACGTAGACGCTCAGCGGTACACCTACCTGGGGGGAGCGTCAGGGTCACGGTGACGTCCGTGGAGGTCTGCGTCCATGACACGCGCTCCCGCAGCGGCACGTCACGCCACGCGGCACGTGCCGCAGCCACGTGCCGTGCCGGTCCGGAGTCCCACACCGTGCGCAGGCCGTCCTCGTCGTACTCCGCCTCATCACCGCCACCACCACCGACGCCACCTGTCGTACTGCTTGCAGGGGCGCCGCCGCCGCCGCCGCCGCTAACTGCAAGGCTGCCCTTGCTCGCCTGTCCACTTGCCTCCCCGGCCCTGGCCATTCCAGCAGAAGCAGCATCTTGTGGGCGGCCCTTGCTGCCCTGGAGTCGGTCCCGCTCTTCCGGATGGTCGGGAACCACGGCCCCACATGGCTCCGGTTCTGCAGCAGCACCCACGCTGCCCCCTGTCGCCAGCACCCGGCGTGCCCAGGCCTCCATGCCTGCGACCTCCCCCGCCCGCAGCCCCTCCCAGAAGCCCCCACGCAGCCCCGCCACGCACTGCACGCCGCTCCCCCGCCACGCACTGCCACTCCTACCCACCATCACGTGCTGCTGCTGCGGCGGCGGCGCTGGCTGCGACGGCACCTTAAGCCACCCCGTCCGGCGTGCCCGTTCCAGGCAGCCCAGGAGCAGCCGCGCACCAGTGACCGCCGCCTCGCGATACAGTGCGAGCTGCTGTCCGCTGCCACCGACCTTGGCACAGCCGGATGCCTCACCGCTCCTCGCATCCTGTGTAACTACTCCCATGTTTGCTGGCAGAACGTCCCGCCAGCCCATCCAGTGTAAGGCCACATCCAGCGGCGCGCGTGGGTCTGCGGCCGAGGTGCTGCTGCTGCCACACGGGCAGCTGCCAGGGGCGCCGATCCCCGTCCCTGTACCACTGCCGCAGAAGCTGGTGGCGGTGACGAGACTGGTCATGGTGGTGCTGCTGCTGGTGCGGCTGCATGTGGCAGCATCACTTGATGGATTTGATGTTGTGATGGTGGTTTGGCGCCGGCCGCTGCATAGCAGTGCGAAGTCATCAGGCGAGCATGCGTCCAGCAGCATGCACATACGGCTAGCAGCCCGCACCTGCAGCGGTGTGGGTGGTGCTGGTGTGGGATATAGCGCATCGAGTGAGCTGCAGCAGGGGCAGCCCGCTCCTCCGGAGGCCGCGCTGGACGCTGACGTCGCCGCCGCTGCTTCAGCCGGCAGCAGGTTGGCATACGCAGGCGCACCCGCTTTGCCGTGCGTTGCGGGCACTGCTTGTGGGACAGCATGCCGCAGAAGGGTGCTGTTGGCTGCACCGTGCTGCTCCGCCGGCATCATGGCGCACAGCAACCCCCACACGTCGCTGCCTTCGCACAGGTCGTCGGCTGCCAGCTGCAGGCAGACACGCATGGATAGCTTCAACGTGACAGTGTTACTCTTGTGTTGTGTGCATTACGGAACGGCAGCCTCCAGCCCGTGCAACCCCATCAACCCTGAAGTCGGCGACATGCGGTCGCGCTTCCCTGGCAAGAGCTGGGCGCCCAACCCCCGTGGAATGAGCGCTCCGCAGCCCAACAGCACCCCATAACCATCCAACCTGGCAGCACCGCCGCACCTTTGACTGGCGCGCGATCTTGCCGTACACTCGCTCCGCCGCCCTGCCTAGGGCCGACCCGCGGGTCACCCTGCCCCGCAGGCCCTCCAGCACGTCCAGCGTGCCGCCGGCCGCCGCCAACCTCGCGGCGCGGCGGCTGCTTCCACACAACGCCGCCAGCGCGGCTAGTGCCGCCGCCGCCAGGGGCTTTTTTAACACGTGCTCCAGCTCCGCCGGTGCATACCACGTGCCGTTTGTACTGCTGTCCGTATTCCGTGAAGGTGGACCCGTGTGGGGTGGACGGGGAGCTGGTGGCGGCGGCGGCGGCCGGTGTGGGCAGGGGTCTGCGTCGGCCAGTCCGTCGGGTGAGAAGGTGGATACCCGGCCGTCCGGTCCCAAGCGGGGCGACAGACGGGAGGGGCAGCGGCGCAGCTCCGCCCGGGTGGCGTTCAACATGGCTGTCGGAGGGTCAGCCAGGAATGGGAGCGGTCACGGTACCTTTTTAGTATCCATGGGCAACCAGGTATACCAAACCCTTTAGTAGCGTACAGGACGCCTGTCTAAACTACGATAAACACAAGCAGAGTGGAATGACGGTATGCGCTCCAGATCGGTGTCACATGCATTTGCAAATTGCGATTGATGTACCCCTGACAAGCACATGTATGGGCAGAGCGACACAAAGTGCTACAGAAATGTCCCGTCGCTCTCACCCCGCACGCTGCGCTCGCCCAGTTGGCCCGCCGCCACCTCCGCAGCCACCGCTGCCGGGGCCGTAACGCACACCGCCTCCACCGCCGCCAGCACCATCTTAGACACACAGCAGCAGCGCGTGCAGCAGCCGCCCTGAGCCTTGTCCGCGCTGCCCCTGCTGCCGTTGTCGCTGCCGCCGCACCTCCCTGCCCATGCTCTGGCCGCTGCTGATGCCGCTGGTGTGCCCGCGCTTGTGGCTTGGCCCTGAGCGGCGTTGCCGGAACCGCTGTGTGTTAAGGACAGAGCAGCGTGGAGGTGCAGCAGGGAAAGCAGCGGCCGGCCGCGAGACGCAGCCACCCATGCAGCGACAGCTGGGCCATGCTGCCGCCAACGGTCCATGCTAGCGCTGTCCTGGTCCCTTCCTGCCGCTGGTTGCAGCAAGAGCGCGGTGCCGCCTGATTCGCCATTAGGGCGTGTCGTGCTGGCCGTGCTTGCACTGCTGTGACTGTCCTCTTCATGCCTCGGCGGTAGAGGCAGGGGCAGCAGCAGCACGCTCGCGAGTGTGGCAGAGGCCAGCCGCAGGCAGGCCGCAAGGGAAGTACTGTTGGCCTCTAGGCCTAGGCCCACCGCCGCACCGCCATTGCTGCTGCCACCGGAGCTTACGTCACCCCTTGTCGAGCCTGCCGAGCCTCCAAGCGGCCTGGATTTAGATGGCGAGGGGCCTTCCGTCCCATTGCCGCCACTGGCAGCGAGCGATAGGAGCAGGTCAGCCACTGTGGCTGCCTGGCACGCCAGCTGGCACACCCCGCATCCACATTGAGCCGGCGGCCGCCCCGAACCCACCCCACTGCTATCCTGCAGTTGCCGTGCGTCTCCATGGCGTGCAGCTGTGCAACGGCCTGCGCCATCTGCCGGGCAGCTGCTGCTGCTGCTGCTGCTGCTAGCGCCGCTCCTGTCCCCTGCTGTGCTCACGGCATGACCAGACAGCAGCCACTCACGACTACGTGGTGGATGTGCCGCCTGCAGCAGCAGCTCCAGCACACCTGTACGGCAGGCAGGATCAGGACCGTTACGTTACCGTACATCGGCATGTTTCCGTACACGTGACATCTCACGCACGTGGGTCTGTCGCAGCAAACGCCATGACACGGCTTTGGCCCACAGTGCAGGATTGGATTATTTGGACGTGACGTGCCGATACGGTATGCAGGACTGCACATGTGCGGCGTGCACGGTACGAAGCATAGCTTTTGTGCTTACCCGTCGCCAAACTCATGTCCGAGCTGCTGTCACTGCTGCCATTGCTGCTGCTGCCGGTACAGTGTGCGGCCGCCAGGTTGGTACTGATCATGCTAACGAGCCGCGGAAGCACGAATGGAGGCGGCAACCATAGCGCTCTGACTCGGCAGCCCTCTGGTTCCCCGCCCTGCTGCTCTTGCTCCAGCACCTGCACCTGCGGCTGCTGTTCGCCGCAATGCCCGGCGTTGCTGCTTGGCGTTAACCCACTGCCGCCTGCCAGCGCCAACTGCAGGGCGGCGGACAGGGCCGCCAGGGCACAGCCGCAGGAGCACCCGCAGCCCCCAGCCTCACGCGCTGCTGCTGCTCCTGACTGCCATGCACGTTGGGAGGCGTGCTGTGTGCCTTTTGCCTCGCATGCAGACAGCAGCAGCTGCCAGCCGCGACCTTCCTGCAGCTGCTGCAGCAGGAGCTGTGAGTCTGGCGGAGAATGTAGGCCACTGCACAGAGCCTGGGTGCACATGGGAAGCAGGGTTGGGTGTACGCGCGATCGGTGCTTGCCAAGAGGTTAAGACTCTCGGGGGATGACGTGCACCCTGCAGCATTTCGGTGCACACTGAAGCCGGACGGAGCCTGCTTTTAACCCTCGACATACCAGCACGGTACTTGGTGATATCATGACCACCAAGCCATCATCCGCTTGCAACTGAGGCTACCGTCTGTCTAACGAGGCACTCACCATGCCACGTGCCATGGAGCACCCACCTCGCGCTGCACGCGTACCCACCTGCGTGACGCCACGCAGCGCCCCACACAGCTCTGCGCCGTCCGGCGTGCAGCTAGCTGCAGAGGCGGCGGACCCCTGCCCAGCTGCTACATGCGCCACAGCTCCCTCGCATTCGTCGTCCGGAAATAGCGCGTGTTGCAGGGCCGCTAGGGCCTTCTGCAAGGACATAGCGTTGCGGCTACCGTGTCCCCTCCGCACGCAACGTGCGCGCTCTTGGCTCTTCCGCTGTTGCTAGGTGGATACGGTAGCTTTCGGAGTAACTGGGAGGGCAGCAACGATAGGCTAGCGATGATACTAGACGAGGTAGTATCATCGCTACCAGACGAGGCAAAGCTTGTTGGCCCAACCGAGGCTGCTGGCTGTACGGCTTCTTGGAAGCGACCGTTCCAGAGCTGCCACCGTGCGTTCGCGGAGACCCACCGAGAACCCCCGAGCGGACCGGACAAACCGTAACTTGACTCTTCGTTACATGCAAGTTGCATGAATGCATCCAAGTCGAGTCAATCCAACGAAGGATGAACCGTAAACATCTTGCTGGTTGTTGCACCAGCGAGGGCGTAGTAAAGTATGTGCAGGCTCGCAGTGTGCTGCGGTCTGCAACATGGACTCATAACCATGCATCTCAACTTCAGCGCATCCATCCAAATAGATGGGGTGCAAGCCGTGTTTGTCCACTGCCATTGCCAGTACCACAATCCTCAGCATTGCTTGCAGTCATACGCAGCCCTGCCGTCAGTCAGGGGATCCCCTCTCTACACCCTCGTCATGATCAAATGTCAGCCCGCAAAAACCGAATGTTTGAAATGCAAAACTACGGTACACACTGCCGCCTCACGCCAGCCACGCAGCGGCCCCAAAGCACAGCGCCAGGGGAACCAACAGCACAGCCAACTGGAAAGAATACCTCGACACAGGGTTTACCCACGAGGAGCCTGGCCAGGCAGACCTCGCAGTTGGGCCCCGTGCTCGAGCTCTCACCATCCATGTACAACGGTATTGACGCCGGGCCTTCAAACTCGACATCCGCGTTAACCCACAGTGCACACTCCAATGCCCCCGCACCGCCAACACACATTCAAGACACCCACAGGGCCAGTCGGCAGGCTTCGACCAAACACAGCACGAGCACCACGTGAGCGTGCGCGCACAATGCGGCCCTGTATGGATGCTACAGTTGCCTCCACTTGCCATAGTCAAGAGAATGCCACGCATCCTTTGCCACCGCATCAATGTACAAGTAGCGTGAGACGCAAACGATGCGAGGTCCGGCCGACTCCCATCCGACTCCCCACAGGACTGCCTGCTCCGAAAGTGAAATGAGCATCAGACACGAATGAAAGCAACGACTCAACCCGCAAACTACACACCCCTCTTCTGCATCTGTACAGCGGGGCCCGTGGTCAATTTTTGCATCGGACCCTGCACTGCACTGTACGGCAACGTCTCATCACTCAACCGGGTGGTGCTTCTGCACCAAGCTCCTTCGACACCGCATAAGTATTTATGGTTGGGACAGCCCCCCGACTGAAGCTCATGTCAGCCCATAGTAACCATTATTGCCAGCGCAGCGGTCCGCGCTCCCACACACCACCATTGGCGAGGTCTCAAAAGCCGACTATCCTTCGTGCCTTCAAGGCCACGCAGGCCGCTCTCATTGCCCTATAGGTTGCGGCATTCGTGGCCCAACGTGCAACAGTCATATGCCTCAGTATGTAAGTGAGGCCAAGGCTGAGACTGTGCCCGAGAGCCACGTGCCGCACGCATAAAACGATTGACACTCCCATAGCAACCCCTAGGACGACATCGCTCACTCGCACTCTCTTATGATGATAACCCACACACGTGTCATCTCCAGCCACCATCCCATTGTGCTTTGCATCACGCGGCTCACCCCACCCCTTAAGGAGCCCCTTATCCAGCCCTTGTACTCGCAGCTGCACTGCCTGGTGGCATGCCGTAATAGCCTGTCAGGCTTCCCCTTGCGCAGTGCGCAACTGCACCACACCACCTGGTAATACACCACCTACCCGCACAACAATCTTCACACCTACTCTCACACCCACCAATGCCCTCGGGGCTCACTGTGCATGCGCCACCAGGCCGGCATGCACAACCCTGGGCATGCCCTCGCTGAGGACCTCCCCTGCGCAGGTGCCGCCGTTGCTGCTGCCTTGGCACCCCTTGTACCCCACACCCGCACACTCCGACTGCATCTCCGCCAGGGCCACGCCGCAGTCCTCGCAGCTGCTGCCCCCATCCGAACCGTGCCCGGCAGGAATCGAACCCGACTCCGCAATGCCGTACAGCCCGCCCAACGCCGACTTCGCGTACCCAGACGCAGACGCCGAGTGCGACGCCCTTCGCCCACCAGACGGCACGCACGGGGCGCCGGCGCCGTACGGATACCCCGTGGTAAAGCGCATGGCGGCGGCGAAGGCATCGGCGGCCTCGCTACCCCACATAGCGGCGGCAGCGGCAGCGCTGTCGCGCGACCAGCGGGATGCGCCGCCAGCCTCCGTCGCACCGCTGGCGTTGGCGCAGGCGATGAGGTTGGAGGAAGCGCACACGCCAAGGCTGCCTTGGGCAGTGAGCTGGCCGCTGGTGAAGCGGTGGGAGCTGCTGTGGACGGTGGTGCAAGTCACGTTGGTCGACACCGTCAGGCCGCACACGGACGACTCGCCGGTCGCGGGGCTGCTGCCGCCGGTGTTGGTGCCGCTGGTGTTGGCAACGGCAACGGCATCGCGGTTGCTGGTGCTGCCTGCTGCGAGCGAGAGCGCGGCGGCGAGGTGGGCAGCGGCGGAGGGGCCGAGGCGGCCGAGGGAGGAGTAATCGGAGGCGGAGCCGAGGTTGACGGCGCCGTGGGGGGGACCGCCGGTTGAGGGGTCCAGAGGCTGGCCGCGCTGGAACATGTGCTGTGTGGAAGAGCTGGTTGGGCCGCGCATCATGAAGGAGCGCGGGGCAATCAGGTCGCCGCTGCCTGTGGTGTTGGCGCCGTCGAGCATGAAGGGGGAGCCGTCGGAGTCAGTGGAGCGGCGGGAGGACACACCGCCGGGGGAGATCTCCCCTGCACGCAGCAGCGGAGCCTGCACCTGCACGCGCGGGGGGCGGAACTGCTGCTGCTGCGCGATGGGGGAGGGCTTGGAGGAGGGAGCGGCGGAGGGGGAGGCGGGAGCGGCGCAGGTGGGGGCGAGGCACCCCGCGGGGCGCATGTGCTGCCAGCCGAAGGAGGAGGAGGCGAGGGTGGTGGCGGCGGCGGCGTTGGGGGAGAGGGTTGCGGAGGCGCCGGTGAGGTGGGCCGTGTCGAGCAGCAGCGCCTCGCGTGCTGTGTCGCCAATGCCACCGCTGAGCTCCATGCACGACATGCTGCGTGTGCTGCGCGAGGCGGCGGCGGAGTGGGGGGCGGACGCGCCGCAAGCGCCGAGGCGGGCCTGGCGCACGTGACGCTGCTCCGCGAGCAGCATCTCCGTCAGCGCTGCGCTGTTGCCGCCGGCGGCGGTTGGCAGTTGGTGCCGTGCCTGCGCGGCAGCGCCGGTGGCCGTCGGCTCGAGCGAGGGCGCCAGCAGCGGGGACGGGGGCGCGGAGGATTGGGCCGAGGGGTTCTGGGGGAGCGCGGGGGCCGACGGGCGGGAAGGGCTGAGCAGCTCGCTGGGCAGGCGCGCCGATGGTACTTCGGTGAGGGTGGTGAAGGTGGTGCTGTTGCAGGTGACGGCGGTGGTGACGGCGGAGCAGAAGGAGGTGCCCGACACGTTGCCAACCGTCAGGTGCGCCGTGCACGCCGGCCGCTGCTGCTGCTGGCCGGTTGATGACACCTGCACGCTGCAAGGCGCCGCCGCTGCCGCCGCCAGCTGCTGCTGGTTGTGGCTGTTGAACGCCGCCACTGCCGCCGCCACCGCCGCCGCCTGGCGGCCCTGGCGCATCCGCGCAAAGCAGCCGCTGACGGTCGGCGTCGGCGCTGACGCCTCCACACCGCCGCGGGCCGTCCACGTGAACCCCGCCGCCGCCGCCGCTGCGACCGCCGCCGCGGCATTAAACCGCCCGCTGCTGCTGCCGTTGCCGCCCTTGGACGGCTTTGAGCCCTTGGTCGGCGCCGTTGCAGCCGCCGCTGCCGCCGCGGCGGCAATGGACTGCTGCCGCTGATGCAGCCGCTGCTGGCTGGCATTGGGCGCCGTCACGCCGCTTGTGCCGCAGCCGGCGGCGGAGCCGCCGTTGGGCTGCTGACACGACGAGTTGATCGACACGACAACCGCCCGGTCGAGGTTTAGCATCTCACCCAGCACAGCGTGCGCAAAGTCCGACACGGACTCGTAGCGCGACACCAGCCGCCGGTTGCCCAGCGAGCTGCTGTGCTCCACAGCGGCGTCCACCACCACGGGCGTCACCTTGTAGCACAGCTCCTCCAGCTTGCGGAGCAGCCTGGGGAGGGGCGCCAAGGTATCACACCGGGCCGAAACCGACAGCATTTTAGCATGCATAATCCATCCGTCAAAATCCCATACCACCGCAGGACGTGCGTGCAGCAAACGGGCTGTAAGGGAAGCATTGCAGCGGCAGGGCCAGATGCAACCCAAGACTGAGTTAAACAGCATGCAGCATACAGCATACAGCATGCGCGCTGCGCTACTCACAGGTGGTCCAGGGTCTTTTGGCGCGTGGCCACCACCATGACGCCGTACACGTCGTTGTCGTGCATGCAGGGCAGGGCCAGCACGGACCGCATGCCCACGCGGCGCAGCCAAGACGCCTCCTGCGGCAGGCCGTAGCCGTTGGCGGCCGAGGCGCAGTCATAGTACCAGGGCGCACGGGAGGCCACCACATCCTCAACAGCCCAGTTGGAGTCCTGCACCTGCAGAGACAGTTTCACAGTGGTGTACAAAAGTTGCCAGGTGTTGGGCTTTGGGATCTGGGCATGGGAGCGTGGTGATGTGGGACGGGCAGCTGGGTTTAAAAGGGGACGCGGGAGCAGTGGGACGTGTGGGTTGCGGGCCAGAGAGGTAGGATGTGGGGAGGAAGGGTTGTGGGAAGCTGGTGTAATGCGAAGGAGAGGCGCCTACCTGGAAGACGCTGCGGGTGAAGAAGTTGGTGGCAGCGGTCTGGTTGCCATCATCGAAGCAGGGGGACGCGTGCTCCGACAGGAGTGTGGGGTAGAGCTCTGCACCAGGCCCCGACAGTGCCACTGTCCCGAACGTCCCGCACACCGGGTGCACGAGGTAGATGCTGCAGTGAAAGCGCAGGCGCAAAGTTTGGTCGCTCTATCGGACGACTGCAATACGAATCACATACTGCGCGACGTGAGTCGGGGTCGCTGCCAGTGACACAGATCGCGCGTAGCAGGCGCAGTGAGGACAGATTACGATACTGACCAGCAGAAGTCTGTGAGGCCCGTCGCGGTTAGACCGCGGGTGAGCGACCGGAGCTTGTCGCTGGCCGAGTGCTGCTTCAAGCTAGAGGCGAAGGCGCTGTCGATCTGCAACAGTGAGATACGTATGGAAATCAATTGAGCTGGTGGCTGAGTAAATTGCGCGTCCTGCGACGAAACAGCGACCAAACTCCAAGGCCACCAAGGTTGCGCCATCACCTCCCCTTTTCACTCGCCTTGCAATAACTCTTGAGGTGGACGTCCAGGCTACGGCGGATGCCCTGGACCACATTGAACCAGCGTGTTCCGTGCTGCCGCCCGCTCGTCGTCGCACTTTGCTCGTTGCCCTCACAGCCGTGAGGGTCCATGTTTGTGTCTGTAGAGGAAACAGACATGAGGTAATTGAACACCCTTGCCTCTCTAAAAGGGTGCCCAGTGTCGCGTCAAAGGGCGGCATCCCGCAGGACCTCCTCGGGTGTCGCAAGGCTCGCTGGCCCTACAACCTCGTACACCTACCACTGCATGTGTAAGCAAGGTCCTCTACTAAGCTCACCACAGTTTGCACTATCCTGCAGCCACTTGCTCCCCCATGCTGGGGCCATAGAGTCCTTGCCACCGTCGTCGAGTTGCACAGCCACTTTCGCTACTGCGACGTTGTCGCAGCCTGCAGTCGCCTATATCCGAGTCTGTGTCGCCGAGGCCCGCCGAGGCGCTAGTTGTGACGGCCGGCCATAGTCCAAGAAGTCGTTTAGTTTTAATGTTGGTCCTTACTGTCCGTTTTTCCCTTGGACTTGAATGAGGTTGAATGCTAGTGCACTTCTGAGTGTGAGTTGCAAGGAGTAAGTGAGCGATACGGGTCTGGTCCTCCCTTCATGGCATCTGCTGCTGAATCGTACGGCACTGAACGAGCTGGACGCACCAAAAAGCAAGGAAAAGTTTCTTGCACGCAGGCCTTGCCATTATCATCTATGAGTATAGCTTATTTGCCTTGTGGCGACGCCGGCGCCAAACAGCTGAACCACAGCCCGCAGCAAGAAAAAAACGCTCCAAGGGTACACAGCTGGCACCAGCTCTTAAGGCACTTTAGGCACAGACACTTTATGTTTTTAAGCTATACTTATTTCTACAATACTATGGTATCGCAATGTTGTACGCCGGGGAAAGGAGATGTTGTGTTGAAGAACCCCGTAGACATGCCCCCGTAGACATGCCAGACTTTGTAACCGTAAAGCTGGGCAAGAAGCAGGTCTCGCAAGCAAGCTGCTGCAACGGCCAGCAGTACGCAATTGATGCGCACCGGTGGTGGATCAGTTGATACGCTCCGTGCGTGCACGTTTGGGCCCCTGCACGCAGGCGGGCGTTGTCGCCAAGGCTCGCTACACACGCTCAGCTACTGTGCAGCTGGGGCACAACTGGCAGCTTGCACTATGATGACATTGACACCGAGTCACTGGGCAGTGGGCACTGGTACGCAAGGGGTTCTGCCTTACGCTGCTCCTGACAGGACGTCCGGTCGGGAACGCTGTGCAGTCCCCGCCCCCCCGCGCCCCCCCCCACTTTGCTTACATTATCATACTTCCTCTTGAATTGTCAGCAGGAGCAATACATTGCCGGCACTCAGGCATAAGACCTCAATTGCAGCCACGGCCGTGCCCGTCAATATCCACGAGGCGGCCCACACGAGACAAGACACATCAGGCATAGCCAGCTGCAACAAGCCCCATTCTGTTGGGCCCCCAGGGCAGCCTCTAACTTGTTTCCCGCTAAATCGTCTCCCTAACCGTGTGGTGCACATGGTGCGGTGCTGGGGGGGGGGGTCCGGTACAACACGCCGGCTGAAAGGAGTACTTCGTCACCACTCGGTACCCTTTAATTTACAAGCCAGGCGCATGATGCATTCTGGCTGCGGTACGTTGGTGGCTCAAGCGGCAGCAAGGGTGAAAGCGCAAAGTTTGTCAGGCAAACGCAGCATCAATGTCAGTGCATGCGGCCTAGCAGTGCAGCAGCAGGTGCGCACCAGGGAGCAGCAACGAGCAGCCTTGGTTGGGCGGTGTATGGCAGCAAGGGAGTCCCCCGCTGCGCGGACCTCACAGGAGAGCTCCCCTGCCTTGCTGCCCCTACCCCATGCTCTCAGCTTCAAGCTTTATTGGGTAATAAACTTTATGCTGCGGTATACACCGGTATGGTGAACACCATGCCAGGCCCCGTCCGACGTGCATTATAGCGCGTTTTTACCTCGTAACGCTCTGCTGTCACTCAGGACTCCTGTCCTACACGTTTCAGATGCCGAGGCCAAAAAAAAGGTTATAGGGTACAAAGGTCAGGAGCACCAGGTCATGTAGCGATACGTTCTCCGTGGCCAACGCGTGTTTGTCCCCGCAATCCAGCCATAAAAGTGCATGATCAGATTGGGACGAGAGACAGCTCGGCGCGGCTTTTAGCGCACGCCTGGCACCCCTCTGGCACCAACCGAAAATTCTGACGCGCAATATTGTTCGCAATATTAGGCTAGATTGCAACCCGATGCCAGTGCACAGAGTCCCAGGTGGCTCCCGCTGGCGCAGCAGGGCGCGGCTGGTGCCTTCAACAGACTCCCTGTTCCCGCGTGTCCTTGCCTCAGAAAAGTTGTCTTCATCATGGCCGGAATGATTTAAGTACCTTGCAAGGATCGTTAATTGTGTGCTGCTCAGCCTTACGCCTTTGTTGGCGTTTCAGCTGCCGAATGAGAAGCGCCGGCCCTCGGCGGCGTTTGGCTCCCGCTTCCGCACCGTACCCACACGATTGCTTTTACAATTGTCGCTTCTTGCATTACTGACTGTGCTTACTGGCCCGAAAAGCTTAGTGCAGACCTGCCATGGTCGCGACGGGAGCAGGCCGTGATGCATGTGCTGTGACGTTTACAGCACCAGTCCTCCACTCCTCGTGTGGACTGCCATGCATGAAAACCGCGACTCCAGCCTCGATAATTCGCACAAGTTGTGATGTGACAGTGTTGCACAGACACCTTGAGGCTCGTCAGCAATGGCACGACACCGCACGACCGTGCCGCACAGGGGGACTCCCTGCTGCCGCACCACACGACCGTAACCTTGCATACTTGGAGGCGGTCCGCTCACTACCACGCCGCACCGCCACCATTTCCCGTACGACACTCATCTACGGCAGGTATCGATGCTGACGAGAGCATATGTACACCTATTGGGGTGCCAGAACAGGACGCATCCACAGTGCGTACGATCAGGCAATCCCCTGGTACAATTGAGCCCCCGCGCCACCATCAGAAGCTCCTTTGTAACCCCCCTTATACCACGAAGCTTTGCAGGGAACGGTGCATGTCCCGTCTTCGAAGTCAATTGTTACTTCTTCAATGCTGTAAAATGCTTGCAGTCGCATCCTCACACTTGGTCACTGACACTGCATCCCCATACCCACGGTAACCCTACCCAGTCCAATCGCCCGGTCCATGCAAGTTGGAACTTCCCACATGCACATGATGGCCTGCGCGCTGCCAGTGGCGACTCCTTAGCTGTTGTGGTCCCCTGCTGCCTTCTCCGCTGTGTTGGCTTGCTCCAAGAGCTCGGCAATGGTCACCTCCAGTTCGTCAATCTTCTGACCCATGTCATCTATCTTCCTGTCAAGGGTTTGAGCGCGGGACATAATGAATGCAGCGAATGTGTGCCATCAAGGCTCGGCTGTGAAAGACTGATGGGTGGCCGTGTGAGAGGCTGGTAGGCCGAAGCGGTTGTGTACCAGATCACAGCGCCCCTCGCGTGCAGCGGGATATGGCGGCTCACAGTGCCGGTCCTAAACAAACTTACATGACGACGTTCTCTGACATGGTCTGGAAGCGGGCCTGTGAGCAGGTGGTGAGGCAGGTGTCAGTGGCAAGCCTACGCGTGCTGTGACGTGATGCAGCCGCCTGAGCACACAACCCCAACCGGCTTGTCCACCAACAAGGTGTAGGCCCTGGCGCCTGGTCAAGGAAAGCCGCATACGTGACGCAGCTGTAACGGCTTATGCTGTTCGTGCAGTTGTCCCTCATCCACACGAACTCGTAGGAACAGCACCTGTGTACCCCAGCGCCCAGCTGACCTGCATCTGCTGCAATAGGCCCTGGACGAAGTTCGTGAGCTCCGCACCGCTATCTGCTTGTTTGTCTGACATCTATGTGCTAGAGTTCTGGAAGGAGACGCGTTAAAGCCCAAAATGGAATGTCCACCTGGAAACGTGCCGACGTCTCCTCCTTTCACAGGTACTTCAACTACGTTCTATATATCTGATTGTCAAGTGCTAACTGTATATCGTGCACGGCTGCCCAAAGGCATTCAAAGTCGCAGGCTAACAGCAAGTGCATGTAATGGCTCACGTAGGCATTTGGCAACGAGGATTGTGCTATCAAGGTTATGAAAAAACTGCACGAGTCGGCTGCGCTTGCCGGGGACACCACTGAGCCAACGCGAGTACGGCGAGTTCGGACCAGTTCTGAACAGAGCCCGAACCGGCACGCCGGTGGCACATGATGCTTTTGTTGCTGTAAGTAGGATGGCCGCAATGAATTGATAGTCCCGGGGCCTAGAGCTCCAACACACTACCTCCCGCTACCGTCTCGAACAGAAAGGAGTGAGGCTTTGCCTCAAGATGCTGGAAGATCCTTTAGCAGGACATCAGGTCCTTCGCACTGTTCGACTGCTTGGCCAGGGCTCCCATGGGTCCGTCGTGGTCCTCGCTCACAGCTACGTAACAGGTGGCCTAGTCGTGGTGAAGCTGATACCTCGCGGCTTCGATTCTCGGCAAGCAAAGTATTGCCTCAGGGCTTTGCTGAACCAGTACGAGCTGACGCTGCTGAAGCACCCACATGTGAGCCGTGGGTTGTGCCGTGGCATTGGGTGTTGAGGCTCCTGACCAAACCTTGGCAGGACCCCAAGTGGCCTGCTCGGTTGTGCGGTGTCATCGGGTGTTGAGGCTCCTGAACAAGCCTAGGCAGGAAGCCATGCGGCCTGCTGCACGCGGTGCTGAAATGTGCTTGAGGTTGCACCCCGTTTCCACGGTTCATTCAGGTGGTTTCCCTCCTCGACTGCTTCCTTACCCCACGGCACCTTGCAGTGGTGCTTGAGTTTGTTGATGGGGAGAACTTGCAGGTGAGGTACTAGTCTGCCTAAGTCTGACTTGCTGGTTTGGTTTGGTGGTTTGCAAGGGACCCATTCCGGTCGGGGTGTCGTACCCACCACCCCGCTGGAAATGGCCCTTATGCCCGATCAACCTGCATCAACTACGCCAGCCCCCGTAGTTCAGGCTGTGGCAGATTGAGCGCGTGACATCCTGTACAGATACTGACGGCTTGCTGTAGCACGGCACACATCTCACCGCCTGCATGCATGACGCCACCTGCAAGCATCACCAATCACGTGCAAGCTTTGTGCGATCTCCGGCCTCCACACTGCCTCCAATACGCCACTTCGCAAGCGTAGCACGAGTCCTCGGTCACAGCTTTTCTCACGCTGCTCACCCGCAGGTGTTCCTCGAAAAGGCGGGGGGTTGCGTCATCGAGCCACTGGCGCGTTTCCTGTTTCAGCAGCTCATCATTGCCCTGGACTTCTGCCACCGAAAGGGAAAGGTGGGCTCTGTGCATGCAAGGCGGACCGTGCAGCGGTGCAGCCCTTCAAATCAGGTCACACCTCACCTTGCCACGATGGCATGTCCCTCCGTCGCCACTGTGCACAGGTGAACCGCGACATCCACCCGGAGGGACTGCTGCTGCAACTCAGCGCGTCCGCCCTGCCCTTGCTCAAGCTGTCCGACTTCAGCTGCTCAAAGGACACGCTGCGCCACTCCGAACCCAAGTCGCAGGTGCGCCTACCGGGACTCTGTAGCAAGGCCCCCTGGCCCGCGAACCCATGACACGCAAGACGCGGACTCAGTGCGCATATGACATTAGTAAACAAGCGTAGAGAGCCCAAAGCACTGGGATCCTGCACACTTCCACAATTCCAATCCTCCTTGCCCGCCGTGGTCAGGTGGGTACCGCCATGTACTGTGCGCCGGAGGTGCTCACCAACTTCAGCGAGGCGCCGTACGATGCCAAGGCCGCCGACGTGTGGTCGTGCGGCGTGGTGCTGTTCATCATGCTGTTCGGGAGGCACCCCTATGCACGCGACGAGGACAAGGCGCTCCCCGCACATCAGCAGGTGACAGTAAAATAGCTTCCCGCATGTGTCGGATGCCATGGAGCTGCAGGAAGGTGCGAGTGCCACGTCGCCAACAGGGGACGCAACACCATTCCCGGCCTGTGCCGCTGCGCCAGCGCCGTCGTGACCACCTTTTGTCCGCAGCCTCTTGCCCGATCGCATTATGGCCCAACTGCCCCCTACCTCATTGTTGCCTTTAAGGTTTTGCCTCGAACCCCCATGCCTTTTGTGGCCCCTTACCAGGTGGTTGCCATGTTCAGGCGCCTGACGGCTCCGCCCCCCTCCTACGAAGGCGAGCTGCTCATCCCGCCCGTGCTGCCCACCAGCGTGCTGCCGGGCGCCAAGCCAGGGGAGCCCCTGTCGCATGCCGCCGCGGACCTGCTGCGCGGCATGCTGGCCCGCGACCCACGGGTTAGGATCACCGTGGACGGGGTGCAGCAGCACGCGTGGTTCCGGAGCAACCTACCGGAGGGCGCAGCCCTGCTCAACGAGGTGGTGGAGGCGGAGGCGGTGGAGGCGGGCGAGGCTGCGATCATGCCTGCCGCCGTTGCAGGGCAGCTGGAGCAGTTGGTGATTGCGGCGGCGTGTGGGCCGGCGGCGGGCGCGGTTGGGCCGGCGCCGGGGATCGGGCCGGGGGGTCGGGATGGTGGGGGGAGTGGAGAGGGCGGTGGCGGCGGCAGCGGTGGGGGAACGCATAGGGCGGCAGCGGCGGGGTCGGGGGCTGCCCGGGCGGCGGGACCTCCGGGCGCTGCCGGCGGGTATCATGGGGGCCACACGGGGTCTGGTGCTGCAGGCGGGCACGCAGCCGCTACGGTAGCGCCACTGTCGGGCACAGGGTCCATGGGCGGGCCGGGCAGGGACCAGCAGCAGCAGCAGCGGATGGGCTCAACGGACGCCAGCATGTGCCTCTCACCACCTGCGGCAGGCGGGCCTATCCTGGCGGAGAGCGGCTCGGTGCCTCGACACGCCCCGCCCAAGTCCACCGGCCCCGCGGTGCTGCGGACCGTCACCACCACCGCCTCCTCCGAAGCCGCAATCTCCTCCGTGTCCATCGGGTCCACCATCCCTACCGCACCTTCACAACCAGGCGCCACGCTGTCCACCAGCAACCCCACGGTCAGCCTGCCGCCTGGGACAACCGGGGCTGCATATGCTCCTCTGCCATACAACACACCGTCCGCGGGTCCTCCTTCTTGGCCTTCTAGCGCCTCATCCGGGGCCCCTGGTCAGCAGCATGGCATTCTCAACACTCAGCAGCAACAGACCGGTCTTCATCCAGAGCAGCAGCAGCAGCAGGACATCGGCGGCATGCTGGTAGACCCCGAGCTCATGCAGGCTGCTATCGCGGGCACGGCTGGGGGTCTGCTGAACGGACCGGTGGAGGACATCGACGGGATGGACTTGCTGGACAAGCTGGAGATGCTGATAGACGGCATGCCAGAGGACGACCTGTTGGGGGCTGCGTCGCTGGACTTCCTCAGCGGCGCAAGCGCCCTGCAGCTGGGCCAGCAGACAGGCGCGAACGGCGGATGGGCGCACGGGCAGCAGGAGGAGCAGCAGCAACGGCCGGCATCCAACCCCAGCGAAGTAGCCGCCGCCAGCGCGCCCGCCTCCACCGACACAGCCCCCTCCGCCCCCTCCGCCCCGTCGTCGGCACACCGTCCTGACCCGTACGGCGACGGCGGGGGTGCCCGGGCCAGCAGCACTGGCGCGGCCCTCCACGCCAACCCCGCCAACAACCACCGTACCGACCACAAGCAGCACAGGAACACCCAGGACCCGGGCCAGCCGCCGGTCCCTCAGACCCTGTCCCAGCTGCTGGTCGCTACCTCCCGCCCAGCAGCATCCGCCTCCCCGCAGCCCCCACGCGGCCCACAGTTGTTCACTTCACTCCGCTTAGCCGCCGCCGCCGCTGCGGCCGACGGGCCTGAGCCCCTCGGCCCCGGCCTGCTCGCACGCCTCGACACCGACTCCCTGCCCTCCCCGCACACTCTGGCGGTTGTGGACGCACAGCCGTTCCTGCTGCATCCGGACGGAGGCCGGAAAGGCTCCGGACCCAAGGGCAAGTCCAGGCAGGGCGTCGGCATAAACGAGTTGTCCGTGGGCACCAGGCCCTCTACCTACAGCATGGACTGGTGCAGGCTGTCAGCCCACAGCGAGAGCCTGCTGGGGAGTGGGCTGCTATCTCAGTCCTTGCTGTACGGCAACTCCGGGCTCCTTGCCGAGCTCATGGCGCAGGAGGGCGGGGTCGTCACACCAGAGGGGGCCGAAGTGGGGGTTGGCGGGGGCGCAGGAGGGGCGTGGGGTGTGAGCGGGGAGCAGGAGCAGGGGCGAGAGTGGAGCTGTGTGGTTGGCCATGGGCGCGGGGCCACTGCGGAGGTGGCGCTGGGGGCTGCGCCGGCGGGCAGTGCGGCGATGGCGTACGGCAGTGCGTGGCACAAGATTTGCAGGGATGCGCGCACTGCCCTGTCTGGCGTTGCGTCGGGGGCCCTCGGGGCGGTGGAGCGCTTGAAAGGGAAGCCGTGAGGCGGAGGCGGGGTGCGCCGGGGTGTCGGGGTGTCGGGTCAAAGCGCCGTGCGCGCTGCACGGTGCTGGGTCTGGGACTGGACTGTGGGTGCCTTGGCGGGGGTTTGCAGGGCCCAGGGTATGTGTTACTGCAGGGCGTAAGCAGTGTGCTACGGCTACAATTACAGTTCCACGGCCCAACTGGCCGCCTCCGCCGAGCCAACAGGGTCACATGAACTACGTGAAGCGGCATGGTGTGCCGTGCGCTTCAGAGGAAGGATGGCCAGGGTGTGAGCTGGCCCGCGTTGCAACTGTGGTCCGATCATCAGCATGTTCCCTGTCGCATGGCACACGGGTTATGGTGGACCGTCGTGCTGGTTTCCATGCTGGGTGCCGTGGCATTGCTGGCTGTGTAATGCACTGATGCGGTTGCTGTTGGGAGCACCTGGCTTGAAGATTGAGGGTGGGTACCTGGACATTATTGTGCGTGGCAGGGCTTTCGCGGTGGACCAAGTGCTGCTGTGCTGGCAACTAGAGTGCGATGCGCAGGTAGAACGGCGTGTGCACCCGGGGCACAATGCACCCGGGTGTAGTACCGGTAGCTGGGCTACCGGGGTGCAGTACTCGGCCAGCCTCAAGAAAAGTCGTTGTCGTCTTCACGCAGTCGTCATGTGGTATCAGTGGTCTTGATGTGGTATCAGCATGCAGTGACTGCCGTGTGCCACCAATGCGTTTGGACTGGGCGGCGCTGGGTAAACCTGCGCCTGACAGGTCCTAGATCCGGCAGCGCAGGTTGCGGTGGGGAACCTTGGGTGGTGTACTGGAGGCGCACCGCTGCGGTTACTATGCGAAGGACGTTAAGTAAGACTGTGAGAGTCATATTGGAGGTCAACGTTGCTGTGGAGGGTTGCCATCAGGGCCCTTGACGGCCGGCCTCACTGTCATGGTGGGGCGCTGTTGCAGCATGCGGGATCCACGCGCAGTGGCCATGTGGCGAAAGGAGCTAGCGCAGGTGGTTTGTGTTTGTGCGTAACAACCCTAGCTGTTAGCTTCACGGCAGCATCAGTAGGCGCTGGTGGAGGGCGCATGGTCTGGTGCACATCCCCCCTGCTGGCCGATTCCCCTTTGCTGCTTTGCGGTTACCCCCCTGCTGGCCTGAAGGACGCTGCGGCTGATGAGGCTGCCTGATCGCTCGGTTAAGGGACCGCCCGTGCATGCGTCCCTGGCATGCATGTTGGTAGAACGGCACCAAAGTGCGTTTGTGCTGTGGGCTTGTAGGTTGTCCGGACCAGCACCAACAGAAACACTTGGGGTGTACCATGCATGGATGTTCTGGTGGTGCGTCCGGCCTGGGCTCCAGGTCTGTCAGGTCCGGTCAGGTTGCCTCCGAGCCCAGGGCCTGAGGGCCTGGTCGGCGTGCAAGGCTTGGCCTGGCCAATGGCCTGTACCAATGCTGCCGGTATATAATGTGTGCCCATATCTGCAGACATATGTTCTTCGCATGCATTGCGACGAGCCGGATGTGGCTGTTATTGGTAGAATGCTCAATTGCATGCACAGCTGGCCCTTGTGGCAGAGCACCAGGACTGCAGGCAACGTCAGTATAGGCAGGAAAGTGTGGCACAAGCCCAACCTGCTGGGTCACTGCATGTGATGACATAATTGCATGAGTTGTGCAACCCAAGCGGGAAAGGTGACGAGGCTGTTCCAGCAGCAGGGGCGCCGAACGGCACGGATGGCCGCATATATACCGGCAGTGGAACGACTGGCTGCAGCTGTGCCTGATGGATTGCTAGCTGCGTATTCGGTACAGTGTTGGAATTCTTCATGTCATGTCATGTCATGTCAGCGTGTTTCAAAAATGAGACAGTACACCTTCCGTCCGTAGACAGGGAATCCGGTCAGTTGGTCCCACGGAAACGAGTCGAGTTTCAGCACGCCTTACTTCACAAGCTCTCACTATGGGAGTATCCAATGACAATAGATCTTTCGTTGTGACCCTGTCCACCTGCATGCTCTTCGCGACGGGCATGGGTCCCGCAAAGATTGGAGGTGTGGGCGTAGGCGGGCAACGGGTGGGCGATGGAAGTCGCGGCGCCTCTAGCAATGGTAATCCAGGCATGTTCCATAATGTTGAAAAGGCTTTGGGTACTTTGCTGTCAAGAAAGTCCCCATGTCAGACTGGGATCGAGGTGTAGGTCGGAAAAGGCAGGAAGAGATACCGCAGGACAACTGTACGGCGGGCGCATTGTTTGTTCTACTTAAAGCAATTTCGTGCCATATGTCCTCCAGTTTCTTCTGGTAACCCGCCTGATTGCCTTGTGGTGACGCGGGGTCATTCGCCAAGGTGCGCTTCGCGCGGCTTGCACCTTTTGAGCTGATCCTCTATATACCAAATTTACAAGCGTTAATCGTTTTTAGAGCAGTGGCAAGTATCGCATAAGCCTCGTGGCTGCACATCCTCTTCCGTGGCCGCAGACTCTTCTCTTTCCGGGAGGAGCAGGATGATGAAGCTCCAAGTCGCAGGACTTGCCTTTGTGGCCCTTATGTGAGTGAATGGGACGACAGGCCGGCGCCTGTCAGACAGGGGGTACCACCGTGCGTCAGCATCTGGACGGTGTGCTGCTTGCGAGCCCGCTGCTACACAGCGCGTAGCCGCAGCCTGGCATACCAACGACCTGACCATGTAAGAAGTTGTTGTAGCGCGCACTGCTTGTCCTGCATCCTATACGTGCCTTCAGGGCCCTGGCCGGCTTCGCCGCTGCCAACAACGATGGGTGCAACGTTTGCTGGAAGTGGACCCTGGCCGGTTGCAAGAACAACTACTACGGCGGCAGCTCGTGCAGGAAGGCGCTGAAGTCTCTGAGCTCGTTCATGGACAAGATCGACGGCGGTACGCTGGGCGTTCGTATCGGCGGTTCGGGCCTCACAAACAGCAAGCGTTACGTTGCCACGTGTGGCCGCACGACCCAGCCAACAGGCACTACCGTACCTTCTTGCCCCCATTCGCTCCGACCTTCTCCAGCCCCGCATCGACCGTACGCGCACACCCAGTCACCCGCACGGTCACAAACAGGGTCGCTGCGCACCCGGACAGTACACCCCAGTTGTGCCTAGTGCCCCACGTGCGTGGCCCCTCTGTGCCCAAGCGTTTTTTTTGGGTGGCTTGCTGACTCACGCCGTTTCCTCGCCTTTTCGCGTGCCTCATACCCGCTACCCCAACAGGTTGGGCCGTCGACTCTGGCTGCGACAAGAACACGCTGTGGGTGTGCGGCTCGTTCGACTCTCAGGACGCCAGCAAGCAGTTCTACGATGAGTGGACCGGCTACGGCCACGAGCAGCTGGCCATGTCCGCCGTCTTCAGCGACTTCTGCGATTCATACCCCGGCTCCACCGTTTCCATCAAGGCCTACGACTACCCCGGCAAGTACGACATGACCTGGGGCAAGCGGTCCAGGCACTGGCAGGTTGGTGGGGGGCGTTCCGCGTCCTGGGTGCTAGCATGTACGTTGTAGTAGGGTGTGGGGAACGAGGTAGCACCTGCTGCCATGCTCAGTGGCTTGTGTTTGGATGTCAACTGGCCGTGTATTGCAGAATTGTATTTTGCGGGGCCCTTTGTGCCGGTTCCGGCTCCAGCAGAAGTGTGCTAGGCCAGGGCAAGGGGCACCTCTCACGTGTCTGCTGCACTGTGTTGCTTGGCCAGAGCAGCGTTTCGTTCAGGCGCTGTAGTGGCGCCATGTATGTGGACAACCGCCAGCTACCGCGCAAGGACACCCAAGCAGCGTACGTGCGCTAGGCAACCGCTGGGCAACTTTCACCGGCAGCAAAGGCACTTGCAAAGCAACGAGTCCACCATTCTTGCCCCGTTTGCCCCCTGCCCCCCACCCCTGCAGCCACCGTCGGAGTCGTGCTCAAACTGCGACATCGACATCACGTACACGTGCCAGGAGCACGCGCCCCCACCGGTGGGCCAGGACTGCGGCATCTGCCTCAAGTGGACCCTGTCCGACTGCGCAGACAACTACTACGACAGCAAGACGTGCTCCGCGTCCCTGCAGAAGCTCAGCGGCTACATGGGCGACATCAACCAGTCCGGTGGGTCGTGTGTTTGGTTATCAGCTAGGTTGCGCAGTCCGGCTGTGTGGCGGGAAAGTGTATTCCTGTGGGGCTTAAGGTACTGCGGGCCCAGGAACTCTCACTGCGGACTTGGTCACTGCGGACTTGGTCGTTGCGGACGTGTGGCTGGGTACGGGTGTAGGACAGCCGTACGCAGTATGCCGTACACTTCTGCATGTGCATGGCAGGTGTTCAGATGCTCAGAAGCATGGGGTGTGTGAAGTACATGTGATCAGCGGCCAGGCGTACCAACGCGTGCTGCTGCACCCAACGAACGCGCGCATACCATGCGTCCATCCCAGCGACCCTGAATGCGGTGTGGCCAGGAAAGCGCTTGACGCACAATCGTTACAGGTCGTGCTTGCAACACCGCGACTGATGCCTGCATGCATGCACTCGTCCCCGTGCAACAATTCCTACTCCACAGCCTGGACCCTGGACGCCGAGTGCCAGGGCAACTCGCTGTGGATCTGCGGCACCTTCTCGTCGGACGATGAGGCCACCACCTTCTACAACGACTTCACCACCTACGCTGGCCAGGACAACGCTGTGGTGTTCGAGGGTGTTACTGACAGCGACTTCTGCTTCACGTACCCCGGCTCCACCATCACCATTCAGACGTACGACTACCCCGGCAAGTACGACAAGACTTGGGGCAGCGGCAGCAGCGGCTACACCTGGAGCGACAACACCTGCTCCATCGACGTTGACATGACCTACACCTGCCCTGAGACTCACGCGCCTCCGCCGGCCGACCAACCTTCGAGCACCCCTACTTGCGATGTGGTGGGTTTGCCTGCTGCGTTGTGTCTTATGCATGCCGGGACAGTGGTGCTCTGTCGGGTGCCGGAGCAGAGTTGTTGATCCCATGTGCCACCTATTCAAGGCTACCGTACGTGTGCGTGCGCACCGGTAGAACCATACACGCAGGACATGCGCACGCAGACTGCGACCCTTACAGTACGAACGTTGGTCCTAAGCTCAGTCAGACTCGGTTTCACACTTGGTCCCTCGCGCCCTGTTGCACCCTCGACACCTGCCCAACCGTGCAGTGCTGGGAGTGGGAGATCTGCAACAGCAAGTACAAGACCTACTACAGCAACTACAAGTGCTCCTGCGCCATTGACCAGATCCTCAATGTCATCAACAAGGTCAACGACGAGGGTGAGCTTATACACTACTAATCAAGCGCGCGCAGGCTCGGCGTGTCTTGCCCGTGTCAGAGCAGCTGTGTCTCGAGCCCGGCCTGTCCTTGTTCACAATAATCTTGGGAAAACATGCACCGTGTATACGTGCACCGGCCTCAATTGTTATTGCACCTTTGTGGTTTGTTTGTATTTTTGAAAATCTTAAATCTCTTTTCTTGGCTGCAGTTGAGTGCATCTCCGGCGGCTTCACCAAGGACACGGCCTCTTGCGACGGCAACAAGGTGACCGTGTGCGGCTCGTTCGAGAGCCAGGACGCGGGCCTCAAGTTCGTCAAGGCCATGCAGGACGCCCTGACGTACGAGGACCAGTGCAACCTGGCGCTGGCGGACTCCAACTTCTGCAAGTGAGTCCCTGGGCGGTGCACGAGGACATAGGGATCTCTGTCTGGGATCTAGTAATCAGCTTTGAGGAGCGTCGAAAAATCAGAACGGTATTTCACGGTGCAGTAACGGCACCGGCACGGGCAGAGAGTGCTGCGGTAGTACGTTGGAGGCTAGTGGGATAGAGCGGTGGCATGGGGGTTGGTGGAAGTGGAGAGCACCAGCTGCGCCGCATCTGCCGTTCCGAGCACCGCTGTGCTGGTCCGAGATGCCCCTGCAACACTGCATGGGGGCCAAGCGCGGTGTGCACGAGGTGCTGTCCCCCGGCCCATGCAGTGTTCCAGGCACACCTCGGGCCAACACCTAAGGCACCGCGCGCCCCGCTGTCCCTTGCGTTGCCTCACCCCATAAGCCACTACCGTATCGTACTCAGCTAACGTCCTACCGCCGTACGTGCAACCCTGCGCTCTGCCTGTGTTACTCAGGTACAACCCCGGCGCCACCATCACGCTCAAGAGCAGCAGCTGGGACGGCAAGGACAACAGCGGCAAGTACGACCAGAACTGGGACCAGTGGCACCACGACGTGCAGGAGCAGAAGAGCTGCGAGGGCTGCTCCATTGACGCCACCGTCCAGTGCAACAGCGGCTGGTCGTGGACCAACTGGAGGACCTGGAAGTGGTAAAGCCCACCGGCCTCCCATTCAAGCAGGGCCATGAGTTTTGGCATGCGGTGAGTGCCTGCACCACGTCTAGACGGTGGAAGGGGCCGTTAGAGTGCACAGCAGTGCACGTGGGGGTGGGGGTCCGAGGGCGCGGAGGATGCTTGCGCGTCAATGTTTTTGCGGGAGTATCGGCGGGTGTGACTGCATTGTAAAGGACTCAAAAAAGGTGTCGCCCCTGTCGGCGCATGTTGACGCACATTACGGTGGCGCTGCGAATGGACATGCTTGATTGCGTGCTGGCTTACGTTCATAGCCCCAGGGACCCTACTTGGCACCCGCCGCCTGCGTGCATGGGATCAGATGGGATATATCTGGGAGTGGTACACCAGCTCACAAGCCTGGTTGCAGCAACCTAATTGGCCTTTGGCCGTCGTGCTGATGTGTGGTGAACGAACGCAGGTTGGACGTGCGCCGACCATCCTGCAAGGCGGCTGCCGTACAACGAAGACATTCGGGTTTCGTGAAGACTTGACTACAGGGCACTGAAGTTCCAACCTGTAGCAAGAGTGTTGGGAGTGTCGCGTTTCATTACCGCCATCAGCGGCGTGCAAAAGCTCTGTACGTGCACAGTGCTTGTGTGTGGCGCTGGGCAGGCACGGAAACGTGCATGTACCTACCCACGGTACCAACCTGTACAGTACCTACTCGATGCATCCCGTGCCAACTGCACCGCAGGGAGGTCGCTGCTCGTATACCGAATCAGTAGTGTCTTGTCTGGCATGTTATATATCAGTACAAAGCGTTGCGGGATGTGTGCTATCGCAGGTGTGGGCCATAATACGGCCCTCCCTTTGTACAGCAGGAGTTGTTGGTTGCACCTACCGTTGGCACGCGTGTCTGTGTGACATGTCGTGGCAATGCCAGGAAGCTGGCATGCAGCGTTGCGATCTTGATGAGTATGAGGTTTGGCTACCATAAGGTGAACATTTGAGGTGTGAGGTCTGGACACCGTACGTACGGTCTGGCCTCGCGTCCTTGGGACGCAAAGTCCGTTTGCAAAGTCCGCTTAGTCCGTTCTAGAGTGGGTCCAGCGCCAGGTATCTGTTACAAATCTTGCTTGTTGCAGTACCGGGCGGTATGCCATGTCCTTCGCTGCTTTCCTGCGCAGCCTACATTCAGCTTCAGGAGGTGCCCTCGGATTGTGCTTCAGCAGCTGGCCAGCTGCTGCTAGCTTGTAGCACAGCAGCAGTGACCACCAAGGCAAGGCAGCAGCCGTTTGTGGAATGGACAAGCAACTTTGAATTGCAGCTGGATGCCGTATCCTGCGTGCGACACAGGTTCATGCTGGCTGCCGCTTCGGCACATCAACAGACCTGCGCCTGCACCCATACGCGTTCCCCTGAACGTTGGAGGCTACAGCGCCCAAGTGGCTGGCCATCTTCTCACCACTTACTAGGCGTCTGCTGCAGCCGTTGAGAGTGCAGGATGACATAGGAGGGCCAGGATGTAGGTATGCACAGTCCAAACCTTCTGGGCAGAACATCCCCTCCCGTCCCCTCCCTCCGTATTGTGCAGGCTCCGAAGACAAAGTCAGAGCTAAGTGGTGCTGTGCGCCATAGCCTGCCGATTCTTTCTTATAGTCCAGCTCCATATATCGCTATGTAACATGTGTCTGGCGACCTACGCCACGGACTAGATCGCGCGAAGAGAGCTGAGCTCGAGCTGCTCTGGTCTCACAGCCTCACACCGACATTTACTCTTGGGCACGAACTGTTCAGTGAAGTGCCTTTACAAACAACTTCACTTATTGCATGGTGGTAAAGGTTGACGGTCAGCAAGTACCGTAA
Source organism: Chlamydomonas sp. KOR1 (assembly GCA_036984285.1). Lineage (NCBI taxonomy): Eukaryota > Viridiplantae > Chlorophyta > Chlorophyceae > Chlamydomonadales > Chlamydomonadaceae > Chlamydomonas > Chlamydomonas sp. KOR1. Next base: position 32,300 of record BQMZ01000176.1, on the reverse strand, counting down.
CAAAGCGCCATGCGAAGAACGAAAGCGGAATGACAGGCGATGACAGCCCAATCGGCCGCAAGCCTTCGTAAGATTGCAGGTGTGCCGAGAATGGCTGCCTTTGCATTGGGGACGAGTCGGCCGGGGCGCTCGGCAATGAGGGACGGCCTGAGGGTCGGTGCGGCCAAGGCCGGCTGAGGCACCGTTGCACAGGTGCTATGGAAGATCTCTTAGCAGCTGCGTGGATGGCGCTGGTGACATAACGTGTGAGTAGGGCGTGGATGTTACGTACACTTCTGCAACACGTGGCAGTAGTCCGGAGGCCTGGCACAAGAACGCGTGAGCCCTCATCACAGGCAACGGAGCGAGCAAGATTGAGCACACTGCAGCAACAATTAACGGGTGACGCCAGCTCGCTCCGTTGCCTGTGATGAGGGCTCACGCGTTCTCGTGCCAGGCCTCCGGACTACTGCGTGCCACGTGTTGCAGAAGTGTACGTAACATCCACGCTACTCACACGTTATGTCACCAGCGCCATCCACGCAGCTGCTAAGAGATCTTCCATAGCACCTGTGCAACGGTGCCTCAGCCGGCCTTGGCCGCACCGACCCTCAGGCCGTCCCTCATTGCCGAGCGCCCCGGCCGACTCGTCCCCAATGCAAAGGCAGCCATTCCCGGCACACCTGCAATCTTACGAAGGCTTGCTGGTGGTGATGCGGCCGATTGGGCTGTCATCGCCTGTCAATCCGCTTTCGTTCTTCGCATGGCGCTTTGTTACGGTACTTGCTGACCGTCAACCTTTGCCACCATGCAATTTGTTCCGGCACCTTGCACAACACGAATGTTGCTCCACCCCGCTGCACACCTATCTGTCGCCAAACAGGTCCGTCATGTCGCAAAAGGAGGACCGGTCGCGGCCGGTCTTTGCTCTCACCGACACCACGGCTCAGCCTACAAGAGGATGGAGGTGAGTGAGCAAAGGAAGCGCGTCCGCGTGGGCTGATGGCTGATGGCGCCGCTCGGGCCAACTTGCGCGTAGGATGCTCGCTGGATTACCGCCATTGCGCAATCCCCCACTAAGACGGGCTACATATGCCTTCATTACGGCACTGAACGGAGTATGCGGTCCATAGCGGGGTGATGGTGGAATGGTCCCCAACCGCCAACGTGCACGTGGCAACACGGGGCTCGGGAGGGACTCCCCTGGCGCCTGAGGCCCCTTGCTCCATTTACCATCTTAGGTACTGACTGCACGTACATTCCATGTTTACAATCGGCCAGAATTTTATTTGTGGTTCTTCCGAAAGGGGTTTGGTGAGTGGAGTTGCGGGAGCCCGTCGCATGGCGGGCGCGCTTAGCGTGAACGGGACAAAGGTTCGTGCAAAAATGCGTGCATCAATCTTCATGCATGTAATATACCTGCGTCATGCGTTAGTTGCGAGTCAGATCGCAAGAGCGCTTCGGACAAGCGCGAGGATTACCGTACGGCGGGCGCGTATGGGCCAGAATGGGTTTCCTAAAGGCCGCGATAACGGCACAGAGTCTAAGGTTGTCCACAAGTAGAACTCAATATTCTAGATAGGTATTTGGTGCATTTGCCATATACCTGGCTCTGTAGAGGTGCACAAACGGGACGCCTGCTCTGTTTGCCAGTGCTGTTACAACATTAAGCAACAAGCAGAGTCACTATTTGGGTAGTGCTTTGAGAATAGTACGCAATCTCTATTCTCAGAAGTCGACGTTACTCACTTGTCCGTGCGGGTCCGACGCCGGGCAGCTCGTGCGCAGTGGGCCGCAACATGGCGAAGGCGCACAGAGTTGCGCCTATAGCTTTAGCCATCATGTGGGTATCGGGCGGCGGGGCTTTCTCGGCGTTGCTGGCGAGCTGAAATTGACAACAGAAATAACTGCTGTCCAAACTGCGCCAGTGCGCCGATCCGAGAATGTGTAGATGAAGCATAACTCCTTATCCTCTTACGTGATCTGGGTCGCAGAGCGTTGACATGTCTCTCAACTGCGGGCAAGGCCGATGCGGCGTGCAACGTCTGCTGGCAATGGTCTCTCACCGGGTCATTAACCGGCTACTACAAAGGGACAAACTGCGCAGTGGTGAGCAGTACTGCAAGGGAGTGTAACAGGTTGCATGACCACGACCTGCGCTGTAGACTGACAAATCAGCCTGAGCACGTGTAGTTTGGGTGTTGTGTGGGTTCCCCGGATTTGGACTTCGCCTCCGCCACGCTAAGAAGCCATATCCTGACAGACTCACTTGGCTCTTTCCTTTGCAGGCTAAGGCGACAGTTGCCACCATGCTCGCCAACTTGGGTCAAAGCCGTGAGTGGGGGCTGGTGGGGGGAAGGGGACGCCACATGGCCTTGCCAGTGCGACCGAGAGCTTCATGTCCTGCCTGCCTTTGGCTGTGTCTGCGCTTGCATGTGCACCAGACCAGGCATCAGCGCACACAACACAAAGCTCCTTCCGATTAACGCTGCCCTCGCCATTGACGTCCGCCAGTAAGCACACAACGAGCACTGACCTCAGTTGCAGTACATATGCTGTGCTTGCCCCCGCTGCCCTCCGCACCGCGTGAACCCACAACCAACACCTCCCGCCCCACGGCCCACTCCCGCCCGCAGAGTTCATGCAGGACTTCGGGTGTAACGACGGCAACAAGATGTGGGTCTGCGGCTCGTTTGCGACGGAGCAGGAGAGCGCGGCTTTCCACGCCGCCATCTCGAGCATCGACCCCACCTATATGGTCCTCAGCGGCGTCGACCAGAGCTTCTGCCAGCACAACGCGGGCGTCACCGTCACCCTCAAGGCGTACGACTGGCCCGGGAAGCAGGACGCTGACTGGGCCAAGAACGGCAGGCGCGTGTGGAACGCCAACCAGTGCTTCGACGCTGACGTGGACGCCTCCTTCACCTGCCCGACGCCCCGGCCTCAATGCAACGTGGTGAGCACGACTTTTTGTCCTGCAGCATAGTCATCAACAGTGTATGCCTGGAGACAAGGCTCCATTAGGGTACCAGCTCGGCAGTGCTGCTTGCTCGTTTCGTGGACCCTTGGTGCCAAGAACTGGTTTGTAGCCGTCTGTTGTTCGGTTAACGTCCGGCAGCGGCAGCATGCGCAAACCCTAACGTCCGCGCGCCTAGTGCACACCCCACACCTTGGTTCACGCCCGTATCAATGCCCTGTACCCATGCCCGGTCCTTATGTCCGCAGTGCTGGAAGTGGAGCGTGCCCAGCAACCCCAGCTACTACAGGCCCGACGTGTGCACTGCGGCCCTGACCAAGCTCAAGGGGTACCTGAGCACCATCGGCTTCGGCGGTAAGGGGGCTTTGCAAATGAAGGGAGGCACCGACGGTGGGGCAACAGCAGTCTTGAGAGCTTGAGAGCTTCCTGCCTTGCAACGTGGCTTGAGGTTTCCGGGAAGCAGTGGTTTGCGGGCAAGCTAGAACAAAACTGCCGGGCGTGCGTTTGGCAACACGTCAGTAAGGCTTGTGGCGGCGATGGCACTGTTGCTACATATTGCCGCGATCCGCACATGAGCAGCCTGCCAAAAACGCCGTAGTCAACCCGTGTGCGCACAGCAGCCGTACATCAACCCTGCTTGGTTGTGCCGTGCGCCCGCAACGCCCCCACCAGCTGCAACCTCCTTACAAATCCGCCGCGCCCTTGCCGTACTGCCGCCAACCTGCCCGTGCCACGTGCCACGCTACCCCCACCCGCACAGACTTCGGCCAGACCTCCGGCTGCCTCAACGGCGACCTGTGGGTGTGCGGCAGCTTCCACACTGAGGCCGACGGCCAGCGCTTTTACAACGCCTTCACCGCCGGTGCCGCGGCCGACAGGGACCTTGCCATGCTTGGCCTTGCCGGCAGCGACTTCTGCTCTGTCAACCCCTCCACCGCCGTGGCCGTCAAGAGCTTTGAGTTCAAGGGCGCGTACGACAGCACGTGGGGCCAGAACGGCGTGTACACGTGGGAGCCTGTGAGCGGCTGCGCCTCGTGCAACGTGGACCGCACCTACACGTGCCCGACCAAGGAAGAGGAGGCCAAGGCGGCGGCGGCGCAGCTGCCGCAGCCGGTGTGCTGGAAGTGGGAGCTGCAGAACGTGACCGGCAGCTACTACAACGGGACGGTGTGCGCCGCCGCGCTGGCCAACCTGGGCAAGTACCTCGAGTCCATCGGCCACGGCGGTGAGTGGCGGGCTGGTGGGAGTGTGTGGGGGGCGTGTACCGGTACCAGTTTCTTCCAGGGCGGGCTGGGCACGTGCGGCCGCCTACTGCTGGGCGGAGAGAGAAGTGGGAGTTTCCGGGGAGCGGGGAGGGGGCTGCGGGGCACTTGTTGCGGAAGGGCCTGGACTTGGCATGTGCGGCCCACGGCACGTGGTGCGGGAATTCGAAGGTGTACTAACGCTTTCCTTCCGGCCTGTGGCGGCCACCACTTCCACCGCGCAGAGTTTACGAACGAGGCGCAGTGCGACGGCAACTCGCTGTGGATTTGCGGCACCTTCGACAGCGAGCCAGACGCCAAGATCTTCTACGACGACTTCACCGCGACCTCCAACCAGGTGTACGACAACAACAACAACTTTGCATTGGCGGGCGTGGACAACCAGGACTTCTGCAGCGTCTTCCCCGGCTCCACAATCACCATCAAGAGCTACCAGTACAAGGGCAAGTACGACACGGCCTGGGGCAAGAAGGGCAAGGACAGCTACACGTGGGAGCCGGTCCAGAACTGCCCCAGCTGCAACGTGAACTACAGCTTCCAGTGCCAGCAGACGGCGCCCCAGTGCGACGTGTGCTGGAAGTGGGAGCTGAACGACTGCAAGGACAACTACTATGGCGGCAACACGTGCTCCGACACGCTGGGCAACCTGTACTATTACCTGGAGCTTATCGGCCACAAGCGTGAGTTCGTGCATCATGGGAGCATTTGTGACGACGAAAGCGGTCTTGTATGACAACAGCTCATTGTCGCGGCGGCAGCCCTGTCTGGATACGGCAGCATGCAAAGCCAAAAACGTGCGTGGAAACCAAAATCCCACCCGTTGAAGGCGGCGTGCGCTTGGCTACGGTCCAGCGGTATGGGGTTTGGGCCACGGTCGACTTACTGCAACCTTTGGCCGTGCCCTACTGCCCTACTGCTTCCCACAGAGTGGACCATGGACGCCAAGTGCGACGGCAACTCCATGTGGATCTGCGGCACATTTGCCAATGACGACCTGGGCCGCCTGTTCAAGGACGCCTTCACCTCCAGCGCCAAGGGCTACAACAACTGGGCGCTCGTGGGCGTGTACCAGAAGGACTTTTGCAGCATCTTCCCCGGCGCCTCCATCTCCATCAAGAGCTACGAGTACATGGGCAAGTACGACGACAACTGGGGCAAGCTCAAGTACACGTGGGAGCCGGTGCAGCACTGCGACGGCTGCATCGTTGACTACACGTACGACTGCCCCGAGCCGGAGCCGCCTGTGGAGTGCGATGTGTGCTGGAAGTGGACGCTGGATGGCTGCAAGGACAACTACTATGGCGGCAACAAGGGCGGCGAGTGCAAGAACGCGCTGAACAAGCTGCAGTGGTTCCTGGAGTCGATTGGCTACGGAGGTGAGGGCGGAGGCCAGGTGCACCTGGGCATGCGGTTCGTTGGGACAGTAGGTCACCATCGGGGCCAAGGGTAGGTGCAATTACCATCCGCTCCGCTTGGGTAGCAGCAGACGGGGGGCACACAAGTGATCTCCTGCTGAACCAGCCGTTGAAGCGGAGTCCAGGCATGCGCAGCTTGGCAAGCGCGGAGCCGCCTTTTTGGGAGACTGCTGAGTTGTCCTACAGTTCATTCATGCAAAATGGGTTGCTTACATGGTCCCGTTCCTCCTCCTCCTCCCGCGTTTAGACTGGGCGCACGAGGCCCGCTGCGACGGCAACGACCTGTGGATCTGCGGCACCTTCGTTGACCAGTACGTGGCCAAGGACTTTTACGACAGCTTCCACTCGCACGTCGTGGGCGATATCGCGCTCATGGCCGTCTTTGACGACGGCTTCTGCGAGGACTACCCCGGCTCCACCATTTCCATCAAGAGCTACGCCTACCCCGGCAAGTACGACAACGCGTGGGGCAAGAACAACAAGTACACGTGGCAGCCCACCGTTGACTGCCAGAACTGCGACATTGACTACACGTACACGTGCCCCGAGCCGCCGCCGCCGTGCAACGTGTGCTGGAAGTGGACGCTGGATGGGTGCGAGGAGGAGTACTACTACGGCAGCAAGTGCAACGATGCGGTCAACAAGCTGAGGTGGTACCTTGAGTCCATTGGCTACAGCGGTGAGAGGGGCGGGGGCAAAGCGGGGGATGCAAGCGCTGTGTGCCCGGTGGGGTTGTGGGGACTGGCGGGCTTGGGACTTGGGGGGAATCGCGGAGCGGCATAGCAACCGAAACGGGAACGGCCATCGGGGGCTTGTGAGTTGCGGTATATGTACCAGTCTAATACCGAAGCCGTGACGTTGTAGTGAGTTGCGGTATGTGTGATGCCCTTGCTCGTGGAAGTGATGCGGTGAGGGCCATGCCTGCGTCAGCCTGAGTCCTGGACGTATGCACACATCCGGGGCTGCTCGCTGATTCGATCCTACCCGCCTGCCCACGCAGACTTCCTCAAGGACGCCGAGTGCGACGGCAACTCGATGTGGATCTGCGGCACCTTTGGCAGCGATGCCATCGCCAAGGTCTTCTACGACAAGTTCACCAAGGACCTGGTGGGCGACAACGCCCTGGCCATGGCCGGTGTGCAAAACACCGACTTCTGCAAGCTTTTCCCGGGAGTTACGATCTTTATCAACAGCTACGAGTACCAGGGCGTGTACGACCACAACTGGGGCTCGAAGGGTATGGACAGCTACACGTGGGAGCCGGTCCAGAACTGCCCCAGCTGCGACGTGCACTACACGTACACGTGCCCGCTGCCGCCGCCGCCCTGCAACACGTGCTGGAAGTGGACCCTGTCTGGCTGCAAGAACAACTACTACGGGGGGCTCAACTGCAACAAGGCGCTGAACCAGTTCAAGTGGTACCTGTCGAGCATTGGCTACCTGGGTGAGTGGAGTGGCTCCTGCCACGACCGATGCGGCATACGCCATGCTGATAAACCTCTGCCTGTTGCTGTCAAGCCGGATTAGCAACTGCTCAGCTGCCCTGCCCTGCCCTGCCTGTTGCTACCATGCCGGAATTGCACCTGCTGCTCGGCTCCCCTCTATGCTTGGCCTCACCCTACGGCGTCTAGAGCGCCCTAGCCAACTGCTTCACCTAAGATCTTGCTTCTCCTCCATCTGCACTCGCTCGCAGACTTCGCCGCGGAGGCCAAGTGCGACGGCAACTCGCTGTGGGTGTGCGGCACCTTCCAGAACGAGGACGCCGCCGCCAAGTTCTACGCCGACCTGTCCGCCAGCCTGGCCAGCAACAGCGCCATTGCCCTGTCGGTTGTGTACGACAAGGACTTCTGCGACCTGTACCCCGGCGCCGTAATCACCATCAACAGCTACGAGTGGGCTAACAAGTACGACACGTACTGGGGCAGCGACGGCTACAAGCGCCAGCCGGTGCAGGCATGCCGCAGCAGCAGCATTAACTACGTGTACACGTGCCCCGTGCCGCCGCCGCCGTGCTACACGTGCTGGAAGTGGACGCTCACAGGCTGCAAGGACAACTACTACGGCGGCGACATGTGCTACCGTGCGCTGGGCAAGCTCAAGTTCTACCTGCAGAGCATTGGCCACCTGGGTGAGTGGGCGGTGGGGTAGCCGCAGAGCGGCAAGGAGCAGTGGGGTGTGAGGCCGAATGGGAGTTCTACCTGCAGAGCATTGGCCACCTGGGTGAGTGAGCAGTGGGGTGTGACGCCAAATGGGAGGTAAACGCCGGTAGGCTTGTACATGAGATGCCCCCTGGCAGGTTGCCTGGCTGCATGGCTTTGTGCGTCAAGCCAAGCTACCATGCAGCCTATCGCAGCCGTTGTCCGATGCTTCCTCATTTCTGACCCGAGTGGTGTGTGTGGTGTGTTGGTTCCCCGTTTGCAGATTTCGCCGAGGACGCCAAGTGCGACGGCAACACGCTGTGGGTGTGCGGCACCTTTGCCAACGACACCACCGCAGCGCTGTTCCGCAGCGACTTCCAGCGCATCCTCACCGGAGCCAATGCCGTGGCCCTGGCCGGCGTGTACGACGACGACTTCTGCACCCGCTACCCCGGCGCCACCGTCAGCGTGCGCAACTTCGAGTCCTTTGGCCACGACTGGAACATGGACAAGTACGACAACTGCTGGGGCAACAACTGCAAGCCGGCGTCCATCCAAAGCTGCCCCAGCGGTTACATCGACTACACCTACACCTGCCCCACGCCCCAGCCGCCCTGCAACACGTGCTGGCGCTGGACGTTCTCTGGCTGCCCCATCACCGACACGTACACCCACACGCCTGCTGTCAGGGGCCCCGCGCCCAGTGGCAAGGGGCCGTCGTACTCCAAGTCGTCGTACTCTTCGGGTGGCGGCCCCTCGGGCGGCGGCCCTTCGGGCGGTTCGTCCCCGGGCAGCTACGCATGCAATGCAGCCCTGGGTACCCTGCGTGTCAACCTGCAGAAGATTGGCTACAATGGTGGGTTGGGGCTGCGATTAGGACAAGCTGGGGGGGCGAGAGGGCGGTGGGGCTTCACTACATGTCTAATCTCCCTGCGTCATCTTGGGTAGCGCAGAGATAGCAAGCTATAGTGTTCTTCCTGCCGAGGACCGTCGCTTATGGTTGCAGTAGTGTGATGTATGCCGTACTTGCCCTAATCAAGGCTGCGGATTGTGCTTCTGTATGCAGACATCGCTGCCGCGTCCCGCTGCGAGGGCGACACGCTGTGGTTCTGCAACACGTTTACCAGCAACGACGTGGCCTGGGACTTCCTTGACGACTTCAACTTCTACTACGCCAAGAACAACGCCACCATCCAGGCCGGCATTGCCGACTCTCTCTTCTGCCAGCAGTACCCCGGCACTACTATCACGGTGCAGAGCTTTGAGTGGTTTGACCCCAACTCCAAGGGTGGCCAGGGCCAGATCGGCGGCAAGTACGACAAGACCTACACCCCGGGCCCGGCCTCCAACTGCTACGGCAGCAACTGCAAGCCTGTGACCATCGACACGTGCCCCAACGGCCAAATCACGTACACGTACACGTGCCCGATCCCACCGCCACCGTGCGCTACCTGCTGGCGCTGGACCTTTAGCGGCATCTGCAAGGACCGCCCGCAGGCCCCTTCGCCTTCCAAGTGCCCTGGCGGCGGCTGCGGCGGCTACCACCCTTCGGGCGGCTACACCCCTTCGGGCGGCTACAAGCCCTCAGGTGGCAACACCCCCTCGGGCGGCTACAAGCCCTCAGGTGGCAACACCCCCTCGGGCGGCTACAAGCCCTCAGGCGGCCACACTCCTTCGGGCGGCTACAACCCCTCGGGTGGCAAGAAACCCTCGGGTGGCAAGAAACCCTCGGGTGGAGGCGTCACGCCCTACACCACCGCCGCCGTGGATGCCACCGCTGTGGCGACCAACGCCGTGGCCGGAGACAGCTACAACGCTGTCAACCCTGGCAACAACTACTACACCGCCAGCGAGGTGTGCCAGATGGCACTGACGGAGCTGCGGTTCTACCTGACCCGCATCAACCAGACTGGTGGGTGGCAAGGAATGCGGGGATGCGGATAAGATGCATGTACCCAGGGGTGAGGTAGTCATGCAGTGTGGCTGGTGCAGTACCCCTGACCTGGTTCCGGCACCTGTGCTGAAACCTGAAACGCAACACTGGACCCGCAAGTGCTCATTGCTCTCCTGCTTTTGTTGTACTTGTCACCGTGCGCAGCCTTCATTCAGGAGTATGCCTGCGAAGGCGACACGCTGCGCGTGTGCGGCATCTTCGCAAACAACGACGAGGCCCGCCGCTTCTTCATCCTCTTCCAGTCCAACTACCTGGTCGTTAATGCCGTTGCCGCGGCCGGCGTGTACGACCGAGACTTCTGCGCCGACAACCCTGGCGCCTCTGTCAGCCTGAACAACTTCGAGTGGCTGGGCAAGTACGCCAACATCTGGGGCCCCGACTGCCTCCGCTACCGTCCCGTGGGTCAGTGCGCCGCAACCGCCGTCAACTACCAGTACACGTGCCCCATCCCCGCGCCGCCGTGCGCCACGTGCTGGCGCTGGACCGTCACCGGCTGCAAGCTCAACTACTATGGTGGGGACATCTGCCAAGATGCGCTCAAGAACCTCAAGTTCTACATGGACAAGATTGGCTATGGTGGTGAGTTTATGTACTGTTCATTTGCAAGGCGCTGCTGTTCTGCTTGCTTTTGCCGGGGTGCAGGTAAGGGGCGCGTGTATGTCACACGACGAGGGTGTCGCAGGGTATGAAGGGCGGTGTTGCCACACACACATACATATACACGTGCAGTGACCGCAGCTCACCGGCGTGCGAATCCCACCTCTTGCCCTTGCAGCCTTCGCGGACCAGGCCCATTGCCAGGGCAACCAGATCGTGGTGTGCGGCACCTTTGCCAACAACACCATGGCCTCGACCTTCTTCCAGTCCTTCATCCGCACCACCACGGGCGTGAACGCCACCTCCGTTCTGGGCATCTACGACACCAACTTCTGCACCCAGAACCCGGGTACCGTCATCAACCTGGCCAGCTTCGACTCGCCCAACTCGTACGACTACTTCTGGGGCGCGGACTGCTACCGCTACAGGCAGATTGGCCAGTGCGACGCCACCCGCGCCAACATCACCGTCACGTGCCCAACGCCCGACCCGCCATGCGCTTTGTGCTGGAAGTGGAGCCTCGCGGGCTGTCAGAACAAGAAGAGCCCCTACGGCGGCGACGCGTGCACCAACTACTATGGCCAGAGCACCATGTGCAATCAGGCGCTGACCAACCTGAGGTTCTATCTGGACAAGATCGGCTGGGCGAGTGAGTACCCGCACCGCACATACAGCGCGCTGATGCTGTGCTTGAGCTGCTGATCGTTGTCGCGAGCTGCAGCGCTTCTTACTGGGTGCAGCTGGTGCTTGGAAGAGGCCCGTGGTCGCTTGGATCTCGGCTACGTACCTTAACGACTGCGCCACTGACCTCACACGTCCCTGCCCGCGCCCTTTTGCAGACTTTGCCGCCAACGCCAAGTGCTCCGGCAACACGCTGTCGCTGTGCGGCACCTTCGCCAACAACAGCATGGCCAACAAGCTGTACAACGACTTCACCGTTAATCTGGTTGGCCCCAACGCCCTGGCTCTGATCGGCGTGGGCGACCAGACCTTCTGCGACCAGTACCCCAGCTCTCTGATTACCGTGCGCAGCTCCGCCTACCCCGGCCAGATCGGCTACTCGTGGGGCCCAGACTGCTACCGCCAGCGCGCCATCGACCAGTGCACGCTGGGCACCGTGGACTACACCGCCACCTGCCCCGCGCCCGAGTGCAACGTGTGCTGGAAGTGGACCATATACGGCAGCCAGGACTACTACTACGGTGACCAGGCGTGCTTCATGGCGATGGTGGGTCTAGGGGATTCTGAAAGGGGACGGCGGACGGGGTGCCGTACAGTGGTGCCGCCGCTCACTTACTCACGCCAAGCTGGGCTGGTAAATGTCAAGTCGAAGTTGAGCGCATCTAGAGCTCTTGCCGCTTGCGTTTACGCATCGTTTGCTCGGTGTGGAGCCGCCCAGCTTGACAGCTCGCCCCGCTCCCTTGGCCCGCCCGCCGCGCAGGCCAAGCTGAAGGACTACCTGAAGGCCATCAACCAGCTGGGTAAGCACTGAGCAGTCGAGCATGTGGTACCTCCGTCGCGGCCTGTCGTGTTGCATTTCGTCCACGAGCTGCCATGGTTGGTTGCAGCACCATGGCTTGTGTATACCGCTGCTCCATGACCGATGCCACACCCTCCACATCGCCTCAACCCCGCCCTGCTCCGTGCGCCCTTGTTTCGCCCCACAGACTTCGCCCAGGAGATGAAGTGCGACGGCAACACCATGTGGGTGTGCGGCACCTTCCAGAGCGACACGTACGCCAAGATGTTTTACGACGCCTTCTTCCGCAACATTGTGGGCGTGCAAGGGCTGGGCATGCTGGGCACCGCCAATGACGACTTCTGCGACCAGTACCCCGGCTCTATCATCACCGTTAAGAGCTACGACTGGGGCGGCAAGTACGACAAGAATTGGGGCAGCGGCGGCCACTACGACTGGGAGCCCACCAAGGACACGTGCGCCAGCTGCGACGTGGACTACAGCTTCACTTGCCCCAGCCGCCCCACCATCCAGGCCTGCGATGTCGTGAGTCTGGGTCTGATGGAAAATAAAGAATAAAAAAGAAAATAAAATGCCGAAAGCCCGTTCTTTTGCGGTCATTCTTTGCTGTTTGTGCACAGCGCCTTTGGCGGTCTGATTCACCGCACCTTGCTCACAACCGACACGCCGTGCCGTGAGGTATGCTGACGGTGTGTGCGCCTGCGCTTTGTGCTCCGTCCGCAGTGCTGGGAGTGGACTATCTCTGGCGCCAAGTCCAAGTCGTACTACTCGACCCAGAAGTGCAACACCGCCCTGGACCAGATCCTCAACATCGTGCAGACGGTCGACGCGCAATGTGAGTGACCGGACACCTCTGCTTGCATATTTCCGACCCCGTGACCGTTCCGCTCGCTGCTTCTCCTGCCGTGCAGATTGAGTGGCGTTATTGCGTCACTCGCATTGCGTGTGTGCTTCACTGTGCAGCGGACTAACCTGTCCCCTGTTGCTCCCTGCCGCGCAGACAAGTGGATCCGCACCGGCTTTGACGACAGCACGTGCGGCTGCAGCGGCAACCGCATCTACGTGTGCGGCTCGTTCCTGTCGCAAGACATCGGCGCGCAGTTCCTCAACATCCTCAAGGCCTCGCTCACCAGCTCGGACCAGGGCTTCGTGGCAGTGCCCGAGAGCAACTTCTGCCAGTGAGTGCCAAAACAGCCGCCCGACCCGCTCCTCCCCGCGGCGCAACCTGCACCCGCACAACCCCCACGGCACTTCCCCACCTGCCCGTTGCTTGCTCAAAGCTCTGCATGTGTGCTGTAAGCTGGGCTGTACTTATCAGATTGCAGTTCCTAATTGTGTACTCTCCTACCTTCGCCGCCACCCGCTAGGTACAACCCCGGCGCCGTGATCACGCTCAAGAGCCACGGCTGGGACGGCGGCAACAGCAACTCGTACTCGTCGTCCAGCTACAAGTGGCCCGCCAACAAGTGCCCCAGCTGCGACCTGGAGCTGCAGGTCAAGTGCGACAGCAGCTGGACGTGGAAGAACTGGAGCAACTGGACGTACAAGAAGAGATAAGCAGCAGCAGACTCTTCATATGGCCGCATGGTGGGTTTGGGGGAAAGGGTTCGGCGGACCTGGGCGGGGACTGTTACGGTACCCGGTTTGTTGGTGTTGTCCTTACCTGCGCGCTGCTGCTGCACGTGAGAGCAATGCGGTCGCGTGCCCACGTGTCAGTGTCAGGGATGCCGGTCGTGGCAAACAGCGCGATACGGTAACGAGTCAAGCTGACAGAGGTTATTGTTTGCTCTCCTTCCCTTGTCGTGCAGGTGGAGCCTTGCTTTGGCTTGTGTGAGCGCGAGCAAGGACGCCTTCGGCCGCAGCAGCTTGGTGCTAGTGTGCTTGGTGCTAGTGGCAGCTCAGGTGCATCCCGGACTGCAACGTTTTGTACAGTGCTCGCCGCCTACACCCCACAACGGACACACGTGGGCGCGGCGTTGGATGCAGGTCCGGGGCATCGGGCACGACATGCAATCTTTGTGTCCCGCTTCTTAGCTTTCCATATCAGATTCTCTCTCTCTCTCTACAGTACTGCGCATTGCGGAGGATCTCTGTGGCAGCGTGCATCAGGGTCTTGTTTTACGGGCCGGGTCTTGTTTGCCGTACCATTGCCTGCTCTTCCTTTGCGGCACACACGTGTCGTGTTTATTTCTGTACTTGGGACTGTTACGCGCGCATGATTGGGGTGCGTTGGCTCGTCACCGTGGCCTACAGATTGATTGGTTGTGCTAGGTACGTTACGGCTGACTTTCTATTGAGTTAGTGACCAGGAGAACAGCAGGCTGCCGTATATTGTGTACGAATGCCGTTTATTGTGTGTTTGTCTCGTGCATTACCCAGCACGCGCACACTGCATGGCTGGTAGGAGACGGCGTATGTGCATCACACACAGCAGGCGCATTGGGTACATATACATGTTGAGGGCTGTTTGGTGTACGGCGGTGGTGTAGGACGCCGTTTGCAAGCTCGGACTGGTAGGGTACGCATGCTGGCCACACGTGGCCACAGGGCGTTGGCTGGCTGGTGCTGGTCGCGCCTGACGGAGCTCTCTTCGAATGGAGAGAGCAATGGTAATAATGTGCAAGGCAAGCTCTTGAGCCGTGTCAATCCCGTTTCAAGGCATCTGTTATGCTATTGGCAAGGCTGCAGCCCTACGTAGCCGTACTGGTTGAAGGACATTACCAAGAGTACGGTAGTCAGTGCAGTCAGCCGGCACGTACCGTGTCAGTTACAGATCTGCCACCCCTTACGGTAACCATTGGCCAGGCCGCACCCATCGTCAAGAGTTCAAGTACCGGTACAGGAACGGCCTGGAACAGCCAAGTCTCTGCCCGACACTTGGGCTACGCATTGTACGACGGTACGATCATCCAGGATCATCTCTTCTAGTCTGAAAAATGCAAAAAACTCCTCAATGCCAGCAACCTGCCGGACCTGTGCATGTGTCACACATCGGAATTGTGGAACTCGCCACGTCACAAACAGCCTATGTTGAACAGCGAGGGCTTTCCACCCTCTGTCAATGCACCACCCTTTCAGTACATGACACGTGGCTTAAGTGGGTGATCAAAACGTGCATGATCCTTTGTCCAATGGCCTGGATGCCGTCAAGTCACCCTTGGCACCTCTCCCTACTCCGCTTGCGAGTCACCGCACTGATACCCCTACGTCAGCTAGCATGAATCGGGCCCTGAACTGGGCACCATGTACACGTCCCACGTACAGATATGCCCAAACGTCACTGCAGGATGAATAAGGTCCACATGCACAGCGCCACAGGTATGCAGCACACCTCCATGCCTAAAAGGTGGTGTGTCATACATGCTGTGGCAGCACCACTAGGGTGCTCCTGAAGATTGCGCTTAGCTACGGTACGTACCCATAGGTCGTAAGCAGCTGGTAGTAGCAGGAGTGAGCACCACATCAGCCCTTTCAGGCGCTCCTGACCTTTGCGCTACGTACCCATAAGTCTAGCAGGAATGAGTGTCTAACAGCCCATGAGGTTGCACCAGGAGCACAGGGAGCACCAGGACGGCTTGGTGGGCGCAGGGGCGGGTGTCGGGGAAGGAGAGGGAGAGGGACTGGGTTGGGTGGTCGGGGTGGTGGGGTTGGTGGTCCAGGGGAAGTTGATAGTGCCAGGCCAGATTATGCCGGGCAGGTTGATCCCCGTGTTGGGGGCGGGCGTAGTGGTGGTTGGGGTGCTAGGGTTGGTAGGTGCGGGGGAGCTGGGGTTGGTGGAGGGGTTGGAGGAGGAGGGCGCGAGGCGGGAGGACTGGGCGTTGAGGAGGCGGGAGGGGGAGGAGGAGGTTAGGGTGATGGGTGCGGCGGCGGCCGCGAGGCGCTCCTTGATGTACGACACGGAGGCGCCGGGGTAGGCTTGCAGCAGCAGGGCTACCACGCCGGTGACGTGCGGGGTGGCCATGGAGGTGCCGCTCATGCCCGTCTGCGGTGGCAATACACAAGGGGGCGTATGATGCAAACAGATCCTCGGACAGAGCGATGCCGGTAACTGCACTGTCGCGAAAGGCTTTTAGCGCACGACACTACTGGTGCAACAGGGCAGGCTGCGGTGCAAGCCCAAGCCCAAGCTGTAGGCTGCGGAAGCGGCCAACCGTCGACGGCGATCACAAGTTCGTACCTCGGCGTAGTCGGAGCTGTACGACGCCGACACAATGTTGCTGCCCGGCGCGAAGGTAAATATGCAGCCGCCCACGTTGGAGAAGGACGACAGCGTGTCCTGCGCAGTCGGGAGGAACAAGGGGTGCGGGTGGGGCGAGGGCTGGCGTCAGTGGCGTCAGAGTCAAGAGGAGAAGGGGTAGGCCAGTGCAGGATGGTGCAGCTGCAGCAGAATGGGAGCATGGCAGCGGGCCTAGGTCTCCCACTACCCCAGAAAGCACGGAGGAGAGCCCCTGGCCGCTGTGCACTACTCACATCGCGGTTGGAGGAGCCGACGGTGATGGCACTGGGCGCGCTGGCGGGGCTGTAGCTGCAGCTGTCGCCGCCGTTGTTGTTCCCCGCGGCCACCACCACCGCGACGCCGTACTGCGGGCATGGTGGAGAAGACGTGATGGGCCGCGAGTAAGGCTTGCTCTCAGCACAAGGAAGCTCAAAAGAAGAGGTCATGGAACGCAGACAAGCTTCACCCGCAGCCCAAACTTGTAACCCAGCAAAGTGACCTTGTTACCCAGCAAGGTGATTATGATTGCTCACGTTGGCCAGGTCGGCGATTGCGTCGTTGAGCGAGGCGCTGCGAGGGCCGGCCAGCGACATGGAGGCCACCGCTTGGCGGATGCCGTTGCGCTGCACGTGGTTCTTGACCCTGGGGTGTGGGAGCGGGGGATGGGGTACGAAGTACTAGTAACGCGAGTGAAACGGTAGTGGGGGGCGGGGGGGTACCGTAGGGACAGCGAAGATGAGGGTGCAGGGCGCGTGTGCGAGGCGGAACCCACGAAGCAGAGCAGCGCGTTTGCTGCCAGGCTGTGCGTCACGCACAGGCGGTAGGCAGCTCGCCCCTCACCCACCAGCCGAGGGCTGCGATGAAGTTGGAGTAGGAGCCCTGTCCGCTGGCGTCCAGCACCTTGACGGGGTGCAGGATGGCGTTGCGCGCCACGCCGTAGGTGGCGCCCATGGCAGTGGCTGTGAGGGGTGGAGGGAGCGGGGTGGCGGGGTGGTGGTTGGGGCGGCGGGCGGCTGTTATGTGTGGGGGGCCGCTGTGCGAAAGGGGGCTGGTTCAAGGGCTTTACCGTCACCGTTACAGTGACCGCTGCAGTGCCGGCGGTCCGCGTGCACGTGCCGGCTTACAGTGCATGCAGAGTTCAGCAGCGCGATCGCTATTGGGCTATTGGTCATTTGGTTAGGTCTGCGAAGGGAAGGCTGCACGCACCTGCCACGTGTGTGCCGTGTCCGTTGTCGTCGCCGTACCCGCCGCCCAGCATGGAGGTGCCCTCCCCCACACGGCCCGAGAAGGCCACGTGGGAGGTGCGCACGCCCGTGTCCAGGATGTACACTAAAAGGGGAGAAGAACGGAAGGGTGCGAGGTCATATGGGAAGGACGTGGGGTCAAGCTGATGAACAAATGGAATGGATTACTCAAGGTAGGCTAGGACGCGTGGGGCGGCGAAAGGAGAGAGAAGTCGACCAGAAGTTGGCACAGAAGAACACAGAGCTTGAAGCACAGGGCACAGGGCACAGGCCGCAGGGTGCGGCTGGTTGACCCACCGTGTGAGCCTGTGCCGTCCAGGGGGCCGGGGCGGTAGGCGCCGTCCAGGGGCAGGTACACCTGGCAGGAAGGGGCACGTACGGCAAGCGGCGGTATACTCGTACACAGCGCGTACATATCCAGGGCGCACCCAACCCCTCCAGCACAGGAGCCCGCTGCACCTCCCAGGTACGGTTCTGTTACATCTACGACAATGATCTGCGGCAACCGCTAATAAAGTAAGGCAAAGTGTTCCTGCAAGGCGCCTCTCCCCCACCTGGTCCACTCGGTCCAGGCCCCACGAGCGGGGGCTGGTGTCCACCGTCTCCGCTGCACCGAAACCGCCGCCCAGCCCCGAGCCCCCATTAGGCCAGCCGTCGCCGCCACACGCGCCCATCGTCCACGTCAGCAGCCCTGCGCACCACGCCTCGCAGGCGTTGGGGTAAGTCTTGCCGTCGGCTGGGGGCATGGGGGTTAAGGGCAGAGGCGTTAGGCCGAAGGGTGGAGGACTTCAGCTGCAGTGCTAGTGCGCTAATTAGTAACCATGGCAGGCGCGGCAGGCACATGGGCACCACTATCGGATTCTCAACTCGCTAAGGTAATGTATTTTGCCAGGGCGTGCTGTGACAGCGCTATCTGGATTGAGGCGTCCGGTACTCACATCCGCATACGGGCATGTAGAGGGCGTAGCACATGCAGGACGGCGGCCGGGTGCTGTTGGTGTAGGTGGAGTTCGTGTCTGTGCCGTTCTTGCCGCCCACAGGTGCCGGCGACGGGGAGATTGACGGGGAGGGCGACGGGGAGGGTGAGCTCGAGGGTGACGGAGAAGGAGAGGAGGGTGAGGGCGAGGGGCCCGCAGGAGAGGTGCCGTTACTGGGGGCAACAGTGGTGTTCTGGGGCTCCTGGGTAGAGGGCTCGATCTGGATGGAGCCCACGATCTTGCCCTCGTCCGGTGTGGAGGTGGCGGCCGCGGGGGAGGAGGGAGAGGGAGGCGGAGGGGAGACGGGGGAGGAGGCGGGGCGGGGAGAGGCGCTGGTGCTTGTGTTGGCAGATGACGAAGCCGCGGAGTAGGCCTGCGTGCAACACGTGCCGGATACGGTATTAAAGGTCAGCACTATGTAGTATGCACACCAATACAAGGACGTGGCAAATGGGCACATTTACAGGCGGCGGAGTTGCTCAGAAGGTGGAGGAATACAAGCAATGCGCGGCCTACAAGGGCGCGTTCGGACAGCAAGCTGCTGTGTCCGTGCGTACCGTGGCGCTGCTGCCGTTGTTGGAGTGGGCACTGGCAGAGGCGCTGGCGGAGGCCGAGGCCGAGGAGGCGCTGAGCTTGTTGTTGGGCTTGGTGGTGGTGGCGGTGGCTGCGGCCGGCTCCTGCTCGGCCTCGTGCACGGTGTGGCCTATGGACGCCACCAGGTCCCGCTCCAGGTACTCCAGGGAGGCGCCCAGGGAGCTGCGCATGGCGTCAAGGTCGACCTGGTGGGGGTGTGTGGGGCGGGGGCGTGGGGCGGGGAGGAAGAGCCAGTGAGGGCAGGGTGACGAGTTGGGAGACGACTCAAAAGTCGGTCAGCTAGGCAGGAGCTGGCTCCGACGCTCCCTTTGCCGGTGGTAGGCTGTTCGTGTGAGACCCACAATCTGCGCGCTGCGCCCCAGGCCTGACCCCAAAAGTGTCGATCAAGCTGTGCACAAGGTACCGTACTTTCATGGCTCATGCCCGCGGTGCACTGTGAAACGTGCAGGCTCCCACTCGTGCCCCACCTGGCTTGATACGGTGAAGGTGGCGAAGGCCCAGCCCAGCGGCGCGCTGTCGGGCTGCTTGAGGTCGAACACGGCGGGCAGCGTGGTGGCGTCGCAGGCGCCGCGGAAGCGGGAGGTGCCCTGAGGCAGCGCGCCGGCCAGCTCCTGGTGGTGCAAGGGGAGGGGGGCCAGGAGGGGAACGGTGGGTGGAAGCGGCCTTGATGCTTGGTTGCCAAGGCGTGTACTCTACGATCGAGGTGCCAGGAGGCGATGTGGAGCAAACGCGCTGCTGCAGACAGTTGGCGTGGGCCAGGACGATGGTGGGATGACTGTGTGGGGTGCCAGCTGTAACCCACTTGGCAGATGTTCTTGAGCGTGCCCATGGTTGCGGTGCCGGGCTTGAGCTTCATGATGTAGCGGTTGGCGGTTGAGGCAGCGCCGGCCTGCGGTGCGGGCGGCAGGATGGAGTCCCAGGAGCCGGAGGGGGAGGGGGTGGAAGGGGTGGAGGTGGAGGGAGCTGGGGTGCTGGTCGGTTTGCTGCCAAAGGGGTTGGAGAACTGCAGCCGCATTGGCGTTGGCGGGGCGGCAGAGGGCGGGCGGATGTGGTGGGGCGCGGGGACCGGGCGGGAGGGGTGGGGGCGGGGGCGGAGGGTGAGCGAGTGGGCCCGCGCCGTATACTGGTGGCTGGTGACGTGGATGCGACGCGCAGGTGGCAGCAGGTGCTGAGAGGACAGCATCGGGTCCGCCGGCGCCCGCGCACGGCCCCTGGTAGGCCCCCGCCCCTCCGCCTCCACCGCCAACTCGGGCCTCTCCACGGTTGCTTATTAGCCGTACCTCAGCATGTGCGTGCCACCAGGGTGCATTATGCGCAACTGCATTAGGATGACAATAAGCAGGCAATGCACAACGCGCTAACTGGTGGGTATGAACACAACCACGTCACAACCCACCTGCGGTGTGTCAATGTTGATGACGGGGAGCTTAAGCGACGCGACAGGCGTGGAGAGCTGTGGAGGAGGGGCAGAGGCGCAGAGTCCCCGTCAGTTGCACATTTCAAGGTCAGAAACACACAGTGCTCCGTGTATGTTATGCGGAAGGGGTGGGACCCAGATCCGTCCGCAAGGTCCCAAACTCATGGATGTTTTGTGGCGCTGGGAAGGCAAACTGCCCCTCACGAACGCCCTTGGTGCACCGCACGTAAATACAGCACCGAGCGGGCACCGTGTGGGCAGGTTGTGGTACAGCACTGAAGGCGGCTGGCGACCACACACCCCGCGTCCCCACCTGCGGCCCCAGGGAGCTGATGAGGTCGTCGTCCCACGCCGCCGCCGACAGGCCCAGCGCCACCAGGCGGGGGGAGGACAGCTGCAGCTGGAAGCCGGAGCCTGCGGAGGGTGGTGGAGGCACGGGAAGGCAAGGGAGGGTTATAGATAACATGTGACGATGTGGGGGAGCAGAGGACGTCGCCCATTGCCCGTACAGCGAGAGGTACAGCAGCGGGTTGACAACGCACAGATGCTTTTGCTAATTTGTAGCTCCAGCCGAATTCACCCACGCACTGCAGGTCCCACTGTGTGGAACTTAGGTAGATGGTCGCCTGGCCGTCCCCACCGCACCTGACACGTCTCGCACGACGATGCGGTCCCAGCCGCTGGGGTCCGCCACCTGGGTGATGGAGGTGCCCGGCAGCGTGGCCAGCGCCGCCAGGGAGATCTGTACGGCAGCGGGGGCAGCAGGTGGGCTGCAGTTACACGGCCGAAAAGTGGAAGCGAAATAGTGGCGCGTAAGCGTTAGCATGGGATGATGGAGGTGCCGGCGGGCAGCGTGGCCAGAGCTGGCAGGGAGATCTGTACGGCAGCGGGGACAGCACGGGCGGAACGAGATGGCTCACACAAGTGAACCCGCAAATGGGTTATGTCAAAAATCAGCATGAGTGTTACCAGGAACAGAGATAGATAGATTGCGAGTCGAAAAAAGTGCAAATGCGCACTGTGATACAGGTGCTTGACGCGCCCGTGGTGCTTAAGAACACATGGCTCGCCGACCCAGCCAGATGCAGCTGCGCATGTTTGCTACCGCAGTACACGCCCGACCCAGATCGCTGGAAAAGGGTTCCGTACGAGGGCTGTTGGGAACAGAACCCAAACGAACAGAAAGACTTGATCAGCTGCTGATGCCAGCCCTGGCGTGCGGGTACTTGCCTGGATGCGGATCCACCCGTCGTCGTCTGAGCCAAGGACCGACACGCCCTGCTGCACCACGCTGGCGGCGTCCAGCCGGGAGAACTGCACCTCACTGGGGACAAAGAAGGGAGGGAGGGGGGGCAGAGAGAGGGGCATGGCATGGGTTGAGGAGTATCACGGGCGGCAGACAGCATCGTAGGAGACAATGCCAGCTGTTGCGGGCTGGCAAAGGGTGAACTGCACCGCACAAGCGGCGGGTGTGTTAAAAGGGGCCAGAGTGACGGGCCAAAGCGTGAGGTGTGCGCGGTGGGGGAGCAAGCGCCAGGGAAACAAGGATGGCAGAGCCATAGGAGGCTCTCTAGGCGTGTGTTTGGGTGAACTCACTTGCTCAGGCGGCGCTGCCGCGTGTCTTGCAGGTAGAGCACCACGCGCGCCACGCCCGCGCCCTTGACCCACATGTCCAGCACGCTGCGGTGGGGTAGCAAGGGAGAGACAAAGGAAAGTTGTAAGCCAGGAGAATCGGAATGACGATCTGGCCATGTGGGTCGCCAGATTTCAATGCACAGGAGTTACCTACGCGCTAGACCCTTAGCACACGTGTCTGACATGCCGCGATCGGTGTGGTAGCGAAGGTTCCGCACATGCATGCCATCTGGGTCAGACGAGTCACTCTCATGCTGCATCATGCTACAGATTTTGAATAGCCACGAGCCGTCAATCGGGCCCTGTGCCCAACAGCGACCTTCCCCAGCCGCGGCCCACGCTGGCGCCCGGTGCCGCACCTACCCACCTACCTGTTTCCGTTGAAGGGCGTGCTGCTCTCCAGGATGAGGGCGCCCCATGGGTCCATGGAGGCAAAGATGGATGACGCGTCAGAGGGGCGGCGCTGCGGGGCGGGGGCGCGCACACAGGACACAACGTTTCGGCAACAGCCGCCAAGCCGTCGTAAGCCATACGTGTACGAGGCATCAACCACGTTGTACAAACCACCCATACCGGCATGCGCAGAGGACGTGCTGTTCCATTCGAGGCAAAAAGGCTACTACATTTGCAAGCCGCCGGGTAGCTGTTGACCAGGGAGTACGTAGCTGGAGGGAGGTCCTTACCCGTATCACGTCTGTGAAGTTGCAGTCGTTGCAGCCGTATGACGCTGAGCGCCACGGCGCGCCCGCACTGCTGTTGGAGCTGACCACGATGGGCGTGAGGGTGCCGGCGGGCAGCGCCTGTGCAATGCCGGACGCAGACGAGGCGACGGGGCCCTTTGTTGTCGTGGTGGTCGGGAGAGGCGACGCCACGGATGTCAGCTGCGGCAAGGAGAGGTTGGGTATATCAGCAATCTGAAGGGGTCATGCATGTTAGAGGCTGAGGGCGCTTGCGAAGACGTGAAAGACGCACTGGGTGTTGCAGGCGAGCGCAGCGGAGCGGAAGCGGCCCGGAGACCAGGTGGCACAGGGACGCTGGTGCACAACGAACACATTGCATGCTTACGTTTTGTAGCTTGATGGGCGCAAACAGGCTGCGACTGGCGGCAGCATGGCTGCAGCACAGCGCAAGGGCCACAGCCAACAAAGGAGCCGCTGCCCCGAGGCGGGAGTGAGTCAGCTTGCGGAGGCGCCGCGACCCCGCCATCGTGAGGAAGCTGAAGGGCTTAATGTTGAGACACTGCCGATTCTAATCAAGTTAGGGAGGATCTGCCACACGCTACACCCTTCGTTGAACAGGCGAGGACCGCGCAACGGCCCCGAGTCCAGGATAGCACCACAAAGATAAGTATAAATAGGCTCACGAATAAGGTTGATCACGATTAGCAATGATTCGCTGAACTTGGTGTAAGGAGGTCAACTTGTGCGCTTTTAGTCGGCAAGGCAGGTGTACGGACCCATGGGACAGCGCGGGGAAATCCGCGTGCATGACGGACTGGTCCCCACGATAGTCACACAGTCGCTTTGCTCTACGAACCAACATAACAAAGAGCAACAAGCAGTCCACAAACCGGTTTTTGGCGCTCCTTTGCAACAGCCATCATCGCAGCACCTTCGCGTGCCTCGGGCCAGACGCCCCACCATCCTTTGACTGCCTCGAAGGCTGCCTAGCTACGTTTGCTCGCTGACAAACAAATAGATCTATGCTTTAGGTGCCGCAGCTGCAGACTGCGGCCCCCGGGACAAGTCTTTGACCAGCCGGGCTGCACATTTTGCCGCTCTTGAACCTTTAGTCACCGAACATGAGCTTTCAGCCGTAGCCTGTTTGCCTGCATCGTCCATCGGGCTAACCAAGGCGACAGGGCCCACGGCTTGACCAACCAACGATCCCGCTAAGCCGTATCCTTTACCGCGCCGAGCGGCATGGCTTCCGCAGTTGCTAGCCCTCCAGACGCCGCAAGGCATGGCGATCAGCTGCACCACCAATTGCAGCTGGAACGCAGGCTCGCGGCCAGCAAGGGCAGCGGCCAAGGTGCGCGGGGAGCGGACACGCTCGCTGCACAAGCGCAACACAGCTTACGCTAGCCACTCTCACAACTGCAACCGAACCGCTGTCAACATCTTGCATGTCGCACAACGTCCAGGACCTGACCCACATCGCTTTCGCTTCGACCAGTCGCACGACCCCGGCCCCTGTTCCCGCGCCCTGCAGCCCCGACCCACCAGGCCCTCGCTGCGCTCAGCGCCGGTGGCTTCGGCGGTCCTGGCCACGGCGGCGATGACGTCATGTCCCTGGACGAAGGCGTGGAGGCACACGCGTTCGAGGTGAGCAGGGCGGGGTAGCCTGCGCAAGAGCAAGCGCGGTACGGACCCCGCGGTGGCGATGACGTCATGTCCTTGGATGAGGACGAGGGCGTAGGGGGGCACGCGTTTGAATTAAGTGAGCAGGACGGCCCAGCGTGTGCACAAGTAAGGGCAGTGTGATAGAGCATGCACAAACAGCGTTTGGGATCAATGGTTTGCGCAGGTCATGCGGATGGGAAGGGGCACGCGAGGCGCAAGGTTGCTGGTCGTGCGTGGCAGTCCTTGTCCAGGCTGGGGTAAAGGCCCGTGGTGTTGCAATCCTTGCCAACTCAGCTGCATATGTAATTCTTGCTGTGGTGCTGGAACATAAAACGACAGCCAACATTGCCGGACGACAGGCACAGCCTTCATTCTTGTCCATCCCCTCAGCCCCAAGCCATGCAAAGGGCACCCACAACCTCAACCTACACCCCGATACTTGGCACAGAGAACAGCCATCTCGTGCGAAAATCCCATACCGTAATCGCAGCGCACCTGTTGGCTGTCGTGCAACTGCAGGACGCCGGCTTTGGGGCTCAGGGAGGCAGCGATCCCGGGGCCGACCCCGACCCCAACCACCACAACGGCCACAATGATGAGCTCCAGGGCGGGGCCGGCGACGGCGACGGCGACGGAGCCGTGGGCCAGGGTGGCGGCGGCGGCGGTGTTGGCGGCGGCGTTGACGGCGGCGCAGCGATGGCCGGCGCAGGCGGCAGCGGCGGGGCGGCGGCGCAGGGCCCGGTGACGCCCACCATCGCTGGCGGGCTGGTGGGCATGGCGCAGAGGCGTGCTGCCATCGAGCAGCAGATTGACGACCTGACGGCAGGTGGGGGGGGCAAGGACTGTACATCGTGTCGAGTGTGTTGTGCAGCGCTGAAAGGGTGGCTGAATGGGGCTGTTGTGCTGCATTGAGAAGACGGTGGTTAGACGTAAAATGGAATGCATCTGTGTAGCTACGGCGCTACTCGCTACCCAAGCACCGGTAGTGCAAACTACCCTGTCAGCACGGTATGTAAACGTCCTGACCCCAAGTTCCATACGCCGGCTCCTGCGCGCCCCCTCCCCGACTCTTTCCAGTCGCACTGGAGTACCTGGACAGCGTCAAGAAGGACTTCGTGGAGCGCATGAACAGGTGGGCAGCGGGTCCGTCGCCAGGATCGTTTGCACTGGAGGAGCACTGCACGGCTGCGAGGAGCATGTGGGCGGGGGTTGATGTAATGAGTCGTGTTCAGCGCCAGATGCGGTGCAGCAACGCACCACGCCGTTGCAAACTGCAGATTGACAGATGAGCGCGTGGCACCAACTGCTCAGCAGCTGGCGGTGGATAATGCGCGGCCACGTGGCGCTCAAGGTCTCGCAACCACGCACGCCTGGTCCCCCACACTATACGGTATTCTTCATGATCCGCCCCTGACGCAGGCTCAAGTCCGAGGTGGGCGGCTACTGCGGCAACCAGGAGGGCGCGTGGCGTGACACCAACGGCCAGACCCAGGTGCGGCGTGGTGCCGGTTGCCACCGTCATTCACCCGCAACCATCACACCGTAAGCTCTACAGACATTGCGACTTCCTGCATCAACACGGCCGCCTCCCTACGATGCGCGCCTAAGACACTGTGCAAAGCACAAGAGCGGCACCTGCACCACACACCCAATGCCTCCCCACGCAGCACGCCTACCTAGGGCGGACGGCATCTCCACACCTTGTGCCTCACACCACATCCCCGCAGGAGGCGCTGGGGCGCCTGGCCAACGCCAGGCAGCTGGTGCGGTCGCTGGGCCTCAGCGCCGAGGTGCCCGAGGGCGCAGAGGGAGGGCCCGCGGGGGCGCTGCTGGCAGAGGCGGCGGCGGGGGGCATGGGGGTGGGGGTGGGGGCAGCCATGGGGATGGGGATGGGCGGGGGCGGGGGCTGGAGGCAGAGGGGGTACTGGGCATGGGGCCGGGAGAGGGCGAGGAGGAGGCGGTGGGGGCGGAGGCGGGGGAGGGGGAGGGAGAGGGCGTGTGAGGGCCTGGGGGCTTTTGACGGGGGCCAGGGCGGTAGCGTAGGGGATCTGAGGAGGGCGGCAAGTAGCGTATGTAGTGGACGAAGGTGAACGGGGCGGAGAGCGGGAGGGTGATGTACATTGGCGCCGAATTGCGCGTGCGTGCGGCCTGATCTGCCTGTCGGCATGCAGCGTGCGAGGGTTGGCACTGGCATTGGGTGCGGGGGAGGTTCGAGGATGGGGCTACGCATGGGGATGGAGTTTTCGTACCCGGTGGACCAGGATTTGCATTGCCGAGCTACCTGGTGTGTTTTGGGGTGCCTTGCGATCCTCGGCGCAAGGCGCTTGGCTGAGGGAACTGGAGCAGTGCTGATAAGGGTGTGGGGCACCTTGCGTGCATGGTGAGACGGCGCAAGATGCTGCCGCCTGCGTGTTCGTATCGCAGCTTGGAGCATGTGAGGGCTGAGCAGGAGGGTGCTGCGCCCAGGCTATCCGGCTTCGGAGCATGTGTTGGCTGCTCTGTTGGCTGCCCTACGGCCAGATACCCGCTCCGTCATGCGCAATACGCAACATAGACTCAGATATAGCAAGAATGGGAAGTTAGGGCAACGCAGCTATGGAAAGGAACCCTAGGTACCCTACGGTGGGGCGGCTCGGAGAATGCGTGAAGATAGCTGTGGCCATACTCCAAAGGATAACTGTACCGCTTTCAGAGCTGTGTGAAGTCGGTGGACACTGCCCTTCATCTTGTTTGAGCGGTCCCGAGCTTGACTGTAACGCTACTTCGCTGAGATGGTTTGAAGAATGCAGCGAACTCGAGGTTCAACTCAAGGACATAATCAAGGAGGCGAAACGGGACAATGTCCTGCTCCTGCGTTTCGACACATTTCGTACAGTGGTTCTGCAGTTCCTGTCGGCAGCAGTGCGCTGGCGGCCTTCTCAGCACAGCAAGGATACTGCACGGTTCCAAGCGGTGCTCGGTCGCATCTGCGAGCTGGTGAAGCATGCCATCGCTGGCGGCAAGGACGCAAGCGACACCATCGTTGACCGTCTTGGGTTTGGCGACGCCCTCCTTCGCCTTGATATCCTGCACTGCCTCAGCGCACAGGCCGCCCAGCTGTGCACAACCCTTACCGCGCCTTCAGGTCCAACACATGGCGACAACACTGCCAGCCGCTCCGCTCAGCCTCAGCATCACCCACAGTCTCAGCTGCCGCACCTTGAGCCACCGCCCCGCTGTGACCGTGCACCCGCCTGTCTCGACCTCCGCCTCACGCTCAGCCCTGGAGATCTTCTGCGGCACATGGGCTATCTACTGGCCGCCCTCCTCAAACTGGCCAAGGACGCAGCCGCCCTGAGTGGCGTCGTCTCACCAGCTGCCGGAGTCGCCCAGGGTGCCCCGCCCGCGCCCCCCGCAGAGCAGCTCCGCGCCAGGCAGCTGGCCCGGTGCTACCTGATGCGGCTTGCCGCCGCCCTGCGCGACTCCCACGCGCTCGGCAATCACGCTCGCGCCGCCGTCCTGACCGCCCTTGACCTCAGTCCTGTGGGGGGCGCTTCCCCATCACAGCACCCGACCCTGGGAGAGGGCAGCACGCCGGCAGTCCACCAGCGCCCGGGCCTGACTGCTGAAGACAGCAGTGCGGCTGCTGCTGAGCGCATCTCGATCGCCCTGAGCAACGCCGACACCGTCCTCGCCCTGACCGACCCGCGGCACGTGGGCTTCGCCCTTCCGCCCGCCTTCTACGCAGCCCTCCGCCAGGCGCTGCACAGCCCTGCCGTACAGCACATGTCCCTAACGCTCGGCCTGCTCACCGTACACCTGGCGGACGGCGATGGGCTGTACGGCCTGCCGCTGCCGTACATGGCGGCACCGCTGGACTCCGTGCGTTATACGGTACTTCTATCGATCAGGGGGTGGCAGGGCCGCGCGTTGAGGATGGTGTGCCCCCACAGCACCCGGCTGTTGCGACACGTGCTGACCCATGGGTCGGGCGGGGGCGGTGTTGGGGGCGGTGGAGACGCGGGAGAGTGGCTGCTGCAGCACCTGGATGTGCGCGCACGGATGGAGCTGCTGCTGCGCCTGGGAAGGCTGGCGGTGGCCTCCAGGGCTGAGTACCAAGGCGTGTGGGCGGGAGGGGCAGCAGCAGCAGGCACCGGGCGGCAGTCCAGGGCAGCGAAACGGGGTAGCGGGGCGGCGGCTGACGACTGCGCGTACGTGCTGCCGCTAGACGACCTTGGGCCGTACGTCATGGACGTGATGTGTGCGGCGCACAGGCTGCTGCCGTACGACAGTACGGGGCAGGCGCAGCTGGACGGGGGTGCGGTCGGCAGGACGGGGGAGGCGTCACGTGGCGGGGGTGCAGTGGCGGACGGGGTGGAGGCGCTGTGGCGGAAGGCGGGGGTGGGCAGGGCGGGGCGTGCGGCGGTGCAGACGGAGTGGTACCGACTGGTGGCCCATGCTGCCAGGGGCTGCCTTCGCCCACCGCCGGACGGCATGGTGGCCTGCCTGGCGTCTTGGCTGAAGCTGAACGGCCTGCCTGAGCTGCCACTGGGTAGGTTGCTTGCGTGTGCATTGGGGATAGCAAGGGACAGGTAGGCGCAGCGGGTGAGGCGCATTGCCTTACGGTAGTCGTGGGGTGTACGGGCGTATGCCGGGGTACTGGCACGTGGAAGTTCCATGAGGAGTAGCCGTCCACACAGGCCAACACCACGTGGCATGCGGCCTCCCTGCCACGGCAGCTGGTGAACCCTGTTCCTCTGTTTGCAACCTGTGCTCTACTGCTTCTTTCTGTACTCGGGTTGATTGCTAGCATTCCGTGCACACTGCGCCTGCAACACCTGGACCTAGGGCCAGAGGCAGCACATGAGTTGAACTTGGAGGGAATGTCCTCGCACACCTGGAGGGCATGTCCGCGCACACCTGGAGGGCATGTCCGCGCATACCTGGAGGGCATGTCCGCGCACACCTGGAGGGCATGTCCGCGCACACCTGGAGGGCATGTCTGCGCACACCTGGAGGGCATATCCGCGCACACCTGGAGGGCATGTCCGCGCACACCTGTTGCTGGAATGCGCTCCTCTCCAGTCACCTTTTTGCATCCCGAGGGGCGGACTGGTGCATAACCACACCAACACGCGGCGCAAAATTTGGTCCTCGCAACTGCATGTCTAGCGTGCTACCGTACATACTACTCTGTACTCTTTGATGTAACGTATTATCAGGCGAACTACCTGCACGCGCTCCCCCACGTGTGGCGGCGGCGCTGGCGGGAGGGTACCTCCCCTGCCTGGAGCGCCTGTTGCGGAGGGGTGCGGAGGAGACGCAGGTGCGTGGGGCGTGGGGCGCGGGTGGGATATGGGGTGGGGTATGGGTCGCGGTGGGGTATGGGGCGTGGGGCATGGGTTAGCCGCAGGTGCGTGGGTTACATTTTAGGCCCAGTGTGGCATGGTGGTCTGGAGAGCCAAGGGGGCCCTTAGGTGCGGAGGAGCCACCGGTCGTGAGGCGTAGGGTACGGGTCGGGAGGTGGATGGCGGGGGGTTGAGGCACGGGTTGCACCCCATTTAGCATAGGCTCGGATTGGACCTACTCTTGCATGGGCACACGCCATGCATGCCCCCGCCTGCAGCAGTGGTTGCCGAGTCGTTGCTACGCCTGGGCGCTGACTACAAATGTACTGCAACCCACGGCTGCTCCAACTCTGATCAACTTTCTGACACAGCCAAGATACGCGCGCGTGCTTGGCCCACAGGGCCCGGACGCGCAGCTGCTCGACCGGCTGCTGCAGAGCCACTTCTCGGTGGAGAACCTCCCCTGGGTGCTGGCGTACGGCGATGTACGGCAGGGCGCCGCGTTTATCGCCACGCTGCGCAAAGTGCTGAACCGGGCGGCGTGCCAGCTGGCGGAGCAGGCCGATAGTCCTTGGTTGCAGGCCCTGGGCGCCGACTTTGCCGCATTCGCAAGACGGCAGTCCGCCTCCGCCCTTGCGCGCGCCTTCCTGTGCTCCGGCCTACTGGCAGAGCTCACGTGGCTCCCGAGCAGCTCCCCTGCACATCCCCTGCTGGTACCATCCTCCGCACCAGCCGCCTCCGCTGGAACACCATCCACCACCTCCGCTCCCGAGCACACACCTCAACCCACGCCCCCACGAGCCGCGACGCACGGACCGGCGGAAGCAGCATCTGCGCACGAGCCGGGAACGGAGCTGCAGGCACTTGGCACGACCCTAGCGGCGGCGCAGCCGCCGCAGCCGGCGGTTCAAGGTATTGCGGCGCAAGCATCGGGCCAAGCGCCCGCACCTCCTGTGGCCCGCGGCCCTGGCCTGGACCTGTGCGCGGTGCCCGCTGGGCGACAACGCCTGACGCTGCTGCTCACATATGCGGGGCTCTCCCTGGCGCCACCCATGGCCACATACCTGTTGCAGGCAGCTGACGTCTGGGCCAAGCTGGCGGGCTCGGGCTCGGGCTCTCGGCCAGGCCGGGCGCAGAAGCGCGGGCCTCAGGCGTCCCGGACGGCCCTGCAGCCGCTGCACCAGCGTTCCCTGCTGTCCGACGCGGACCTGAGCGTCCTGTGGCCCCCCGTGCTGAGCTGGCTGACCGCCATGGCGATGGAGTGCGTGCACGCTGCGCAGCACTTGGGGCAGGAGCGGGCAGAAGCGGGCGCTGCTGGCACAGGCGCAGGTGGGGCAAGCAGCAGCAGCAGCGCGAGCGGAAGCGGAAGCGCGATGGGGGCTTGCGGCGAGGGCGCTAGCGCGGGCAGTGGAGCTGGCGGGGGCGGGAGGGAGGGTGCCGGCCGCGGCGAGGGAGCAGGGGGCAGCGGCGGCGGCGGCGAGGGAGCAGGGGGCAGCGGCGGCGGCGGCGGCGAGGGAGCAGGGGGCAGCGGCGGCGGCGGCGGCGAGGGAGCAGGGGGCAGCGGCGGCGGCGAGGGAGCAGGGGGCAGCGGCGGCGGCGGCGGCGAGGGGGTGCGTCCGGGCCTGCGCGCGGTGTCGGATGCGTGTCGGCAGATGGCACTGCACGGCATGGGTGCGATAGGGCTGGTGGGCGCCGCCCTGCGGCAGACGATTTCGCTGGCGGTGAAAGAACCCCCTGGGTGCGAGAAGGTCATGCTGGGGCTCGCGGCGGCGCTGTGCTGCGTGGCCGCGGCGTTCCCGGAGGAGGTACGGCAGGCCGTACGGGAGACAGCGCACTTGGCGGGCGCTGCCGGGGGGACTGCAGGCGGCGGTGGCGGCGCCGTACGGAGCAAAGCAGCAGCAAAGAAAACCGGAGGAGGAAGCAGAAGCGGGGATGCCAGCGCACGTGTCGGCGGGGGCGATGGTGCTCTTGCTGCTGTGTCGGGTGAGGTGTGGCCACCACAGCTGGTGAGCTGCCTGGGCGCATGCCTGCGCAGCCGGCAGCAGCAGCAGCAGCAAGACGGCATGGTCAACTACTCCACGCTCGTGGAGGCTTTTCGGGCCTTAGAGGCTCTGCTACAGCTGTGGGTAACCGAGCGGGGGCTGAGCGAGGGCGGGGAGGGGCAGGTCGAGCTGCAGCGGGCGCACGTGGAGGGGGTTGCGGTGCTGAGAGCCACGGTGCGTGCGATGGGCTGGGTCCCGAGGGCTCCCCTGCATGTTGGCGGGGTGCGCGTGGGACCGGGAGAGCTGCGCGCGAGCCTGCTGCGCACGTGCGCCTTCCCGGCGTGTGTCAACGTGGAGGGAGACAGCGAGGTGGAGGCGGAGGGGCGGCTGCTGGCGTGCGCGCGGGGGTGTGGGGCTGCGTGGTATTGCTCCAGGGTGTGTATGGAGGGGCACTGGGTGGTGGGTCACGACATGAGCTGCGGTGGTGTGAGATTAGTGTGAGGCGGGGTTAGGAAGGGGCGGGGGAGTGAAGGGGGCCGTGGTGTGCTGGGCTGGCTGGGATGGAGGGCCTGGGTGCCGTGGCAGGGCTTGTAGCTGGGTGGTGGGCGGCCGAGAGGGGGTTGGGAGAGGGGAAGTGGGGGGCGGGGTAGCTAAGCCTCCGGCGCCGTTGCACGTTGCACCTTTCCGTGACAGGGTTGGTGTTGGCGGTTATGTTGGTGTACATCTGTGAAGGGTTTGTTTGTGTGAAGGGTCGCCTGTGCGGA